>JAOVYV010000035.1:19066180-19077357 GCA_025674545.1 Hassar affinis | reverse complement strand
TGTGGGAGGAAACCGGAGTACCTGGAGGAAACCCACGCAAACACGGGGAGAACATGCAAACTCCACACAGAAATTTCCTAGGTCGCCCCACCCGGGGATCGAACCCAGGTCCTTCTTGTTGTGAGGCGACAGCGCTATCCACTGCGCCACCATGCCGCACCAGAGGAAAACAAAATCTCTCTCTCTCTATATATATATATACTCTACATCTAAGACACTTGGTTCTCAATTCCAGCATCAATTAAGACACCAGTGATATGAATACCAAACACTAGAAAAAGAACACTCATATTCATCATGTTCTTTGAACTTTACTGTAATTGCTCCTATACCAGACCTTCAAATAAAAAAGCATGCCACATACAGTAAAGCATAGAGTACTTTAATCTAACAGGACTAGGGATTATTTTGCAAAGCAAGTTTACTGATTTAGGAAGATATCGGTCAGTTTACTTTATTGACCCTTTAAAGCTGAACAGAATACCCATCAGTGCTTATGGTTTTTGGTTTTAGGAAATACTACTATGACTATTAAACACTGTGTATGAATTAGATGCGACTTTATTAATACACAGATATATAAATTAGATAAGTAGATCATAAGTAGATCATAAGAAAGATATGTAGATCATATTGTGTAGGTGCATCGTAAGTGATATTTAAGCATGTATATGTGAGTATATGTTTTTCTTAATTAACCTGGATTACATATTTACATCCTGTATTATCATTCATTCATTCATTCATCTTCTTGACCGCTTATTCCTTTTCAGGGAAATGGGGGAGCTGGTGCCTAGCCGGCCACATACGGCGCAAGGCAGGAACAACCCTAGACAGGTCGCCAATCCATCATAGGGCACACACACTCTCACGCACTCATGCACTCACGCACACTAGGGCCACTTTAGAGAAGCCAATCAACCTGACGTGCATGTCTTTGGACTGTGGGAGGAAACCGGAGTACCCAGAGTAAACCCACGCGGACACGGGGAGGACATGCAGACTCCACACAGAAAGGACCCAGAGCACCCCACCCGGGGATCGAACCCGGGACCTTCTTGCTGTGAGGTGACAGTGCTACCCACCGAGCCACCATGTCGCTCATCCTGTATTATTTGTATCCTAAAAATGTAATCATTTTTCATGTATTCTGTTACTCCCTAAGCCTTTATATATATGTATGCTGATTACACAGATTTTTTAATAAATGCAGGACAAAGCATACACACTATACCTACCCTGTCAGAGGAGGATACATGACAGGGTAGACAATGACAGTGGATATTCCTAGCTAAAGTTACCATTATGAGATCATGGATGACTTTCAATTAACAAAGCACTCTTCAAGATGACCTCATACCATTTCTCAAACATAATTTATTATTCTAAAATTGTATTAAATTAATATTTAACCATAACAGGTTTGACATGTTGAGCTTGACCACAACCAGCTACACAGTATGATGAAAATCAGGAAATATGAAGTGCAGAAATGTTACTGTGCATGCAGTAGTTATTCTATCAATGAAAAAGATATGGTGGGTGTGATATCATTGATGTTGAAGGGCAGAAGCTTAAAGACATGCTTCACCTTAAGGTGAATAGCATTACACTGATTTTTCATGAATATTTAACTGTTCTTAAAACTATTACAAACTAATTATTTCCAATAATTTGCAGTGTTAACATTAAATTTAGATTATAATTATACTGAAGACAATGAAGGGATCTTATACTCACAATGATACTTTTGTTTTCTTATGCTGATTCTTGTTTTCTTATGCAACTTCAAAGGTTTGTAGACACCCATATCTGATTCATTTGGAAACAGTTGTAATAATTTTGGAATCACCCAATGTCTTTTTTTGCTGTAGCATTACAAACTACCTTCACTGTAACTAATGGAGCATGCATTCCACCATGCATGCAAGTAAAAAAAAAAACATTAACATAAGTCTATGATCTGTGCTCCATGAAGGCAGGTACACTTTCTACTACTGTGTGTGAATGGAGAGAAACAGATTGAACAACGCAAAATGATTCTCACATGTGGCTCATTAGTGGCAAGTTAAATTATGTATATACGTCTATGTGCTTTCAATGAGAGTTTAGCCCTGAAAGAGAGCGGAGCAGTGCACAGCTGTGAATGTGCATGTGTGTGTGCATGCCTAGAAACATATAAAATTTGCTGAAAAGTGAAAGTTTGGGGAAAGAGACCCTTTTTAAGTTTCCCAGGCCTGACTCCCTAGTCTTCCTCTCATCATCCGAACCAGCATTCTCTAATTGTTACAAATACAAACCAAAAAAAACAAAAAACAAGCGGTGTTATGAAAAAGTCTGGTAAATAGCTAATTCAACTAGAACAAAAGAGGAATTTAATGAGTATGAATCAATCAATCAGTTAATTATAAATCAATTAAGTATGAGTGTAAAACTTTGGGAAGAAATAGAACACTTAATCTGTGTCAAGCTCTCATGCCCAATATCAGTGCCTAAACTCACCAATGCTCTGATGACCAAATCCCTACAACCATGCCCCAAAATTAAATGGAAAGCCTTCCCTCAAGAGTGGAGGTTATTATAACAGCAAAGAGGACTGAATCTGGAATACAATGTTTGAAAAGCACATATGAGTATGATGGTCAGTTTTCCGCAAACTTTGTCCATGTAATGTACCTCCTAGTAAAATGCCATGATCCCAAGTGGGCTGTCTACCAGTGTGCATATACGTAGGTATGTGAGGTAAGAGGTCAGAAGGGGTGAGATCAGAAATGAGACTAGGATAGGATAGGATAACAGTGTTTATGATGACAAAGTTTGACATCATTTAAGCCCATGCTTTCAATATAAGCAGAGCTGCATTTGCCACATCTCTGTTGACTTCCTTTGACTTAATCAAATATATCTTATTTACTTTAAAGCACATTTTATCACATTGCATATGCCCAAAAATTGATCATGGGACATAAGCTGTAGGTATTAACCAGGTAAGTGTGTGGTAATTTTGTTTAAAACAGTTTAACTGAAATATAAAACTGTGTCTAATAGAAAGGAATGGCTCTTACTAAAGAACAGGTTCAGAGACATTATAATGTAAAAGATTGTACTTACTTTTTCTATTTGTTTTATTCCATTATCTGATGTTCAGGACCCCCACAGGAGCAGCAGAGATCAGGTACTATTTGGGTAGTGGATCATTCTCAGCACTGCGGTGACCCTGATGTGGTGATGGTGTGGTAGTGTGCTGTACTGCTATGAGTGGATCAGACACACAAGTGCTGCTGAAGTTAACAGAGACACATCCACCTTATTGCTCCACCCTGTAGGTGGAAAGTCAGAGACAATAGCTCATCTGTTGTTGCACAGTTTGTGTTAGTAATCCTCTAATCCTTCATCAGTGCTCACAGGATGCTGCCTACAGGATGCTGGTGACTGGACTATTTTCAGTCCAGCAGTGACACTGCTGTGTCTGAACCACTCACACCAGTGACACAACACACACTAACACAACACACACTAACACAACACCACCACCACATCAATGCCACTGCAGTGATGAGAATGATCCACCACCCAAATAGTACCTGATATGTGGTGGTCCTGTGGGGATCCTGACCATTAGAGAACAGAATAAAGGGAACTAACAAAGTATGCAGTACTTTGAGATGGACTACAGTCTGTAATTGTAGAACTACAAAGTGCATCTATATGGTAAGTGGAACTGAGAAAATGGACAATGAGTGCAGAGAAAGTGGTGGTGATAATGTTATCCCTGATTGATATATATAGGAATTTGGGGAAATTTAGTTACTTTTATTTAACTGTCTAGGTAACTTTAGATTAGCTCCTTGGTGGTTTCTGGAAAAAACCCCTTCCAGGTTCATAATGCTCAAATGATCCAGTTCCATCAGTGTGACAGAGATGAACAGATGAATGAGTGGCCATCCCAGGATGTCTAAACTAATTTCTCAAAAAAATGTTTTGTCTGTAGCTTGCAAGTCTAATTTTTATGCTGTGTGTAATCACAAGCTATGAGCACAGACAATTTTGCCTCTGACCAAACCACCCCCCAACCCGCCCAACCCACCAACCCACCCCCAAAATATAAAGTGGAAAATATAAATGCAGACTGTGTGCTCTAAGAAGGTACAGTGACCAGCACAGATGGCAGTCATGGTGGGGAAATGTGTGTGCCTGGCTTAGTGCAACACACACATACATATGCACACAAGTTCAGAGAGCTGTTAAAAGGGAGCAGATGTTTGTGCATGTGTGTGTGTTTATGTAGCAATGATTGTGTGCACTAATTTGTATTTGTGTGTGTGTGTGTGTGTGTGTGTGTGTTTGAGTCAGAAGTAAACACCTTCATCTGGTCAGTAGCCCCTGTGAGATATAGCACCGGGTCATTAATTTCCATGGAGCTTTGCCTGTAAGAAGAGCAGTGATGTTTTATACATGTGGTGGAGCTGAACTCTGCAGCAACATCTATAAAGGACAAACATTTAAAGTAATACAAAGCAATCACAAGGCAATTATACAGCTACAGCCTTACAAAAAACCTTGCTGAATTAAAGATTTGGGCATGTAATGGACTGTCTCTATTCAGCCTTTAAAAATGAGTTTCGAAAGAATTTAACTGTGTTATTGGAGATAACTGTTACTGCTAGTAACATCTTGCATGCAAGTCACCAATAGTGATATTAACAGACGTTAAGCCATAAAAATATCCCTGGATGTTACTCTTACAATATCACCAGTACTACAGTGAGGTGTTTTGCCATTTTAGCTGATTTGAAATTGTTTTCCTTATTAAGAAGCAGCATTTAGCACATGAGTGGCACAACGGAAAAGTGTTCTCCCTATTATCCGGAGATTGCGATCTCAATCTCAATAATGCCATAGCCATTAGCGACTGGGAGTCCAGAGAGCAAATTAGCCACACTTTCAGGGAGGCTGACTTACTTTCTCTCCCATATCAATCACAGTGACACTATATAGCCATGACCAATCGTTTTGCTGTGTTATAAGTGATCAATTAACATAAATAACTAATTTGTTAAATAAACTAATCATGTTTTTCTTGTACAATCTAAATGCTAGTACAGATTTACTTACAACCTACAATCATTTCGTGTACCTTATAATCTAAATTTTAATGTACAATTTATGTTCAAGGAAGTTTGAATTACAAACAATTACTAGATACACAAAAATCAAAGATTAAATGTACATTTATTTCATTCATTCTGTCACAAAACACTGAATTCTTTTTACCAGCTAATACTGTATTCACAGATGCACATGCATTTGTGGGAACACAAACTTTGACATGCACACAGTCAAACAGTCACTAGTGCATCTGTTTGTTTGTTTGTGTGATGAGGTCATTTGAGAGAGGACTTGATTTCATACTTTCAGTGACTTCTAAGTTTTAAACTATTCTTTTCAAACATTTATTACTTTTGGGTCAAATTGACCCTATGGCATTATAAGGGGTGAGCATTTAAATTTTTCTTGTTTTTTTTTTTTTTTTAAAGAAAAGCAGCCAAGGCTACCAAGTTTAAAAGAGAAAGTTTTTTTTAAAAAAATATGAAAAACAGGTCAGTTTGTCCTGAGGGATGCACAAGGGTTATGGTCAGAATGACATTCTCAAAAGCAGGTAAGCCATTTCCTGAATATGTTATCCTCTAAAACATTACAATTATGTGAACTTTACAACTATTCTGTATGATGGAATTTTTTTAAAGTAGCTCTAAATGTGATGGGGTCAACAGACTAAACAGAATGATTAATAAGGTAAAGCTATTATACCATGCCATTTGAATAACTGAGCCTCATCCATAGCACATTAAGGTCAGAATGACATCTTCAAAATCCAGCAAGCCATCCCCTGAATTGGTTATCCTGTGAAACAGCTGTTTTGCAAAGATTTAAATCCAAGACAGGAGGTCGCAAAGACCTATCTAATTTGTGATAAGAAAAACAAGGGTTTTATATGGAGTGTCATTTCTCTCCACAGATCAGAGCAGACATGTCCCTCTGTCGTCTGTCCCTCCCATCCTCTCTCTCTTACCCCAGTCCCTCTACTTCCTGGTCTGGGGATGACTTGAACAGTAAATTAAATTAATGTAAGCCATTTTTCAATCATTTTTCATTTCTCCAAAATGATTAAAGCTGATGTAAGGAGTTCATTAAAACAGAAAACATTAGACTCATTAAAAAGCCATTAAAACTATTGTGGCACCATGATTTATCAGTGGGCCAGGAGAGAAAGTGACTCTGGTGCTGGGAATGAGAGATGGGATGGAAAGGGAAGGATGGGCTGTTTCCAAGATAGAGGACCCCAATTTGTGCCCGCTAATTTGGATTGGCAGGAAATCCTGGCCTCATCCATTGCTCCTACTCCATCGATGCTCATGTATGGTGTGTGTGTGTGAGATGGTTGTTGTTGGAGGCTTGCATCAGCATGAATCATTTTGGAGGAGCTGAGCTGAATGAGCTATGAACCTTACCACCTGATCCAAGATCAGTACCTGGTGCCTGTGTATATTAATGCGATCACTTTGCCTCTCATTTGGCCCATGCTGGGCTCTAGTTCTGTTAGCAACCCATGATGAGGGGTTTTATTGCCCATTATGATTGAATCAGCACCTCTGCATGCTCAGCACCTTATCCTCCTTGCCATCCACCACCAGCATTTCCTGCATTAAATGTCATAGGAGCCAATCTGTGGCTCAGAAAGGGGGTAGGTGCTGGGTCATTAGTCTTGCTGATGGGTTAGGTGAAATCAGCTCCTTTTGCCTGCACAGGGCTTGCTACTGATGATGGCCTGCTCCCCAGCTGCGGTAGTCCCATCAACTCTAGCAAAATTTTCCATTTTGAGAAACACAGGTCTTAAGGGTTCGATTCAACTCCCAGGCCCAACATTGAACCCTCCCCTCCCCACACTGCCCCTGCATTTTAGTGCTCATCTGCTGCACAAATGACGCTTTCAAAGCTATATGATGCTGCAAGCAGTATTCACTGTCTCCATACCTGCACACAATCAGAAAAAAAAGAGGACATCATTTGTATCTTGGTTATTTCCTTCCTCAAAGGCAAGCTTTGGAAGTGTACTCTATGAGACTCTGGAAACTATATAAAAAGTGTCTATATATAAAAGTCAAACCTCTTTGAGAAAAAGGGTATTAAGAGTACTAAACTGCACTACATTTACATCTATTACATTTAGCAGATGCTCTTCTCCTTATAAAACTCACAAAAGTTTTTAGTTGTTAACCTTATATATCTAAAGCTAGAGCTGGTAGACCTGAATTCAAGCTACATTGACCTATGATAATACAGTATCTAATAAAAATTACAAGTAAAACAAGATTAAAACAAAACCCGAAATATTCCTGAACTACTACTATTGCTTGTCACTGGGATGGTACCCCCAAGAAAATATATTTTTTTACCCTCAGTTATGTTCATACAAACGTGAAGGGTGCAGAGAAGGTATTTTCTTCTTAGAGACACTTTTATTGTGATTGCTTGTGTAACTGGATTGTTAGGAAACTGAGAGCAATTGGGTAAGCCATGATACAGCATCTATGGAGCAAGGTTAATTGTCATGTTCAGGGCCCTAAGAGTGGCATCTTTGCAGGGCTGGAATTTGATAACATTCCACACAGATCTCCAGAAAAGGACTGGACAAAATTATTGACACCTTTTCAAACTTGGTTAGGAAATAATTGGATTTCAATCATATGATGATTCTTTAAGGTGACTTGTTGCAAGTAACCAGTGCTGGCACTATCACAGGTTTTAATCCATTTAAATGGAGAAAATTTGACTCTTTTTGACTGAAAAAGCTGACCTGTAGACACCAGGCACAACGCTGTAAGGTGGCACTCTCCATCTGAATTAAATAGAACGCTATGGTAGGAGACCCAGGAGGACCCCACTGTTAACACATAAAGCCAAACTGGAGTTTGCCAGAACTTAACTGAGGAAGCCACAATCCTTCTGAGAAAGCCCTGTGGATTGATGAGAGCAAAACAGAGCTTTTTGGTAAAGCACATTATTGTACCATTTACAGAAAATGAAATGAGAACACGGTTCCTACAGCCAATGTTCAAAAATATTTTGGGGTTGTTTTGCTGCTTCTGGCACTGGATGCCTTGACTGTGTGCATGGCATCATAAAATCTGTACCAAAAAATTTGAGTGCAATGTAAAGACCTTCCAGCAGGAAAATGACCCAAAGCTTACTTCAAAAAGCACACAGAAATGGTTTAAGACAAAGGGCTGGAGAGTTCTGAAGTAGCCAGCATGACTCCAGAGCTAAAAATCGTATAGAACACCTGGGAGTACAGAACAGCAGTTGGGAGAAGACACCCTTCAAATCTGAGAGACCTGGAGCAGCTGGCAAAAAAAAGTGATCCACAGTTCCATTAGAAAGTTATTGTTTCCAATGATTGTGCTACCAAATGTTAAGAATCGGATGGAAATAATTTTGCCAAGTCCATTTCTGGAGTTCTTTGTGGAATTATACCAGATTATAATTATACCAGATTTCTAAAATGTATAGTTCTTTCCCAACTAAAAGTTATTTTTGTTACTTTCCAACACTCCAGCTCATACTTTACTGTCCTTTCTGCAGAAAGGCAAGTTTGCAACATAGAAGCAAGCTGCATCAATTATTCAGATATAACATGACCTGAAAGCATATGCATATAATTGGTAATGCCGTTTTACCCTTTTTAGCAGGTGGGCCATTGCTTAGTGTGGGTCTGCACAGGAAAATGGGTATTTCAGAATGAGCTAGAGGGATACGTATTAACATGATCCTTTAAACATGTATATTTATGTGATCTCTATGCCTATTTTCTGTTCTCTCCCTTTCCCTGAAGAACTAGCTGAGCATTATGCATGTGCAGAGTAAAGTAAAAGCAGAACTTAACTGGCTTCCTCAGTTACGTTCTGATATATTGCACAACCTGAAAAAATAAAAGGTGATTTCTTCTGTCATATTTATATTTACTATGCCAAAGGCATGCACAGACTTATCCTATGTCTGCTGTGTAACAATATTGAGATTGTTGGTGAAACCCAGGAGCTGCTGTGAGTATGTGGTGCAGATGGAACATAGTCCTCTTGCCTCTATGATCTTGTCACTGAAGATTATTCAAAAAGCAAATATCGCAACCAAAGGCACTGATTGGTTGCCATCAAAAACTGGCAATCAGCATTAAAACCAAATGTATACAATAGCAAAGGTAACATATTTCCATCATACACAAATCATATATTCATCATACAATATTCTTTATATGGCCAAAAAATTGTGGATGCCTGACCATCATACCATATGTGCTTTTTTGAACATCTCATTGCAGATTTATTCTCTCTTTACTGCTTTAATAACCTTTACTCTTCTGGGAAGACTTTCTATTAGATCTATGAACTTGGCTGTTGAGATTTGTCCATTCAGCCGTAACAGCCTTAGTGAGGTCAGACACTGATGTTACGTGAGGAGGCCTGGGTTGGTGTTCCAGTTCATTTCAAAGGTGTTCAGTTGGATTGGGATCCGTACTTACATTGCCATTGATACAAGATAAAAGATATCCAATAAATTCATAACATTTTGATCTATAGTACTGTGCCAGGTTTGGAAAAATGCTGTAAACTAAGAATGCTTTCAAACATACAAATAATAATTGTTTATTTTTAACAATTTACAAAAGACAAAGTGAGTGAACAAAAGAAAAATCTAAATCAAATTAATATTTAATATATTAATATATTAATATATTAATATATTAATATATTTAATATATTTAGAACTATTTTCAGCATTCAAGAACAACAAGAAGTCCTTGAAGTCATGGTATGACCCCCACAGAGCCCTGATCAACATCATTGAGTCTGGGATTACATCAAAAGGTATTACATGAAAAGACAGAAGGGTTTGAGGAAGCCTACATCCACAGAAGAGCTGTGATTAGTTTTCCAAGATGTTTGGAACAACCTACCAGTCGAGTTGCTTCAAAAACGGTGTGCAAGTGTATCTAGAAGATTTTATGCAGTTTTGAAGGCAAAGGGTGGTCACACCAAATATTGATTTGATTTAGATTTCTCTTCTGTTCATTCACTGCATTTTGTTAACTGATAAAAATAAATTACCACTTCCATTTTTTAAAGCATTCTTAGGTTCTTTTTTCATACCTGCCTAAAACTTTTGCACAGTACTGTAAAAAATTCAAAGATTCTGTTGAAAAAAGTTCAACAGATATGAAGATTTGTTATTGATGAACACATGCACACACACATTCATAATTAAGTGCAATTCATCATAGCCAGTGCTTATCATAGCCAGACTGTTGGAAAAGTTTCAGGAGTTTGGAGCAAAGCAACCCAATCTTACAGAAAAAAAAAACATTTGCATGCATCTTAATTGCAGCATCCTTTATTAGGTGACTTGCAATGTTCTGTCACAAGCATATGTTGTATATCAAAGTATCAAACATTCACATGAATGCTGAGCAAATCATGTGCCAAAATCTAGTCGAAATCCTTTCCAGAAGAATGGAGGCTGTTATAAGGGAGACGGGAAGTGAATGTTCAAAAAGCACTTATGGGTGTGATGGTCAGGGGTTCACAAGCCCTTGACCATGTAGTGTATTTCTTATTTTTATATTTGTAATACAGTGGTAACATGGGGCTATTCCAAAGGCTGAACATCTCTGTAGCCTAAAGAATTTACAGCCTAAAATTTTCTGTTTTGAATAAGTTTGTATACTGTGCCACTGCACTGTGAGGAGGTAATGCTGCTGCCCTAACTACACGCATGTAAATTTACATAAAAATAAAACACAAAGCTGTTTTTAATGCATACTAGCTACATGTAACTCATGCATTGACATATGTCAGTTACACTGACCACTGACTTACATTGGAATAAGGGCACTGTATTATAAATTATCTCTATCTCTAAACACCTGGTTTTAGACCACAATAATTTATTAGTATGGTGTAGGGCCCCTTTTGCAGCCAATACAGCGTCAATTCATCTTGGGACTAACATATACAAGTCCTGCACAGTGGTCAGAGGGATTTTAAGACATTCTTCTTGCAGGATAGTGGCCAGGTCACTACGTGATGCTGGTGGTGGAAAACGTTTCCTGGTATGCTGAC
>JAOVYV010000035.1:19015551-19026319 GCA_025674545.1 Hassar affinis | reverse complement strand
CCTACACCATACTAATAAATTATTGTGGTCTAAAATGACAGGTGTGTCAGTTTCATTGTCTAACCCCTGTACATGTTCAGTTAACATATGAAAGGAAAATGGTACAATTAGGATAAAAGATAAAAGAGTAGGGGACAAAACCAATGATATCCATCTTTCAATCAACTGTCAGTCTGCTTGTAAAGTCACTCTTGCTGCCCAAAAAAGTTGTTAAACGAGTATTGTCTCAGTGTACAAATTTCATTTTTACATAAGTAGTTTTCTGTGCAAAGAGTGACACCTTTAAACATGCAGCTCAAGTACAAGCTGATACACTTGAGTATGTATGCTTCCAGGTGTATCTGAAAATGTCTGGGATCCACTAGAAGTATGACGAGTGAGTGAGGGAGGGAGTGACGTTTAGGTGTGGGGTGACTATCTTTGACATTGTGTGTGTGTATAGCACATGTGTCTGAAAAGGTTTGGCAAGAATAAGCAGTATGAGGACTGATGGAGAGACTGTGTGTGCGCTGTGTGAGAGGCTCAGACATGAACTTTTAAAGAAAATTTTAGAACATCCAGCTCAAGTAAAACTAGGATACAAGCTAAAACATTAAGGACAAACCCAATGCCAAGTGTGCTAGTAAAGTCTCACTGGCTGCACAGAAGTAAAAATAAACCGCAACACTGTCCACTACAATGATCTTCACAGTAAGTTTTACAAAGACATCTTTAATCATGTCTTTGCTGACATCCTTCCGAATGTATAAAAAGGTGCAAAGTGGTCAGTGGAAAACACCAGGTAAAACAAGAGAAAGTATGCAAGCTCTTAACCCTTGCTGACTCCATTTTGCAAGAAGCATGCTAAAGTATATCTTTACTCTACCTTTTGTCAAAAAAAAAACAAAAAACTAAACTTTTATGTGAAAGTACAGAAGCACTTTACCTGACTGCGTGAATCCAGCAGACATCTTATTTTTGTGCCTGCGACCCCACTCTTCGTCTCAAAAATGGTCAGGAGTGTAGTTTTGGAGTGTAGAAATCAAGCTTTGTTGGAAATGTTTGCTCCAGGTGGACTGTAGTGATCCTCTTGAACTCATCATTCTTCTAAGAGAAAGACTGAAAAATGTATTAGTAATTATGAAATGTGTGAAGACCGCTGAATGCTGTTACATATTGTGATTAAATTTTAAATTCTTGCCAGCCGTGCACATGTAAGCTACACTGATGCAATAAGAATATACTTCATTTATTTAAATATACTTAATGCCATTTACATAATGATCTATAGATCACCATCAAGGCACAACACAGAAGGAGAACTGAAGTTTACCTGAGATTCATAGAACAGGGCAGGCCATTTCTTTAGGACATCTGGAACAGCAGGGCAGTGCATAATGACCTCCAACACTCAGCATGAGAACGTCTTCTCTGTTTTCTCACATTGTCATTGTCCCTCTTCTTAATTTCATGGAGTACACAGACTCTCTTCTCTTCTAATATTCCACACATAGCACAACAGACTGTAGAGATTAAACACAGAAAATAAATTACTTTGGCATAAAAAAATAGATCAAGCTGATTGTATTTAAGCAACCTCTAGAGAACGGTAGGTGTAGCTAATAAAATATGTGGCGATTGTGTTGGCAATCAGTGTCATGTTGCCATCATGAGACTAAAGAACTACATTAAACTCTAATCATCCAAAGTCCAAACATCTAAATCACCAATTACAATTTTGTCTTAAAAAAAGAAAAAGACTTAAAAGAGCTTAAAAACAAAGACAAAGAATGTCGCTCTGATGCCATGTGGTGGTGGTCTACCTTCACAACCGGTCTCTTGCTGCTCCTCAACATTCATTACCATTAATAAGTGGTGTGAGTGAGCAATGACCTTGGTGTGACCTTCTCCCCTTCCCCAGCTCTACCTTTGGTTCTGTACCTGCCATGCTGCTGTCTTGTGACTAAAAATATCCCACATTGCACTAAACACCTAATTAGCTCGGATAAATGGAGTGCTACTGCATCTGAGAGCTAACTTTATTAGTCCATTAGTAACGTTTCCTACAAAGTAACGCTCCATCCTGTTACAGCTAACAAATGATGCTAACACAGCAAAGACTTAAAAAAAGGGAATCTGAGCTCAGATACATTTTTTTTTTCATTTTAATTCAATTTATTGTTTGTATATCTTATATAAATCTGAAAATCCTCACAGCTAATGTATGGCCAAGTATAAATCGCCAATCCATTTACCATACTAATATAGCATGTTACATCAGCTCAGATACTGAAATTAATAGCGTATTTTAAAAGTAATGTTAATATAAGATGTTAGCCACATACATTAAACGGAACCAAGGTGTTAGCATTAACATAACTAGCTAACATTCATTCCACAATGCTAGAGACTGCTAACTTGGTATCAAGAGTGCGGAAAGTAAAACGACATTTGAAAAATTAATAATTGGCACAGTAATTTTATGTCTCAAATGGTGAACACTTACCATAACCCAGTGCCCTCTGGGCAGTGCACATCCCTGACAACAGGCGAATTTGTAATAAGAACATATATTAATAAAAATCTCCGCACGCCGCCGCTCTCCATGTAGAGCACGGCTCAGTTGTGCCGCGCAAGCTGATGTCACTGTGCATGCACAGAAGGTGTAGACCTTTTTCCTGGCAATTTTCAGTTTTCCGCCGCAGCAATTAATCGATAAAATGAAAAAACACTGTAAATTTTACTTTTAGCATTTCACATCAAATTTACAAGTGTATTGGTGACAGACAAGAAACACCAAGGGGCACATTAAATTATTTGTGATATACTGATATACTGATACTGATATACTTTAATAATCTTCACTCTATTTACTAAGTAAAAAAAAATCCAGTGTATTTTCTTTGTTTTTAATCCTTACTGCCTTACTGCCTTCCAGTAATTGTTTGTTTATGTCTTTCTTCTTCGATTTTGTTGATTTCTCTGCCATCCTGCTCTTTGTGTCTTTTAATTTTGCTTGCTTTTTCTGCACTGTCTTCCTGTTTTCTTTATTGGACAGTTCAGCCATTAACTGTGAATCAAAATTGTAATGCTCTTCAAATGTGTTAAAACAAATACTAAAAAACCTTTGCCATAGGATGTCCTGAATCTGAGCAAATCTATGATACGAGAACTGCATCCATATCATTGGTCTGTTTTACAAAAAATTGTCTTCTGGGAAGACGTTCCATTAGATTTTGCAGTGTGGATGTGGAAATTTGTGCTCATTCAGCCACAAGAGCATTAGGAAGGTCAGGCACTGATGCTGGGCCGCTACATGTGCCACTCAGGTTCTTCCACACCAACCTTGGAAAACCATGTCTTTGTGGACCTGGCTTTGTGTACACTGTCTCAATGGGCATTGTCATGCTGGAAAAGTATTGGGCTACGACTCTCTTTATTTCATGTTTCAAGTTTATTTGTCATTTGTACAGCAGCAAGTGCACATTGAAATGTGTATTGTGAGGCTCAGAAACTCTACAAATAAATGCAAACAAAAAAGAAGAAAGAAGAATAGAAGAAGCAATACAAAAGAAGAAATGAAGGGGAATCTTAATGCTACAGCAAACAAAAACCTTCTAGACAATTGTGTGTATTCATCTCTGTGGCAACAGTTTGGTTTGGACCCATATATGGATGTGATGGCCAAGTGTCCACCGACCTTTGGACATATAACGTAGATTACAGTGATCCTTATATACAATCAGTTTCCTTTGCATTTCAATATGTGCTAATACTGTATTCTACACAAAGCAAAGGCAGTTTTATCATCATCATCATCATCATTATAAAAATAAAATTTTTTTGTAAATAAGTTTTAGATAAATCTGAGATTGGGTTTGTGTCTGGAAGTTATTTATTTAAACCAAACGCAACCTGAAGCAGAAGGTGCTTGGACACACTCTGCACACTGTCTCAGGGACTCATTTCCCCTTTGTCTTTTATTTGAAGCAGTCCTTGAATGGATCCATTAAGTAGAGTATTGATTAGACAGTGAAAACGTTCTGGCTTCTCTTTCAGTCTGATTGGAATTTCTCTGGAGAGCCACTGAATCATATCACGCCAATGTAATTGAAAATGAAGCAGGGCAAATAGGCAAGAAATGATCAGACTGCAGCTTTTGGTTGCGATTGTTGGAATTAATCTGAGACAGGAATGCTCTCATGCCCTAAATATTTATGTTGTGAAGTGTTTATAGTGTATAGCTCAGCAGTCCTATAAAAGTCTGTATAACTTTAAATTCTAACCAAGCAGCTCTACTATTAATGGTTTATTATTTCAAGAGATATTGTTATGTCAGGAGTGGTTTATAAAGGCTAGGGGTCATAGATGATATGCAGCTTAGACTGAAACGATTAGAATAAGTAATTGCTCTTCCTCACTGACTGACACCCCGTTGATATTAATTAACACTTCAAATGATAAAACTTCAGCATTTGGTGAGCATGATAGGGTGCCAAGCCAGTGTCAGGGTCTTAGCTTTAATTATATAGAATTTATGGCTTTTTCCCAAGCATAAAATCACAATTGCTTGAGATGCAGGGTTGATTATTGTCACAAAAGTCTGTAATATTGCTATACTTCATGTCAGAAGAATCATATAGGTCAGAACTGTCTGTCTCAAAATCTTTGAGTGTTTGGGGTGTGTTTATACTGCTACCTTCTTGTTGAACAGGAAAAAAAAAACTGCCTTCAAGACTGATCACAGTTGGTCTGTGCATGTCAAAAAGAGGCTCTCTGCAGGAACCAGTGACTATTGAATTCCTTTACCACCAACTGAGGCAAGACCCAGAGTGGGGAAACAGAGTTATTATTACAACTTTCTCTCTATGAAAAGTATTGATTGGAACAAGCAGCTGCTGTGCTAGTCTAATGCGGCAAGGTGGAAAAGTCATAAATTACTGGATTTTTTAGCTGTGGCAAATGGACACTAGAGCAGCATGAGACTGTGCTTGGGTAGAATTGCTGTGCATGTCAAGTGATGTGCATGCAGGTCTGCTGAAACAGTATGTTCCACCCAAATTAGCCAATTAACATCCCGATGGCATCCCATTTGTAATGAGAGAAGGTCTGTGGGACATGATGCAGGAGAAACCAGCACTGTCACAGTGTGTTAATCATACATGTGGTGTGTGTGTGTTTGTCTATCTGTGTGTATGTGTGTCTATGTGTGAGCGATTCAGTGACTGAATGAGAGAAAGTAAGAGAGAGTGAGAGAGACAGAGAGAGAGAACTGTCACCTCTCACCTTGCACATAATGAGCTTCACATGAGCTGTGTTGCAGAAAAGCTAAAACAAAGCTGACAGAAATCCCATCAACCTGTCCAGAACAGTCAGCCCTGTAATTTAGATGTCTGCACATTAATGTGTGTGTGTGTGTGTGTGTGTGTGTGTGTGTGTGCGTGTATGCACACATGAGCATTGAAGACTTAACTTTAAATGTGTGAAGGGCATACAAGTATAAAACAAGCATGTGATGCACAAAGTTGTTTGCACAAAGTTGTGTGTGTTTAAGAGAGAGAGCGAGAGATAGATACGAAAGAGAGATGGAGAGAGATTGCATACCTAAGTCAGGCCCCAGCAGGAAGCACACCTGCTGGCTGAGTGAACAATTACTAGAGCAGTGAGGAGACTGCGAGATCACATAGAGACTGCAGCTTCATGGCTGCAAAGTGGCACTAGAGGGAGAGAGCAGCCCTATGTATATGTGCATGTGACTATAATATACGGATTCTCACAGACACATCCCTAAACCCATCACTGTCTGCAGGCATTACTTTCACTATTGGCAAGCTCCTGCACAGCTGTCTTTTCTATTCATCCTTCCTTATTCAAAAATACAGCACATATGAGAAAAAGCGGAGTGTAAATTCTGCACTTCAAGCCTACAAGCTATTTTTGAGTTCTAATGCAGTAAACACTGGATTTTTAGAAATGTCTTGTAGGCCATGGATGATGCATAGTTAGCTGCACATTATCATAAAAAATAATCTGACACTTTAGCTTCTATGCCAGATAGTGTTCATAATACTGTACATCATGCACACATTATGGCACTTAAGGGAAAGCATGTATGCTCTACAATCAAACTGTTTCTACTTCTCTCTGTTTGCTTCATGCTGATTTATTACTCTCAATTGTACCACAACAGAATGCTATGAGTCACTATATGAAAGTGCCAATGGATCTGTTCCATGATGAGGACATGAGCAGTCTGACTGATGGTGGCTAAGCTGTAGCCCTTTGATCCTGAGCATAAGGCACGGTGGCTGACAAGAAAGGCTGGTCGTCTCTCACCATCCGTCATTCAGCAAAATGTGTTAGGAACTGATATCACTAAGAGCCAAGAGGAACAGACTAATCATGATCTATCCAGTCTGTTTAGAACATGGTCCAGCCTCTTGTCCAGCACACAGACGCATGGCACAGAATAGTCCAACTTATTTCGTAGTTCGTAGGAAATGGACTACACCAAGATGGTTTACACACTTCAGTGTAGCCTGTTTCAACTGAAATGGGAAACACCCTGTGTGAGACACTTATACTGACCCACTTATGAATCCCCCTTTTTTAAGGAGTACATATTAGGGGTTAATTGGGGTCTTGTGATTTGTTTAATCAACCTCAAGGTAGACATTGTAAATTGGTTATTCACTCCATATTAGTAATAAAAATAATGTTATCAGTTTCTATATAAGGAACTACAGAAAAAGAAAACAGTATGTGGAAACAATTAAATGCAATCGGAGGCAGGGGTAGCTCAGTGATCAAGACATTGGACTCAAGATCATGTGTTCATATCTCAGTACTACTAAGCTGCCACTGCTGGGGCCCTGAGCAAGACCCTCAACTGCTTAGTATGAATGAGATAAATTCAAGTCACTCTGGATAAGGGTGTTTGCCAAATGTCATAAATGTAGTAGTATGACCAACATCAGCTTGGATCATATATTTTCATAAGGCTTTACTGTTTCATAATCAGACTGCATGTTGTTCTGATATCATGAAAATACATCCTCTTTTTTATTATGACGTCTAAAGGACACTTGGTGTGCTTGTAAAATGATTTAGGCCTGAGCGTAAGCAACATGCTTCTTTTGGCCTTGATCTTTCATTCACTATGAGTGTCTGCAGACCATGGATTGAAAGCAGTGCCTGATTGCTTTGAGTGTGTATTTTACTTTAGTTGGAAAGGATGTTTGCTCTGCTCTGCTCCTCTATTTGCATGGTTTGGTGCCATAATTCTGAGCAGCCTCAGATCTGCTCGACCTTCTGTGCCTGTTGTGTTTGTGAACTCTTTGCATGGCTTTTAAGCAGTTCTGCAGCTCCACAGATTCAAAACTATGGGGTTTGGCATCATGTTTATCATGTTTAGCATGAAGGTTGTATGGATAGGTTTTCTACTTGATGTGAGGAATGAGAGTAGAGATCTGATTCCTGCTGTGTAACCTCATAGATGTGTCCGGCTCACTCTGGTGTCTCTTTCACAGATGTTAAATTTGGAAACAAAGACATGCATGACATTCAGTGGGAGGATATCATAATGATCAGGGGAAAATGAATGGGGTGGGGAAAAGGAAATCAAAAAGCTTCTTACAAAGTGATTGGGTTGGCAAAATCCATGGTGGCTCACCACATCAAGCTTGCCTCATGTAAAATAATATCCCAATAGACCCTTTCAGAATACACTGTTTCATATATATGGCAGGTATAAGATGGAGAATGGAATCTTTAAATCCCCACCAACTCTGAAATCTGACAGTGTTTCTAATAATAATGCGTGCTTAAAAAGTCAACGTGAGAGCTTTAAAGGTGTTGTATGTCTCCTAAGACTCTTTTTAAAATAGAAAATTGTATTATTTATTCAGAAAGATCAGCTTCATTCTGAATCGATCTTGATTGTGTTTGCAGTACTTGGATATAGAGTGTTAAAAAAGTAAATGAGCGATATTAATTGTCAGCAGTATTCTTTTGCATGTAAATGTGTGTTTATAACTGTAACACCAGTCGCACTAGCACCTCCTTGCATGGTTAATTAGTTCAGCACAGTGTTGTAACTTGGCAATCTCAATCACTAAGTGTTGATTACAATATGAGGTCGTCAATATCTGGAGTGTTGAGAGTGCTACATTGTACTGCTTACGTTTCTCATTGTGTGCTGTATAAGAGGGAAAGTCATTATGTGAATGCTTATGATGTAGGGAGCTTTTGTAATGCCTGTTTATCTGGGTTTGCACTGATATTCTATAGCACTATCAGGACAATAGTCAACATGTTTATCTCCCTGTCTCTGTGTTTGTGGCAGACAGATATGGGTGGGATGTCCTTCACCCTTCACTGTGCTGCTTCTGGTGGCATGGAGACAGAGTCAGTACAGATGGAGGCTATTTCAAACTGAGCTCTATTCTGTGGCCAGCTGCCGGAAAGGCTTTGTCTTTGTACTCAAGCTAGAGATTGTAGGCTACCTATCAGCCAGGATTATGCCCTACTGTACATATTGAAATGAAATATTAATTACTGAAATAAACAAATACAAACCCCATTTACAGAAATGGTGGGACACTTTCTAAAAATGCAATAAAAATTTAATTAACAAATAAAAGGAAAAAGAAAAGATTTTCAGCATTTTCAATGATAAAATTAATTCTATTTGTTAAATATAAACAAATGTAGAAATTGATGACAAAATGAATTCAAAATGAAACAAGAAATGCGGGTAACACTGTTCTGTAAGGTTTCACAATTAGAAATTAGTTTAACTGGTAACAGGCGAGGTGCTCAAGAATGAGTATAAAAGGAGCAACCACCAAAGGCTTAGTCTTTGCAAGCAAGGATGGGTCATGGTTCACCACTTTGTGCCAAACTTCATGAGAGAATTGTCAGTCAGTTCAAATACAATGTTTACCACTGATGGCTGCAAATTTTAAACATCTGCTATAGCTGCTTTATCTTCATAAATAAAATAATATCATGCTTATGGATACATGAACAACATACCTTTAATTTAAAACAGAAAAATTGCCACTTACACTTGTCACTGACATTTCTGAAGTATTTATTAGCTCCATCTTGTTACTGACTGACCGGCTGAGAAGTTACAGTGTGTCTGGGAGTTATAGCTAGCTATTGGAAGTGCCTGGCTGCTCTTGCTGTATGAGCCAGTATCATTAAAACCACCTGCCTAATACCATGTTGGTCCTCATTGTGCCACCAAAACATGTATCTGTCACCATGACATTAGCAGCAGAACCTTTAAACCTTGTAAATTCCAAGATGGAGCCTCTATGGATTGGATTTGTTTGTCCAGTACATACCATATATGTTTTATTGGATTGAGATCTGGGGAATTTGGAAGCCAAGTCATCACCTTGAACCCTTTGTCATGTTTCTCAATCGAGTCGTGAAAAATCTTTATCCTGCGGAAAGAGGTCACTGCCATTAGGAAATAGCGTTGCCATGAAGGGATATACTTGGACTGTAACAATGTTTAGGTAAGTGGTACTTGTCAAAGTAACATCCACATGAATTCCAGCATCCAAGGTTTCCCAGCAGAACATTTCCCAGAGCAGCACACTGCCTCCACCGGCTTGCCTTCTTCCTTTCCTTCCTTTCTTAGTATATCCTGCTGCCATCTCTTCACCAGGTAAACAACTCAAACACCCAGCCGTCGATATGATGTAAAAGAAAACCTGATTCATCAGACCAGACCACCTTCTTCCATTGCTCCATGGTCCAGTTCTGATGCCCACATGCTTATTGTAGGGGTTTTCAGCATTGCACAGGAGACAGGAGTCAGCATGGGCACTCTGACTGGTCTGCAACTATGCAGCCCCATACACAGCATGCTGTGATGCACTGTGTGTTCTGAAGACCTTCTATCATAATGAGCCTTAAGCTTTTCAGCAATCTGTGCTACAGTAGCTCTTCTGTGGGTCTGTGGGTCACTGGTTCAACGGTTGCCCTTTCTTGGACTGATTTTGGTGGGTACTAAAAAACCCTGCATACTGTAAAAACCCTTTAAGACCTGCTATTTTGGAGATGCTCTGACCCTGCTGTATAACTATCACAATTTGGCCATTGTCAGAGTTGCTCAGATACATATGCATTTTCTCGCTTCCATAAAATCAACTTTATGTAATCACTGTTATCCACTGCCTAATGCCCTTGACAGATGTCATTGTAATGAGATAATCAATGTTATTCACTTCACCTGTCAGTGGTTTTAATGTTATGACTGATCGGTGTATGTACACCAATTATAATGATCCACAATGTTTGGATGACAGTGACAATCATGAATTGTCAAAATAAAAAAAAAGCTTAAGCATAATAATTGTTGAATAATTGAAAATCAGGAATTGTTTGAGGAGCATAACAAAGAGCTCAAGGTTTGGCCTCCAAATTCCACAGATATCAGTGTGATCAAGCTTCTGTAGGATGTACTGGAGGACAAAGAAGTCTGATCTGTGGAGACCCCACCTCACAACTTACAGGACTTAATCTGCTGCTAATATCTTACCTTGTAGTAGTCTTGTGGAGTCCATGCATCGACAGGTCAGAGCTGTTTTGGCTGCACAAGAGAGGCATGCACAGTATTAGACAGGTGATTTTAATGTTATGGTTGATCAGTGTATATATATATATATATATATATATATATATATATATATATAAAGTAATCTGCAGAAATATGTTTTTATATTTAAAATTAATAGATAATATGTGTATGTATTGTATTCTTATATTATCA
>JAOVYV010000035.1:18981007-19001032 GCA_025674545.1 Hassar affinis | reverse complement strand
GGCTTAAAATCCCTCTGACCACTGTGCAGGACTTGTAGATGTCATTCCCAAGACGAATTGACGCTGTATTGGCCGCAGAAGGAGGCCCTACACCATACTAATAAATTATTGTGCTCTAAAATGACAGGTGTTTCAGTTTCAATGTCTAATACCTGTATGATCTGTATTTTTGCACATACTGTATATCAGTTAATTATTATTTATTATAATATAATAATACTATATAATAGCATTAATTTGTCTCCCTGTGGATAAAACACCTATGTAAACATGTAGAGAGCTTCATTGTATTGCCACTTTTTTTACTCTGATAAACTAAAGCAGAAACACATCATCAAACTCTTTGAAAAGGGTCCATATTCAAAAATACAGTATGTGTGTCAGTAAATTTACCTCTAGCTTAAATCCAAACCAAAAAAATGGGGCTTGTTTTGTTTTCAGCCTTTTAGCAAATGCATGACTAGCGTACATTTTATAGACTTCCACGTTACTTGTTTATTTATTGCCTTTATAATCTCAATTTTCAGTAGGCTACATGAAGGTTACACTATCATTTATTTTACCTGTTGTATTTGCGCTGCATATTTACTGTGAACTGTTTACTTCAGTATTGCTGTATTATGTTACATAAATAAAGAGATTCAACATTGAAGTAGGCTTACATGATTTATTGTTATAACACATGGTATGTACCATATGAATAATGCTGTTAATATTGTAAAATCACACTTAGTTTGGGAAGTTTTCCACGCTGGTTCTGATAATGGTTATGGCAGTTCATGACACAGCTAGAGTTCACTATTCCACTGTGCTTTAAGTTGTAATATGTAATATTGTAATTCCAAGACAATGTCTAGCTATTCTGATCACTTCTACTGATGTCATGCTCCCATATTGTAGGCCTCTCTATTGTATGCTTAAAACATACTATATAGTCATTCCAGAATTACTTACTGACTTAATTACCTGCTTGCTTAATTACTTACATTTCTTACTGACTGAATGACTAAATGATATACTGTCTTACTTATTGACTTATGTACATACTGCTATAGGTAAGCTCAGTTCAGCAGTTAAATCACTTGGCTAAGAAATACTTTATATACTGTATGTAAAAGGTCAAAGGTCTACTAGTCTAAGCCCAGGATGGTGGTACTTAAAGGCTTTTACAATGCAAACAGATGTTGTTAAAAAGGATAGTGCTAGCAGATTGGCAGGATGAATGCACAGTGAAGAGCCTGGAGGGAAAGGGTAATTGGAATAAATGAAAGATTTGCATTAAGAAAAGGCAAAGGTGCCGCTTGCCTGCCTGATCGCTTTTTTCCTTCAACAAAGAGCCTCCTTCCCCATTGAGATTAAATTAAGCAGTTAAGCAGGTTGCTGTGTGTCATTTGCGCTCTAACCTCCTTTACCCACAAGCTGAGTACCATGTTTGGTATGCCTTACACATTCAATGTCTAATGTCAAATGGCACAGAAAGATTCAGTTTTGACCACTACTAATAAACAGGCCATCATGTTACTACTATGCAGTATTTAATGTACTAAACAAAACCTAATACAATGCCAGTGATAGAAAAAAAAAACTAAAATAAAGACTTTCTTGAATTTCCTTTCTTGAATTATTTTTCTTCACCAAGTTGGCCATATTCTGTGCTGAGTACATATAAATGCCAGAGGGTGAAACCTAGTAAACAACTTGCTATATTAGGCAAACAAATATTAGGCAAACGTGTAATTGTATGTTATTAATGAATACTTTGTCAATTATTGATTAAAACCAGTTTAGTTCATTATGTTGTCAGGACTTTACAATACTGTTAAAAAATTCATATGTAACTATGCAAAGATTAATGAGTAATACTGTATTAACACCCATGTCAACTACTAATCAATGCTGGGTAATTACTCAATAAATAATAATAAAGTCATTTTAATAAGTCATTATGAACTATACAATTATTACACAGTTGAAGTCTGTTTTCAATGTATAATAGCATGCTTGGACAATTATTTAAAGACTGATATACTTTCCAACTATTCCATGAAAGAATCTTAAAAAGGACGGCAAAGTGGCACAATGGGTAGCATTGCATTCACCATCCAAAACAGGTTGAATCTAGATCAAGATTGCCCCTAGGTGTAAACCTGTGTGTGTGTTATACACTGCGTTGGACTGGCGTACTATTCAAGATTGAGGCTAGTGTTCCCAGGATAGGCTACTTGACCCTGACAGAAGATGGATGAATGAGAAATTCTGCTTCCTTTTGTTCTGGACAACCCAACCAGGATGGTTTGCTTAAAAAAATGGAGTGTTAGCAAATCTGTCACCTTGTGAATGTGAGTGGGTAGTCTATAATAGGTACCCATTACATAACACTTTTTCTTGTGTAGAGGCATTGAAGCCTGAGTTTTTCAATAACAGACCACCAAAACCAAAACAAGTGATAGAAAATGCAGAGGACAAATGGCCAGATGTCTTGGCTGATTGGTCCCATGGAAGAAGAAAAGTGAATGCTTTTACTTTTTTGGAACACTGCATAGAGGTGTTAGCAGTTGAAATGGACTAAAGGCAAAGGGTGTTAGCAACAATAGCACAGAGCTCTGAGGAACTTTGAGGTGCTATCAGTGGATGTATCTCATTATTTTATCTTGAGGCCCACTTTTGCAGAGAGTGCTGGAAGCTGGCTAACAAGCCAGGAGAGAGTGTAAAGCAGGAATGTCGCACAGCAACAACACTGCATATTCTGCATACAGGTATTAAGGCTGTCAATAAAATTAAGATGGGTCCGTCACCCAATACACCTAGGCAGATGCCTAATTTGTGACTGTGCTATTCCCAAATATACCAATTTGACAAAATGTATAGATTTCTTTAATACAGTTGTTCATATATTTTCTTTTGCCTCTAAAGAAATGCAAGAGAGGCAAAGATCACAGAATTCCAACACACATCACTTCAAGCTGGAGCCTGGATTATACTTTCGCTAGTAGGATGGTTCTTCAGAAGTACCTATTGAGCACAGTGTCCACAATGCATCATTTACTTTTCACAATCGACTATGCCAAACACTGGGACCAGCCCTGGGGAGGTACCAGACCTGAACCAATAGGCTATAGTAACTGTGGAAGTGGATTACTAGAAAAGAGGTAATAGAAATACTAAACTTTCTAGTTTTGAAACAACAACAACAACAACAAAATCCAAGGTGGAATGTCTTATTAAAATAAGTATGCATACCAGATGTGAGCAGAAATGATTAGTTTCTATCCATATGCATAATGTATATAATTTTGCTAACCATAGATCTGAACGCAGATTTCCTTATTCCAAGAGTATATGTGGAGTATAAAGTAGGTACAGGCACCCTGGCAATATTATCAACCACCAAGAGCTCACAAAATTACATATAAAAATGAGGTGGCCAAACAAGCTCTGCTGGTGAGCATATGCACAACTTCTGTCTTTGATAACTGTATACTAACTGAGAAAATAGAATCAGACATTAAATATACTGTCTTTGCCTATAGTTGGGGAAAATAAAGTTAGTTTAGTTCATTTGGAACAGCTATGACTGACAGGCAAGGTTATAAACTGATACCTCACTGCCTAGTGTGGTTCAGGAACAGGACAAAGAGGATTTTCAAGCCACTTGGGTCACTCCAGTTGACCATAATGGTAGATATTTAGTCATGAGCATGAGGTGACATCTTTGCTGTTGGTACTTGGCACTGAAATGAGCAAATGGGAATATTCAAGTAGTTTTGGAAGAAACTTAAAATAATAACTTCAGGTATACTTTATAAACACTTACAGTATATCTTCACATTATATGTACAATATTTAACTCCATAAGTGATTATACAAATGGGAAAAAAATCTTGCTCATATGGACACCGAGTATGTACCCTGTGGTCTTCTAAATCTTTCCCATATTGTGTATACTTTTGCTTTACATTCAAAAGCCCATGGATGACATCATTCCATTTTCACTTTTTCAGGATTGGGCTAATTTTCCAAACAAACCATACAAATTTCCCATTTATTGTTGGCTTTGGTTATTTTCTGCTTCTACAGTTTTTCTTTAAGTTTACATCTCAGTTGTGGAATTTTAGATCCTGCTGAGTGAATGAAACACATAAAACTAAACTGTACCCTATGGGTCTTAAAGAGGAAAACAATAGAAGCTCCATTTCCACCTTACAATGGTGCCATAGCTGGAGGGGAGACTTGTACTCCTGACTACACAACAAAGCTCCACTTAACCCCACTAGAGACCCCCTGCTTTCCAGGAGATGGGCTTCTGGCAGGGGGCCTCTTTGATTCCAAACACCACATATGAGCTCCTGTCGGTCCCCGAGGGCCTCTCTGCACATTCAGTCCCACTGTGCAACACATATGCCCCTTGAAAGCCTAAATTATAGCAACAGTGTGCTGATAATAACACTATCCTCTAGCTTGCTCTTGTTTAATTTCACACATACACGGTTTAACCTTGAAGTAGTTTTGTTCTGCTGATTGGGTCACTTTTTGTTTTGTAGTTTTGTTTTTGCTGGGTTCTGCTGATTGGGTCACTTGGCTTTGACATTGCTTCTACTTCTCTTTTGCCTTTTTCTTTGCATGAACAACTGCAGCTTGCTCAGAATTTGCGCTGATGGTTAATACAGGAAGTATATGAAAGGTGAACATCCCAGATATAAATGGATTCAAACCAGTACTTTTGTCAGTTTGTCAAGCTCTTTTTCACAGGTTTGCATTTCTAGCTCCACTTTTTCATCTAGAACTAAAATCCTGCGTTTTAAAAGCAATCAATCAGCAGGTGGTCTGAGATACTTGGCTACTTGCTAAAGGTAAAACACCTCTGAGTTTAGCCTCTTCTCTATTGGAGAAGAGGTTAAAGTCTTTCTTCTGGTTCAATATTCTCTTAGCCCTATTCAGGTGGGATTACAAAGGCAGTGGGACGTGGGAATAATTCAATCATTTGCAGGTGTTCCTCTGTGATTTTTTTTCGGTCTAGATTAGGGATGAGAGTGTTTTTCTCCCTCCTCCTATGAGAAAATTGCATTCCAAATTACCTATTGTTTTTTGACCAACTCTGTTACTATTGGTTAATTATCTGTTCAATCTGGACAGATGACCTGTCAGTGATTTTGCAGGTGGAGGAGATGCAGGAGGTGTCTTTTTATTTTTTACCTATGTTACTAACTGTATTTAGTTGCTTTACGCAAGTATCCATTTTAATGGATTGTTTATTTTCAATAAATAAATAAATAAATAAATAAAGGTTTCGTACATGTGTTTTTGTTCACTAATCAATGTCAGTCAATGACTAATATCAATGTGCTCTTAAAAAAGCACAAAACATATATCATTCAAAGTCTGCTCCCAATTTATAAGATGTTTAACCCTGAAAAGTACAACTTTGTACCTTTTTTTCCTTTTTTTTACAGTTTAGCATGCAATTGCTACTCTGTACATTAATACACTACCAATATCGAATTTTTTTCCCCTCTTGACAAGACTAAATGTCAAGTGCAATAATTGGAGTGTATTTCCCGCCAAGAAAAATGTACACACAGATAATTTTCCAGTTTATGCAAATGCAGAAAATACAGATTACATGAATAAATACCAGTTACCTTTAGACGATCCATATGGTGGTGCTTTCATTGGAACATAATGGAATGTTTGAATACAATCTTCTTTCTGTTTGTCATGTCATTTTCAGACCTTCATAGTAGAAAATGTCAAAAATTTCAGCGTGAGGAGGGCTCTCCCTAGATATTGAGGAAAGGACATAGACAGATGCAGAAGGTGTGCAGTGAGATTCGGATCCACTGCTAATCCCAGACAGTGTATATTACCAACTGTGGCATGGGAGGGTGGAGATAGAAAGAGGACTCTATGAATCACAGACTACAGAATCCTGTCAGTGTCACTGCCATCATCCCCATGTGACTGCCAAACTAACTAGGTTACTGTGGACCACTAACTACATTGTCTTCTGCTTTTCCTTTTCTTCCCTTTTCTTACATATCTCCACCAGGTTGTCTAATAAAAGCAGACACTCCAACCATCCCATCACTGATTTAAACCTCCACTGAGCCCCTTAGCAATGCACTCAGACACTTTGGGTACATGAAGTTCATCTTATCTTGACGTTCCTTTGTCATTATTTTTATCTGCATCAAATTAGAGTTTCAACATTTCACAATAGGCTTTTGTCTATGAATATAGATTGAGCTGAGGCTGAGAAATGGTCTTTAGGGGGTACTTGCGCAAATAGGATATGAAAGTCCTTGTTATCAGTGCTGCAGCATTTTCCCAGATAAGAAGCTAGACTGCTGCAGGGCTTTGTGCATGTAGGTTTACTATACAGACTTAATGTTCAAAATAAGTGAGCTATTTATCAAAGCTCAGTGGTACAGTATGTGGTCAAATTAACATGGAGAACTTGACAAATATGATTGAGGTACATTGAGTGTGTGTGTGTGTGTGTGTGTGTGTGTGTGTGTGTGTGTGTGTGTGAATATTTTTAGGAATATTTTCATCATTGACTAATAAAAAGATTCCTAAACTGAATCAGTCATAAAATTACTTTCTTGTTTTTTTTTCCTCATGGTCCCTGTGACTCTTCTGTAATTGCCTTGTCATTATTTGTGGTTCTCCATAAACTACTGGCTGGTAGATGGCTTTCTGTATGCCCTGCCCTGGAAACAGATGTCTGAGTCAGTGGCCTCCATTAGGCTGGCTAGCACATGGGGATAACTCATTCCACCAGACCAGCCTCCGGACACCAAGTCCTCACATCTGTTAGGAGAGACAGAGTAAGACAGACAAAGAGAACAAGAACAAGAAAGAGAGGGGAAGTTGGGAATGTATAATGGTCTGGCATGTTGCCATGTTGCTCCTTTATCCCTCACTTACATTGATAAATCCTCTCTGGTAGACATCATTAAATCTCATTTTGACCATCGCTTTCCCACAAAATGTAGCAGTTATCATTTTTCCCCTTTTTTCTTTTTTAATGTTACTGTACATGCATGTATTAATCTTCATTTTATTGACTACATTCTAGCATTGAGGGAGTGGTGAGGATGATTTCTAAATGATGTTTCTATGTATGACATGATGCATATAGAGAACAGATGTAGTAAAAATGTTAATTTCTGAAACAATTCAATTCTACAGTAAATGAACGTGGCTTTGTCATCACTGCCAAACCAGCTAATCCTGCAAATAATAAAGACTGTCCAATAACATTGCCTATTAAGTTCATTGAGTCTATTTGCTGTCCAGACACTGTCCAAGATGCCCTTTTGGCTGGTTTCCAAGACTTTCTTGTTCGGAGAGTGCTAATAAATGCAAGACAGGCCTCAGTGCAGATGTTCAGACAGCACTGTGGGACTGGGAGCATCACCTTGGCTCATCACCTCAGCC
Organism: Hassar affinis; assembly: GCA_025674545.1. Classification (NCBI taxonomy): domain Eukaryota; kingdom Metazoa; phylum Chordata; class Actinopteri; order Siluriformes; family Doradidae; genus Hassar; species Hassar affinis. The sequence goes on along the minus strand of JAOVYV010000035.1, from coordinate 18,993,592 downwards.
TCTAACAGTCTGCTCTGTCCACTAGAGGAGTCAAGCCTCAATCAACTGTGCTCTTTACTCTGAGCTGTGGCTCTATTTAATCTAATGCCTGACTCCTTCATCGAGACTGTGATTGGCTAAGGGGCTGGTTCCGGCTGTCATCTGAAGGCACAGATTGTGGCAGATTGAGGTGGCGTCATGCTACCTTGCCCCGCTGAGGTTGGCGTGCATGTCACAGACGCCGAGCCTGGCAGCCTAATCTGGCCCCGAAGACAATGTGCCTCTCTGAGAATGCTAATGAGAGAGGAACACCTGTTAGCCACAGACAGCCCCCACAGGGAGCCCTGGGACAGACAGAAAGTGAGAGAAAGTGTGCTAGCCCTTGCTCGATTCTGGGCCTCCGTTTGTTCTCCACTGATTTGTTTTGTGCTGACACATTAGGATGATTGCAGCTCTGTGGGTCTAGAGGAGCAGTAGGCAAGCTCTTTGCTTGCCTAATGGTTTAAAAAAAAGAGGGGTTCACTCATGGGATGCAGAATGTGTTTCTCATTCCAGCTGTGTTTGTCAGAAAGCTATTTCTTATTTTTGTAGGTAATGTCATAACTTCATTTAGTATCAGCAGCAGTAAAATCCTCTGACATCCCCGTATTCAGTTCAGAATTACGCAGAATGTATGCAGGTGTCCTATCTTCACATTTCATTGTGGATATACAGTATGTGGCCTGTGGATAGATGAAGTGGTGCAAAGATTTAATTATAGGTGTGAAGGCTAATGAAAACTAATTCAGCCATTAAAACATTGGCGTGTCATTACTATCTAGCAAAGCAAACACAGGGACCACTTTCTCTCCTTCTAACTGGATAACTGTTGTCCCACAAATACTGACTAAATTACACAACAGTCATATTAAAGCTTTTGTAGATGTCACTTTACATTTGCCCTACCACTGATTATTTATTTATTTTCACCTGAGGGAATGCGCTATAAAAAGTCTAGGGGATGATAACTTACCATTTGTTGGAAATGAAGGTGCAATTGCCCTGTTTCTGGTTGCTGTATGTTCCCCCCTCAATCCAAGCTCATCAACTTGTCAGATGCAGATGATATATATCTTCATATTTGCCTCTGGCCCATTACATTTCTTAGGTTAAAGAAACATCACCCATACAGCCAAAGTGGGGAGCTGTGAGATTGTTATTAGCCAGATATCTGGATATGTAAGTGTATGTTTCATTTCAAACTTTCCCACTCATGTCAAGCCAACTAGCTATTGTTCTGACAGGCAGTCCAGACATATACAGGCATGTGTATCTCAATCTCTTTATTGAACTACTTGCAGATGCAGTGATTCCTTTCTCTAAGTCTCAGGGAGGCTGTGTATTCAATGAGGTGTCATTTTTCTTTCCCCCACTATCTGCTTTTCCTTTTTCTCAGTTCACTCAATAGTACATTACAGTACAAATGAGCCAATTAATGGCAGTGGAGGCTCTCTTGTCCCCAGACATGGACCAGGGAGGGTTTTGGAGGAAGCTGTCAGTTAGTCAGGTGCTGTGACGGGACATCATGGATCAACCAATTATCTCACTCTGATCCTTCCATTTGTCTACTTCACTTGAAAACCAATGTAGGCTGCAGTCATTACACATGAAATACTCCTCTTATATAAAATATGAAGGATTGTATTGCATTGCTCTGGCTGATCTGATTCTGTGAAGCCAAACATGAGAATTTGAAAGATGCTGGCAAAAGAGTGACATTTCTGCATGATATTGTTTGCCAGTTGCTGAAATGATAGGAAGCTTTCTGCCCCTAGAGAATATGATAATATGAACATACCCACTCCTATTACTCTGTCATGTCACTGCCTTACCTCCACACATTGCATTGATTCCCAGATCCTATATAGTCCTTTAAAAAGTCTGTAGGAATAGTAGGATTTATATCTCACTCTCAAACCCGAACATGTTTATTAAACAGACGGGTATAATTAGCCTGTAGTGTGCATTCTTGTGATGTGCGGTGTAATGAGGACCCAGCTGTTGACAGATGTCTTCACAAAGATGGTGCAATGCTGCGATTGATGACTCACTGACAGCTACTGCTCTCCATTCAGCTTGGCAAGAAAGCACAGTTAGTCACCAATCTCTTTTTATCAAAGAGATACTGTCAGTAGGACTCTTCAAATTGTTAATATGTCTCAACTTATACTCACATTAATTATGACAAGTTAGACTGTAGACCAGATCCGCTGAGGTTTTGTCTTGTACAGCACATCACTAAACACATTGACATTGGTATGTACCTTAAAACTGTGGTTCTCAGACTTCTTGCACATTGGGACTTCTTTAACTTGGATATAAATCCCATGAACACCCACATCACAGATTTATTTTATGACATGGGTTTAACTATCATATGCAGATGGTGCAGCAGTATTGTTGCATTTCTGAATAAACTGTACAGTCACTGAAAAAAAAGGTTTGACAGAAAAAAAGCAATTCTTGCTTCACTGGTTATTTCTTTGTCTGCAATAATTCATATCTGAATTCACATCATTAACCTTTCCCCCACACCAGCAAGCAGGCTACAATACGGTTGTGCTAAATGATCAGGCAGTCCTGTTGGCAACATAGGCAATCTCTGTATCTCAAAATTGGCCTTTATCACTATATGCCTTTTTTCAAAAAGATTTCAGTTTCTCAAACATTTATGTATGTGTTCATATCTTCCATGCTTTTGCAGTAGGAGTCATCACAGACATTGAAAGCCTCTTAATCTTACTGGCAATATGAGCCAACCTTTTCCCATATGATCAATTTGTCAGAGTGCCAGTAAAGGGAGGGCACCTTGGGGCTGACTGCTGGTCATTTCTCTGTCTCTGACAGACTTCTCACCGGACCGGAGAGAAACAAATGTGTTCCACTCAGCTAGCACCTTTCCACAACCCTGTCAGCACTGCTCATTAGTCAAACACTGCTTCCCAGAAAATATGACACGGATCGCTTCTGCCATGTCTGTGGTCAAAGCCTCGCTCACAGAGCTGCCTGGGTTTGGCAGTGCTCTCATACAAACTGTTCTCTGTAGACTCTGCAGGAGTTTTGAAGAATGGCAAGAAAAGAGGCTCATGAATCAAAATTCCTACTGAAAACTTAAATCTCTAAGTGTTTTCGAGGTGCATACAGAAGGCAAATAGCGAGTGACATTATTTCATCTTTTGGCCTAGCTCCAGGCTGCATGTATTAGGAAAGATGAACAGGCGAACTGATCAATCGTTTTTATTGATTTGTCTGACATTTTTTTTCACAGAGGTACTTTGTGGTAGGTGTGAGTTTGCAGTTTATTACGATTTAATACACTGTTGAAGCAGATCGTCAACTTCTACAGCAATAAAGCTGTAATCATTAAATGATATTGTATTTTAGTGTATTTAAATGCAAAACTCTATTATACTGTATGCTACTTGTCCTGTAAAATACCTGATCTGCTTTAAAATGTGACTATTTAAAAAGTTAAATTGGAGCTTGTTTCTTCATAGAAGAATAAGCATTAGTTACAGTGAACACATATGAATACTTATATAGACCAATATAGCCATGCTGTTAATAAGAAGGAGAGAACACAGGCTTTGGGTTGCTGCAAACTCTTTAATCTGGTGAGATGTGTGCTTCTCTTAAGCACTTCCATTATTTCTATGAAGCACCGGAGTACTTGCAAGCTTTGCACATCTTGGCCCGTTATGCATTTGTGCTTTGATGTGATGCTGGCATGAGTATATGGGCTGAGGATGGCATTAACTGCAGAGCACAGCTTAAATATTGACATGTACTGTATACCTACAGCCTTTGATTTAATGTGTGCAATGCTACATTTTTTAAATGAGCCATAACCTATTGCCAATTTTTTTACTGTAATAATTTTTAGACTCAGCCTGAAAACTATTCTTCCTGCACAACTCACACATTACAATATGAATAGCCTAACAGGACTAATGATAACTGTATTTGCATGTAAGAACAAATGCTACAAACTACATATATACCTAGTATGTTATTTTATAATAATAATAATCTATACAGCAGATGGTTTTCTCCCACAGTTTAGACTCATTATACACTAATCCTTGCCGAAATCTATTGAAACTGCATTGGGGACTGTCAGACAAACTATTTCAGTTAAGATAAATGATTCATTATTCAAGCGATTCTTTTTTTAATGCACAAGTTAATGCACCATGTTTTTCTGTTCTGAGGCAGGAGGAGGCATTTTTACAAAAGATAGAGGCAGAGAGAGCCTCCCAGACAACTTTCATTCATTTAATAATTTATCATATAATTTATGTGTTTTATGCAATTATTAAGCCAAATATTCAGGTAGAGGTGCAAAAAAATAATAAATAAAAAAATACAAAAACAGAAATATAAAAGAAATTCTAAAATAAATAACCAAAAAAAAAAACTCCAAGAGATATTAGTCTTAATTGAGTATCTATCATCCAAAGACACTGCACTCTGCCTAGTAATGAATACTTAGTGCTTCAAGTCAGGAATTATTTGGGTGTCTGTACAGGCTCAGATGCACATTGCCAAGAGTGGCACAGTGCTGCAGACCAAGTGCTGTTTTGCTAATAGCAGTGAATCAGCGAGGCAGCACCAAGCCTCTAACTGCTTATCAAGGCCAGTGTCAGTGCCAGCATGGCAGCTGCTGAACACTAATGCACAGACTTCTTGCGAAACATGGACGAGTCACATGATGATCCTGACGCCAACTGTGAAACTAAGCGTATGTAGAACGGTACATCAGAGCCACAGTGAGGCGTCTACTCTAGCAATTAAATGCAAAATTTGTCTAATGTCAGCCAATTAAATTTGAGTTACTTGTTGGTAATTAGGCTCAGACCTGTCCATGGGGTGTTCACCAGTATATGCTCTGGGCACAAAGAAATCAAGAGTTCCACTGGGTTTTCCTGTCTGAGCCAGGAGTTGTGGAGGTTCTGTGGACTTTGCAGTTGATTCAGCATTGTCTCGAGCATCGCTTTCTACTTCGGCGTAATGAGAGCGCAGGAGATGGACAGTCCAGAAAGGAAAACAACAGTAAGATGAATCCAGAGCTATAAAACCAGCCAATTTATTTGGCTTCTCTGAAAAAAAAAACGTCAAGTGGAAGGTGAACTGTTAGAGAAAACTTTTTAAGTAGACTGTAGCTTAGAGAAAGACAAATGTGAAGAAGTATATAGCTTAGGGGTTTTTAATCTGTAGTACATATAGCCTTTGACAAACAGACAAAAAGACAGAATGAAAGTATTCTTCAAAAAAGTAAGTATAATTCTCTGAAATATATGACACAAATAGAAAATGTGCAATATGCAGGCAATCCACAAGTATATTTTATGTGTTTTGACAAATTTGGGCTTGCACATTAATATGCAAAATACACACAACATCAGTACTTCTAAGCCAGAGGAATACATGAGCAAATGTACATTATGCAGCCCAAAAGACTGACACACCAGACTAATTGGAGCTGGCTTTGATTTCCATTACTGAAATGCACAACTAACTCCCAAAGATAACCTCAGCCAATCTGGCCATAGCCCAACCAGCAGTGGCCAAGGTTAGATTGTCAGTTAGTGCTAATATCTCTCAAGGTAAAGAGATGCAAAGACTTTCATAGAAAAGAAAGACTATCAAAAAGAAAAGAGAGTGAGTTATTCTGTTATGTACCTAAATGGTTGCATGACTCTTTTTAAATGTAAACAACTTGCAGGCACAAGTAAGATTGGGTGTGTCTCAAAACCTAGTGAGCTGCCCATTGTGTACCTAGTCAGCTAAGTAGAGAGGATTCTAACCACCTTATAAGGCAGATTTTTGAGACACACTAGTTAGACAGCAATTGCGTCATTGGCTGTCCCCTGTAGTAATATTTATAGAGAAATTAAAATGATTCAGAGGACGAGAATCACTTTCATGTGTAAGATAATTAAAACTAGAAAAGTGACCTCAATAATTGTACAGTGAGCTTAAATTTATTAAATGTACAGCATGAAGCACAAGGGTCATGATTCGATTTAAACCAGAGGATTACCTTAATTTCACTAATCAGAAGACAATGCATTCTCGGCTAAGGCAGCATCCAGAGCTGCCACAAAATACGTCAGAATAAAGCATCTTAAACATTTTGAGGTATCTAAGAATTGAGACAGCCTTCTTCTTGGGGGGAGCATGCATAGGATGGCGTAAAATGCTGTCTACACAGAGAGAGCTCACTAGGTTTTGAGACACACCCACTGACACTGATAATCATATGCTTGTTCATGACAAATTGCATTAATTTTAATTATTCAGAATGTATCCTGTTTTTATGACCTAGCTTTTGATACAGTGTTTGCCGTTTTACCCTACATGACATGCTAATTACCAACATGAGGCAGACTCAATATTGTAAGTATCATCCAGCTCTCTGCTCTGTTCAAGTGTATCTGACTTTGTTGGGATATAGAGACTCAGTGGACTTGTCATTTCATAAAATTTCTGTTGACCTAAGCACACGATGCAACACCTACCAACAATATGTGACCAGATTGGGGTTGTCATATTTATCATATAATCTGATGAATGGGAGTGCTGTGACACAATGCAGCTCAAATCCAATCTTCCTCAGCATGCTACAGCTCAGGGTCTGCTGGGATCCATGTACAAAACTTCATAAACGAGTGTAGCTGAATAGTGCTGGATATGAAACCTGGAAACATAGTCAGAGCAAACAAAACTGGAAATGACTACATATTCTTGAACATGTTTGAAATAAAAAGAAAAACTAGTGTCATCTTTTTGCTATGTTGTTCCTTGTGATGATGTAAAGCTTAATGGTTTAACTGTCCTGTAGGAGCTGCTGAGCTAAGCCCAGTCTTGGGATCTTGCCCAGATGAGATTTTGTCATTAGAAATGATGTGTTAAGCACTATTTTACTTTGATGAAAATAGATGCAGCTGAGCCCAGCAATAAGAGAAATAATGAGATCAGGTAGGAATGGGTTGTAACACATCCCTTGCTCTTGTTCTCTGATTGTGTCCTTTTCACAGAATGCCCCATGACATACAGGCCTGTGGGCTTTGATATATCCATGCTTCAACAAATGGAGCCACTTCCCATGCTGCAGGGGCATTTAATATCGCACTAAGTACAAAGAGATCAAAGAGATGTAAAAAAAAATGAAGAAAAAGAATGTTCTTCTTTAAATACCCATGCCATAGAGCCATGAAAGTCCATTATATATTACTGAGATCATTAATTTCTTCCAAAAAATTTCTCCTTGGGTGAGAATTCTCATGCAGCGCTCTTGAGAGTCTTTGTCTCTCATCCTCTCTCTCCCTGCTAGTTCCAGCGCCTTGGGTGACATAGCTTTCATATTTCAGCTCTCCTGGGAGTGCATGGCTATGAGCTGTAGACGTATATGTAAATTTATCTCTACGCTGGTGCCATGATGGAGTCACTTATTGATGGAGTAATTTTTTTCCCCATATTTTCTTTAAGATACTACTTCTTAGTGTGTTCCTTGTCTCCAGTTACTAAACTCTAACCTTTAGATGTCATCTTTAGATGCTTTCACTAGGAATGTTTTTAGCTGTTCTATATGCAGTGTCACTAATAATTCAATAAAAGCCCCAGGAATATATTTGCAGGAGGTTGCCTTTCTTGTCTGCATACTGATTTTTCACAGCATTCTTGCACAAATATTCCTACATGATTCACCATGACATATTTTGACTAACTCTAGATTCTGATATAGTCAACCCATTTATGGGTCATTAAGTAGTTCAGTGTATTCAGCTTCTCTTGTCTTGTCCACGACTTTACTTTCCTACTTTCTCAGTAATTAGCAATTACTGACCCATTTAATCTGAGGTTTTGATATTAGCAGAAGAAATTTCCCTTGCTGATTGTCATCCTCATAGACTTTGATGACAAGGTCTTTGAAGAATTGATCAAAGTGCCACGCCTTTGATGGGTATGTTTTCTTTGGCTGAGGAAGCAAGAATCAAGAAACAAGAATCTCATCTCTTCCATGCTTGATTTCACACATTTCAGTATAGTCAGTAAAGTCACCATGTGAAAGGTCTGACACTCCAAACTGACCCACCAATATTTTTGGTTACGTCAATATTTATTTTTAAGATTTTTTGCATAAATCACATCTAAAGTGCAGCAATAGATTATTGTCCATTAGTAACCACCACAATACCTGAAACCTAGTACCTTTGAAAAGGCCTAATTTTCCCCACTTTATGCACATTATGTTATATATTCCTGAAAGCCTTGTTCAATGATAAACACTATATTACCACTCACACTCATATGTGCTTGTCAAATATCCCATTATAAATTGTGTCCCTTTTTGCTGTTATAATAACAACCACATTTCTAGGGAGGCCACAAAAGTGTCAGTGAGGTCCGGCACTGATGTCAGGCAAGATCTGGCACGCAGACAGCATTTTACAGCATTTATTAATGTAATGGTCGCATACGTTTATGTATTTTTTTTTAATGTCTTCATATGTTTTGTGATATCACACATGAAGCCACAAAAGCAAGGAAAAATTTCAGACCTATCTAACAATAAAGTATCATCATCATTGTTATCATAATCATCATCATCATAATCATCATCATCGTCATCATTATCATCATGATTTAAATAATCCCAAAAATGGGTTATGGTCAGAGCTCTATGCAGGGCACTTGAGTTCTTCCATACCTACCTTGAAAAATCATGTATTTATGGACCTCACTTGATGCACTCAGGTTGTCATGCTGGAAAGTGTTTGGAATCCTTAGTTCCAGTAAAGAGTAAATAATACTGCTATGGCTTAAAGACATTCTAGACAATTCAGTGCTTCAAACTTTGTGGAATCAGTCTGTAGTAGGCTCATATACTTTTGTTATATATTGTATATGCAAATGTTCTTAACCAATGTAAACCACACAAACAAGAATGGAGTATTCAGCCATGTATGAAGTGTTTCAAAAATATTTTTTTTCTATATTGAAAACCAAAAATATTATTTTGGGGTAAATAAGAATTTCCCAAATAGTTGATTATTGTTGGATTTACATTTATTTTTAAAAAGGCATATTTTTGTAACAGTGTATGTTTGATTAAACAATAGTTACATTATATTCCAACAAATTTCCATTCCTATAGAACATATACAATACTTAAGACTTAAAAAAAATCACCTATACTATCCAGCCTCAAGAGAACAAGTAAGAAAGAAGGCTTTTATTTGGCATTGCATGTTTTGTGTGTGTATGAGCTAGTGGGATGAACAGAACCTCCTGAATTTTTAAATAAAGTACACTGACTTAAAAGAGAGGCTCTTCTTTTAAGATGTGCCAAGTCAAGGACGGCTAAGATTGTTTGATCAATAATGCAAACTACAACATGACATGGCTGTCTGCTGCAGTTTTGTGAATGTCCTTCAGGTGGCATTGAAGATGAAAAGCATGTGTGAGTTTGGAAAGCATGTATGCATGCATGTGAAAAGACTGTCCTTAGTAGACTATTCTAGGTAGTTCAAGTGTGTGTTTCAAATGCATGAACTTGTCTATTCCAACTGGCCTTGTATTTAATGTTCGGCACTCCGCAGGAGTCCACTGTGAGTATGTATGCACAGTTGCTAATGATGTACATGAGTGGGCTATGTGGCTGTGTTGTCTCCATGAATTATCTCTCTATTTAAAGGCAGGAAGTTGTCTATCACTCATGACAAGCCCAGCTTAATACCTCACTAATCCCAGTGGACAGAGCTGACTTCTGCTTCACACCCTCTTTAATAATAATCCCTGATGAGTTACTCGCCTCTCTCAGCCTATAGTATAAGGTGAAAACATGGTGTGCTGAGAGAGCTAAATCCAGGCAGCCAAATGCTATTGGAGAAATTGTTGCCAACTAATTATAGGCCACTTTGTTAGTGTGTGAAAACTTATCTCACACAGTTGCTGTGTTTGCTAGAATCTCTTGCCAAGATATAATGTTGGGCAGTGTGAGCAGGAGAGAGAAGAAGCAGACTACACATAAATGCATACAGAGAGACAGAAATAGAGAGAGTGGGACAGGCAGAACAAATAGAAGTGAGAGACAGAGATCTAGACAAATAGAGACTGAGGGCCTCAAATATTAAGCTGTTTGCACCAGTTTTCAGACACCACAAGGCCAGATTTGGGTGAAAAAATATGTGTGTTGCATACAAAACTGGAACACCCACTTAAATGCGCAGTTAATCATGTACCAATGCAACATGCAAAGTGCGCCACTCTACCTCATACATATGCATTTCAGGGAGGATTGTGAAAAAAATGGAAAGAGTGCCTGATTACACATTACATTTGATGAAATAAACTTTGGGCAATTAGCGGCATCCATTCTTGCATGTGATTTTGTTCACCTTTCCAACACCAGGTGTAAATTAGTTCTATATGTGTAGACAACATGTGTAACACCAACATGTCAAACAGATCGGCAAGCCTGGTCATAGCACGTAAATCACGAACAATCCATTTTCTCACATCTAGCAAAGAAAGTCTTTGTATTAAATATGTGAAATTGCTAATTTGTAGGAGCCACAGGCAACCACAAGGAACTGAGTGCTGTTTAATTACACACTTTTATATCAAGTAACTTATTCTGTACACATCAGTCTTTTCATTAGAGTACTGGGAATCTAAAGCACATTACAATGACAGCTACAGTACTGACTTGTTCTTGTTCATTTAATATGAGCTTTCATTATCTTTTTTTTTTTTTTTTGCTAAACTTTGTCCTTTGTCCCAAGCTATTCGATGGCTCTGTGGTTGATAGTTTGCTACCTTTTTATAGCGCCATCACAGTCTCAGGCACAGTTTGTGTGATGAGCTGCATCAAGTCATGCTTTATATCTCATCTGTGTACATCTTGACCCAGAGAGAGAAAAGGTGCAAGACAAAGGGTGATAGATACATGGCAGATGTGGTGAAAGAGCCAGAGGAGAAGCTTTCAGGGAGCTCACTGGGAGCAGTAATGAGTATAGAGCACAGGTGTCCTGAGGCAAGAAGTGCAGCTGAAATGGCAGTAGGAGAGCTCAGTCCTCCACAGAAACATGCATATGACCAAGATTTCTGTGTCTCACTGCTGCACCTCTGCTCCTCATTGAGGCTGGGTTATATGATATGCAGAGCAGACAGACAGAATTATGTCTATCACACCCTTATGTTTTTAAACAGAAGCATTTCACATTAGTGTCACTGCTCAATATGATGGTGCATGATTTTTCTAGCCAAACCTGCTGAAAAGCTTCATAATCTGGTTTGCAATAGGCTGAGATAATGGACGACTTCATGCTTGGCCAACTGATGGAATAGTGAACATATTTCTTTCTGATTATATCAGTCTTATATGACACATTTGCTCAAATACTGTAACAGTTCTTCACAGCTGATGTGCTACCCATTTCAGTCTTAAAGTAAAGTGAAGTTCATTAAAAAATCCTTTTTTTATTCTCTGTGTCTGAAAATTGCAACGCCTGTGGTTTCTTATTTGTTTTTGTTCCTGTCATTTGACTTTCTTGAGACCTTTGCAAATGTGACTTAAACACTTCTTTCCTGCCATTCCACTAAGCCTATCTATTTTTATTTGTAACAGTTCAACAGCTTATCAGCTTAAACCCTTATGTTTTACAATATATTTAATGTTCCACTTTGTAGATGTTTAACAGACAATTGTGACAATTCATGAGCATGACTATTCTCAAAATAATTTAGTTGAGCTTAGGTTTAGGAGTTGCAGGGTAGTCTTCTAAAAATGAAAAGATTTCCATCAATTGCTCAGGCTTACTGGTTGGATCACCATGGGAAAAAAAAATTAATGAGAAAAATAATTAAGTATGAATGTGTATGTGTACTTGTATGTGTAGATGTAGGATCAGTGTTTGTGTGAATGATTATGTATGTCAGTCCTGTCGAAGTGTTTTGAGAGCTGGCACCAAGGAAGCCCAGGGGCGAGGGTACGAAGGCGCCAACTCATCACTCCAGATGGCAGGGAGTCCAAGTGAGGCCACAGTCAGGTCAGGGACGAGCCTGTATGAGAAGATGGATAAGAGAAGTATGTTGATGAATGGTGCCAGGTGACCACAGGAGCAAGGTAAATGCTTAATCTTAAACTTAATGGACAATAAGAGGGGTCATCTTGATTAGGGGGGCTGTAAGTACTCAATTTCTATGTGCTTAGGTTTAGGGTTAGGTTAGGGTTCAAGTAGTTTATGTTCAACTAAATTATTCTCAGAATATGTAGGTACAGGGGTTAGACAATGAAACTGAAACACCTGTTATTTTAGACCACACTAATTTATTAGTATGGTGTAGGGCCTCCTTTTGCGGCCAATACAACGTCAATTCATCTTGGGAATGACATATACAAGTCCTGCACAGTGGTCAGAGGGATTTTATGCCATTCTTCTTGCAGGATAGTGGCCAGGTCACGACATGATGCTGGTGGTGAAAAATGTTTCCTGGTATGCTGACATTACCCTGGATACCGTAGCTCTTGATACATCACAAAGACTTGCTGTCTTGGTC
>JAOVYV010000035.1:18938942-18949488 GCA_025674545.1 Hassar affinis | reverse complement strand
ATTTTTTATTTCTCATTTCATGTAATTTTCTCTGTTTTTCTTTTGATATTCTATGTGGCACTGTTAAAATAAAGCTGACATAAAATTATGAGACGTTTCATTTTTTTTTGTTATAAAACTTTTAAAGTCAGTGGGGGATCCAATACTTATTTCCTCCACTGTATACTGTATGTTCATTTATTCAATGTTAAGATTCAGAATGTAGTAACTCTGAGACTACACATTCTTTATAAATCTCAGGTCTGATCTAATAATCAAACGTAATTATTAGGGTAGCAATGTTGCATTTGTGCATAATATGTGCATATTACTGTATGTATTATTGTATGTATACTTACTTCCAGAAAATGTTTCACTAGCCAGAAGTACTCAAGTTTTAGAGAGTACGTAGTTTGCCTATGTTATCACATTTTCTTTTTTTCTTTTTGTTGTACTTCCTTTTTTTCTGTGTTATGTTGTTTTACACAGAAGAAGAAGAGAAGAGAATAAGTTTGGACTGGGTAAAAAGGAAAACACCACCTCCAAGAAACTTAAAGTTTGGGCCTGGTTCCTATTGTTGTGTATACTGTAGTCTTTATTCACAGATTGAATGTACGATCTCCAACTCTGAATTCTTTACCCTTCTCTGTTTGCCTTTGTTGAATTCCACCACAGAAGTCTGTGATGAATCCTAAAGTCAGTTTTGCCTGGTCAGTGTTTTTAATTTCTCAAGTCTCTGCTTGTATCATCAGCAATCATAGACTGAAATCAAGCCTGTATCAATATGAGCAGCATACAGAAGCAAGCCTTCAGCTGTGCCTGCTCCAGCATTGATGCACAGCTAACGAGAACATGCAAAGCTCTCTCATTTGTCATACTGAGCCAGTAGGCCCAAGGCATCTGCATGGGAATCAGCAATTTGCCACTTTGATCAGAATTTGCAACCTCTGCCTTTCTAGCTTTTAAACCATAGTATTTTATTTCATCTCATCTCATTTCCAGAATAGTTTATTTGTGGCCATTCTTGATACAAAGTTGGACTTGTATACTTGGTAGTACAGAATTGGTAAATTCAACTCACACAGCTCACAGATACCGGGGATCATGAATCCTTCTCTGGTTTTGTTTGGAGTTCTTATCACCAGAGAATCACTCCTCACTGTCCATGATGGACAGCTTAAAGATACACTTAGAAGCCATGAATTTGGCTTTGCAACTAAGCAGCCTTCTTAATATGGCTAGGACTAATTTCCATGGATGGTTTTGCACTCTATCAGTCAACTCCATCAGTGAACAGGTTATGACTTCAACAAAATAGGCTTCATGCTAAAATTTGAATGAATTCACTGGTTACAATTGCAGTTTTTTTTTACTATATAGCACACAGTTATAAAAGGGATTGTTTATTATTGCACTATCCGGTGTCACCCAAATGAGAATGGGTTTTCTTGTGAGTCTGGATCCTTTACAGGTTTCTTACTGTTAACATCTGAGGAAGTTTTCCCTTTTCACTGTCCCTGGCTTGCTCAGTGGGGAAAATTTTTAGAGATAGAATTTAAGAATTTAAAATTTTAAAAAAGTCTGGATATATCTTTGTAAAGCTGCTTTGGAACAATGTCCATTGTTAAAAGCACTTTAGAAATTAAATTGAATTGAAATGAATTTACTAGGCATTTAATAGGCATTTGAACTAGATAAAGAAGATAAAGATAAAGACTAGATAAAGGTACAACCGGCTGCAGTTTCTTAGACACCTCTATTGTAAGGTTCTCTGCCTAGACAGAGTGAAATAAGACAAATCTAAATGCAATGTTCATTGCTGGACTAAATGTTCTTGCTAACCACATAAGGAATAGACAATTGAGCCTATAACCAAACTAAACATGGAGAAAACCAGGTCAATGCTAAACTACTGTCTGGGAAATATACTAGTGTTAATCATACAACAATAAAGGGAATAAGTAGCAGGCCTAATGGTGCATTCCATTTTACCTGGGAAGTTCCAAATTCCCAGTCGGAAATGTTAACCAGAGCACCTCTTAATGTTGAATTTCTCTAAAAGTCAGGGGAAAATCACCAACCCCAAATTCAAAATCCAAGATGGCTGCTCTGTGCATCAGCACTGGTTAAAGCTGTATTAATATACTATTTATTGTACTTTGGTTTTATTTGTGTCTCATTAAGTCTGTTGTACACCAGTACTGTCTTCAACTATGACAGCTGACAAGGCCTTTCTTGGCATTCTTTTAGAAGAATTTTTGGATTTAAATGTGGTTTAATACTTCAAAATATGTTTGATGATATAGTCAATGCTTTTGCCATCCAGAATAGCAGAAAACATCCAAATCAAGTGATGGGGTCTGTGGAAACTGTGTTTCATAATTATAGTGATCCAATATTTGCTTCACATTTCAGGATGACAAGGCAAATATTTCAGGTGAAGGATAATCCACATCTTACCTTTGCAACTGTTATCATCTAGATGAGCTAATTATTTTATTATGACTATTACGCCTATGATTATTGCTCATTGCTGATTGTGGAATATATTGTAATAGTTACCATTACATATTTAGAGTAGTAGAGTGGAGTGGAGTAGATAAGTTTATGAAAGTGTTACTCCACAACTGTACATACAATATCAAAAGATGTCTTCTAACAACTTTGGAAACAGTCAACAACAATGGGCATGCAAATGGGAACATAAATCAGTGCTGTCTTGATATGCATGCACACACATTTGTACTGCTACATTTGTGAAGATTTTCATAATGAGGATTAGCAAAATGTCCCCACAACCCTAAAAATATCAGATATTCCTATGGATCTGTGTGGACAATTTTGTCCCCTTTGCAATTACTGGTGACAGAGAAAGCAATAATTAGACACTGAGTCGCATGTGCGCTTACTCACCTGTATGCCTTTCCAGCATCAACTCCGGTTGCCAGATCACACTTGATCATACCTGTGCTACCACGGTCTTCGCCTTTTGTGTATATCATACTGCAGCGACCGCATTTATAGACGACTATATTAGAATCTATTGTCTGAAGTGCATTTTTATTGCAACAGGGTTTACATACACATCATTGCTGATTGGGTAACACCTCTGACGCACCCACCAAATACTAGAAAACATACCTTCAAGTATGTTGCACACTATTTTGAGGAAACATGTTGTTCAACATGAAAACCATAACAAAACGGTTATCAGATAGAATGTGCAAGAGCCAAAACCAACGAGAGCCAAAAACTGTAAAACATTCAATGGCTGCATTTATTTCAATTTCATTTCATTTCATTTCAAAGAGATTATCAAATAAACAGAAGGCACACAGACCCTAAAGTATCATGATTCATTATTGTGCACTGGTGAGTGTTGAGATATATTGTACATTGGTCTATTCTTCTACATCCAATATAATAGTTCTTCTGTTGAATTCAAAGCAATCTGTAGAAATATCATCAAAAGGAATAAACTATATTACATTCTGTTCAAATTGATCAGCCCTCTAAATACAGGCATGTTTGACAGCTTTGATAGCTCATATTCACTTATTTCCAGTAAGTCTAGGTCGAAAGTAAGGCCACTACAACTCTCTGAGGGAAAAAGCTAGCTGTAAAGGGATGCATCAAAAGGAAATTCGAACCACAAGACAGTCAGCCTGGTGGACAATGGCACCTTGAGATG
Source organism: Hassar affinis (assembly GCA_025674545.1). NCBI lineage: Eukaryota > Metazoa > Chordata > Actinopteri > Siluriformes > Doradidae > Hassar > Hassar affinis. The sequence continues at coordinate 18,945,818 of JAOVYV010000035.1, read as the reverse complement.
AGTTATGATAATGTTCTCTGGTTCTTTCTCTTTTCCCAGCTCTGCTCTGCTTTCATTTGTTTCAGTGGTTGCAGTGTTTGGGTTGGAAGCACCGCAGACTCGAATCCATGCATTGCTATGGGATGACTCCTTTAAAAGGGAGATATGATATGATGAAGCAGCAGAGGTTTTGGAGCACATAGATATATAGAACAATATGTAGGCCTAATTCTGGTCTTCTCAGGTGCATGTGGTGTCCTGGGAAAACTGGACTGGATGTAGGTGTGGCAAAATTTTTGACAACAATTGGCATTTTCTGCCACATTTTAGAGTGGGTTTTACATAAACAGCACACTGCTATCTTTTATGATCTCTGTTTGATCCCTGGCATTAAAATCCAGACTCATTTGGTCATGTTTTTTCAGCTACTATTGTTGCTGTTGTTATTATTGTTATTGTTGTTATTGTTGTTGTTGTTGCTGCTGCTGCTCCTGGTTTGTGTGTGTGTGTGTGTATGTGTGAGTGCACGTGTGCATGCATGTGTGTGTTTGTACGACTCTGTGTCTACACACCCCACTTGCTAGATAAAATATGCTATTGTTAAAAAAGCTATGGATGAATATGTAAGAAGACACGGTCTTCAACCCTATCTTCTTCCACACTCCATTGGCATGGAAACATACAATGGTCGAGGACAATCCTTATTATTTGTTTAAAAAATACAAAAACATTTCTTCTTGCTTCTGAATAAATGCAATACATGATACAATACAATCCAAGATCTGCAGAGCAGCCTGTTTAAGTGATTACTATCAGATCTCTCCACCTGAGTTGAGAGCCAATATGTGGTTTTTGGTAGAGCAATGTTTATGTGTGTGTGTGTGTGTGTGTGTGTGTGTGTGTGTGTGTGTGTGTGTGTATACAGGTACAGCAGCTAGTAACAATTCCCCTTTTTACCATCCTATATATACACTAGTGAATGCACTGCATAGAAGAGGTATAATTAGTTGCTAGGTACAGAAAAAACATGAAATAGTTACAGCAATCTTACATTTACATTTATGGCATGTGGCAGATGGCCTTATCCAGAGTGACTTACTGAAGTGCTTTGAAGTCTCTATCAATTAATACATCCTCATACCAGCCCCTGAACAATTCAGCCATAATGGCAATTACATGTTCTTTTCTCTTCTCAGTTTTCTGTAAAGGCATATTAATTTATTTTTAACACATGTCTCATTTGTTCCTCTTCCTTTCTTACAGTATATAATAATCAAGTGAGACACATTCATCCACAAAGAGTGACCATGCTGTGACACTGAATGACCTCTTGGTTTAATCCAAGCATTGGACTCTGCTGTTATACAGCCTCATTAGGTTAATACTCATCCTCCCTAAAATAAGGGACTAATTCAACTCCACCATATAAAGAATGCAAAGTCATTTGCCTTAAAGGTTGTCTATTAAAGTCTCCTGTGGTGTTCAACCTTTAATGATAAAGGAATAGTTCATTATGAACTTTTCTTTAGGCAGTTCAGATGAGAACAAGAACAAGGGCCAACACTTAAAGTAAGAAATGGTGCAATAAAAAAAATACATGTTACGTACATCCTTGATTCACATGAATGAAAGCTAAAATTGGCATCTTCCACAGGAGATTAAAGTGTACTGAGATTTAACAACCACCTCAGAAAAGAACTTTAGATATAAGATGAAAATAGAGGAACATAGCTCATTACAGGGCTGTCTATGAGGGATTGGCTACAAATTAAAATCTGTCATTCGAATAAGGTATTAATTACTTTGTCATCTAAATTAATCTGTCAAAGAATAGACAGGTGTATAAATGTCTGGAGTAGATTGAGGGGGGTGTGAATTTCACAATTTTCAATCATACGTCTTCTCTGTGTAATTACAAGCCCTACAAAGACTAAATCATCTCATATATCTAAAAGATGATGATTTTAATTAAAAAAGCAAATAAGCAAATTAAAATAAATAAAACAAAGAAGCAATGTAGCATGCAGTACTTGCATAGTGGCCAGGAGAATGCAGTGGGACACATGTTCTGCAATTTAACTGGCTGGAATCTATCCTGACCAATTCATGACCCCTGGTCCTGACAATCGAGGCAAATTTGAAATGTAAGCTTTTTTCTTTTCAACTTTTTCTGAAGGTCACATCACTATTTATATCACATTGCTGATGAATTCTTGATTCTGATTGGTCAGTAAGAGTTGGGTAAACTTCTTATAACAGCATGGCTCATACAGTACTTCTTGTTTATACTAATTGGTTATCTTTTCTTGGTAACAACTTGCACAGTGGCTTGTATAAACTGATTTTAAAAAATTGTAGTTGTTGATATGGTGAAATGGTATAAAGATAAAATGTTTTTCAATACAGGAACGTCTCAGGGACAGAGCGCTTTTCAGTTTCTTGAGAGAGAATGAAAAACCTTCAAGACTGAGAGAAAAGAGAAGTTGGTGAGGGAACAATTGTTTATAACACTTAAAACAATATTTACACCAGAAATTTTACTTAATTGCAGATAGCTAAAACTGTTTAATCAATAAAAAATGTTAGCCTTGGAAAATTTCTCTGGTAGAAGAGGAATAAAAGACTTCATGACATGCAATTGTTGTAAAATAACAAAAGAAACCTTTCTAAAACAGCATGTGCACCGACATACTATTTTCTATTCCTTTACTTAAAAAAATAGGGGTCAGTGTCAATTTATACTCATGTAAGTGTGAATTGAATGGGCACATGTAATTTCATAGTTAAGTCCCTTAAGCAGCTAATGCTAGAGAATCTGCTGATTCCACAGAGGACCGTGTTGCTGGCTATCAGGGGAGTTATTTGAGGGCAGTAAAAAGAATCATTCCCCAAGATCAGGGGAAGCCAAGTGCCATAAGCTTGGCCATCTGATGCATGCACACTTCCTGACTCCTGTGCAGTTAGAGCCCACTGTTCTTTTGTCCTCTCTCCCCATGCTTAATAGATGGAACCTTTGAGTATCAGTCTATGCAATACAGAGGGATAATAAGAGCTACAATGCAGCACACGATGACATAAAAGAGTCTAAGAGTTCCCAAGAGATAGTAATAGTATTACCCTTTCATCTGAAGGAGTGAGGCTTTTTCCACCTTCACAGCTCAAAACCATTAGACTATCCTCATTTTTGCAGCCCTAACAGCACCTCTGAGCTGCTTAGGGAGGACGTAAAAGCTGAAAATGCCACTTAATGCTTGACACAAGACATATATCTGTGGGTGCACATATATCTACAATAAGAAGGGTCGGGCCAGACTAGCTCCATCATTAATTGGCAGATATATAAGCAGAGGGCCATGGCACTGCATGAAGAAGGGGATCATCTCAGCCAATAAAGCAGACTCACAGAGAGCTGGCCATGTCTCCAGGACACAGCTGGAAGGACAGAGGCACAGATCTGCCTGCTGACCTTTACGGCTCTCTTCTATCTGTCTGTCCTTCTGGCCCCATCTTACACCATGGTGCTTTAGAGAACCTGCCTATGTATCTTTTCCTGAGATCGAAAGATTCGGCTTACCCCCACCATGGGCTGTGGAGTATTTTAGAAGTCGGCACCTTCATGTCCTGAATAGGTATAGCCATAGAGAGGACATTTAGAGTGAAAGATACAGGACTTTAGGGAAGGAGGGAAGACAGGGGTGCATGCAAGGGATTAAAGGTTGGGGTGAGTGTGAAAGCAGGAGAAAGTAGATCAAAGATGGCAGGCTTGTTGAAGGGCAGCAGCATGAGGGCTGAGAGAAAAGAAGGATGGCGCGAGAATGACATCATACGAAAGGAGGCTGCTGAGGATTCATGGTGCTTCAATATGGATTTGTTGTTCTCTCCGCAGATTAGGTGCAGAGCTGTACTGATTAGCATTCATTCAGTGGCCCTGAAAAAACAACCGGTTGTACAAAGTTGTATCTTTGGAACAACAGTTGGGTGGCTTGAGGTTGTCTGGAGGATTTTTGTGAGGGTTGGTAGCCCCCGGGGGATTGCCTGGCAGGTGGCTTTTAATTTCAGTGATGATTTGCATATATTCAATTAGGTTTAGTAATTGGAAAAGGAGCAGACAGTGCAGAGATGCTGCTGATTTTGCCCCATTTAAAAGTAGATGAGAGCACAGCCGCTCAGATGAACTGATGACACAGATAATCCTGACACTGACTGATGTGTCTAATCACCAAATGTATCTTTAAATTCAATTGTCCTTTTTCTAGTGGCACCTTAGAAAGTCCTTTGAAATGGCACCTTAGAAGCTCCTTGAAAGAAATCCATGCTTTGGCACCATATAGATGTTGGCAAAGCCATGCCAGCAAAGGGCATCTACATTGCATCGAAAGCTGTAGTCATTCACCATTCAGTAGCCTGTCTTTCACTTCTTCCTCTGAATTATTGTCTGCTGGCATCCAGGTTGAAACCCCTTTATTGAAGCAGTGTGCACAGGACATCCACTGGGTCAATGAGATCATTTCCTTGTTCTCTCTGTTTGAAAGAGAAAGCAGAAAAGTCTTTACAGCTTTGACTTCACCTCTGTCATCTGGGAATCAGATAAGCATTGAGCCAAGTTGGTGAGTCTTGAGCTTCTCCTCTAAGATGTTAAGATGTTAAGATGGGGGATATACAACTCCACTCCAGATATACAACTGCGTAATTGGCAGTTAGATTCTGCAATGGCAAAAGCCTGAAAACACCAGTGATAATTTCTTAATGGAGGCTTATTAATGTGGTGCTTCTGGCAGGCATTTTGTTTGGCTGGAGTCCCTGAAAGATCCTTTAACCTCATTGATTGATAAAGACTTCAGTGCTATAAAGAACCACTTCCATTAGTTAGGGCCATGGCTCCTTCTGCAGTCACTCCTGGATAAATATGAATAAATGAGAAAAGATGAAGAGGTTGAAACCTGGACTGACTTTCGCACACAGAATGTGATAGGCAGATAAAGACACACACACCTACATCCCTATCCATATCAATAAATGGTCTATAACAATGGAATAAATAAAAAATTGATCACCAGTTAAATGTAAGATGTATGCATCTTGGACCCTACACTCTTCCATAAGTGGGTCAAAAATGACCCATATTACAATCAATGTGTTTTTGCACATTTTAGTAAAGCATAATTATTTATATTCATATATAATTTATGTATTATGTACACATGTATTATGTTTTGGTCAACACAGGAATTTGTTAATACTTTAAATAAATTTCACTTTTTAAGCCTTTGAAAACATATTTAACATTATTAATATTACCATTATTTTTAATGTTACCACTAACATTTTTAACATTTAAAATGAACTGATGAATTGAATTATACAAAAGAGTAATATGAAAATGTCAACAACACACACACACACACACACATGGCAACGCTAGCTAGCGTTACCTAACTATAAAATAAATTAATTTTATGATAGGCCTAAATGATACTAACGCAATAATACTCTTTCACAACAATACTGACATGTGCACACACACATGCATGCAAGCACAAAACATACATGTCTTGATGCATGCTCAATAATTCAGGTAAGTAATTCCAAGAAAGTTCAATCAAGTCTGGACACAAGGTTTAGTGCAGAAATACATTTTGTCACTCATCTGAGTTACTTCTTCAGCCTCAACTCGTTTTAAACAACCCCAATCATATATGCAGCACATTTGCATAATTACCTAAACCACCACTGGTGTATAACAATGAAATCAGTGGTCAGTTTTATATGACCATTTAAAATGACCATTAATTGCAATGTCAACATGTATACCACATGTTGACATTGCAATTAATGGTCATTTTAAATGGGATTGGGGAACAGCTGCAATCGCAGCAATGTAAGATGGTGAAAGATGTAGGTCCCCTTCTTAAGTTCTGAAACTGTGATCAGAGATGGGTGATAATTGAAAGTGGATGTGTACCGCAAACCCACATATATGGAAGAGTATATTTGACTCTCATCATCTATTGCCACAAAAAAATCTTCATCAGGACACAGTACCACCAAGCCAACAGCGTCCCCACTGACATGGCAGCCAGGGAAGGAGAGAAATCTCACATTAAGCAGGCCCTGGGTCAATGTTGTTATCTTAACTGGACATTCATAAAGCTGGGAAAACACACAAACAGTGCTACAGCAAATCAAAGAGAGGAGAAGGACAACCACTGTCTAAGCACATACCAGTGGTGATTCCTTATGTGGCAGGAGTAGCTTAAAAATTGAGATGCATAGTTTGCAGCCACTGTGTCTCATTTGATTTCAAACCCCAAAACATGCTACATCAGAAATTGGTCCACCCCAAGGATCAGGTCCCCCAGCACAAACAAAGCAATAAAGTCTATGCAGGAAAGTGCCAGGAGAATTGCTGAGAATTGTACATTAGGGAAACCACCAGAGCTGAGACTAAAGAAGTCACTTGGTTGAGTGATGAAATGTATCTCCATACTAAACCTTGTGTCCAGGTGTACTGATTCAACTTTGTGGGCATGTCAAAACATACAGTAATGCTAGCTCATTTAGTTAGCTAGCTAGTGCAAGCTGACAAATTAACACTAGATTGTCACCTGGCATTACTGTCACATGATAATAACCCATACTTTCACTCCATAGTCATGAACAACACACACACACACACGCGCAAATGTACAAGTATATCAACCTGCTGACATCAGATATTGTATGGGGCAAAAAATCAGTCAGTCAGTCAGTCAGTCATCCTCTGTACTGCTCATTCCCAGCTACGGGGCCACGGGGGAGCCGGCGCCCAGCCGGCAACTCCGAGCGCAAGGGCAGGAACCAACCCCAGACAGGGCGCTAATCCATCGTAGGGCTCATACACACACATTCACACTCGCA
>JAOVYV010000035.1:18843927-18855815 GCA_025674545.1 Hassar affinis | reverse complement strand
TTCCTGCCCTTGCGCTCAGAGTTGCCGGCTGGGCACTGACTCCCCCGTGACCCCGTAACTGGGAATAAGCGGTACAGAAAATGACTGACTGACTGACTTCTCAGAGGGGTACTGTAAAGGGGGGAGGTAGGGATGCTTTTGATGATCCTGAGTGGAAAAGGTCAAAGAACACAAGAGGGTAACTTAAGTTATGTGTGTATGTGAAATAGAGAGAGAGTGAGAGAGCGAGAGAGAGAGAATTTTTCATATTTTTGAAAAATGGGTATAAGCCTAAACTCACAATTTGTCATAATTTACATTCTAAACTCCATCTTATGAGACTGTATTTTAAATTACTTAGTTTATATTTAGAAACCTACAGAATATTTGTGTCTATGGTTTTTTAATACAGAGGTTAAAATTATATTTCTGAAAGCACTTATTCAACCTTTCCCTTTTGGCATCTTTTTTAATAATTTACTAATTTCATCCACTTGCTTATTTTCTCCTATCACATTGTAGCTACCAAAATGAAAGGCCAAAGGCTAACACATGTTTCTTACATTACTCATAAGGTCAGCCACTGTCATTTTAATGCAATTAAAGTTGTGCCATATGACAGGCAATTATTTTTAGGAGAACACCTCAAATACTCTGTACACAAGAGCTAACAGTCCTAAAATTAATTTATACTTCTTCTTTTTTCATTTTCCTTACACTTTTCCTGGTGATAGTCACAGTGACAGCAGGCTGAGTTCAGTCAGTTAAGTCCAAAATTCTCTACCCTCAATCACAGCTCCTCCTGGGCTATCCCCAGACATGCCCAAGCCAGCTGTATTATATGAATTCTCCAGCAGGTCCTGGAGACATGCCTGATACAGATCTACCAGGATCAGACCAGAGGGTATCCTTCTAAGGTGCTCAAACCACCTCAACTGGGTTCCTTCAATTTGAAGAAGCAGTGGGCTCTAAAGCAGACTTTCCAACAACTATCAGGCCACATGACCAAAGGCCTTGTCCAAATCCACAAAATATGCATGGATAAGATGTGCAAAGTAAAGAGTTGTTCCATTGTTCCATCTACAGCTTGAGTGAGGCCTGTTCCTTCTGAATCCTAGGTTTGTTAGATTCAGATCTACAGAACTCTTGCACAGACATTTCCTTGGAGACTGAGTATTGTGATTCCCATATAATGGGGACAATCACTCTATTCCCCATTTTCAAAATTAGGGAACACCATTCTAGTTTCCCAGTGTAAGGGCACTATCACAGATACCCACACAACATTGAAGAGTCATGTTTACTACACTCCATGTTAACTCCATCCTCATCCAGTGCCTTCAACATCTCCAGCTGAATAACATCAACCCCTGCAGCCTTACTGCCATAGTAATCTCAGCTACAGTGATGAACTCCAAGACACCAGAGATTTCTGGCTCTGCCTTCTAAAGTGAGGATATGTCTTACGGGTTAAGGAATTTCTCAAAGTGCTCCTCTCAGTGCTCAATAATATACCAGGTTAAGAAGGAGTTCTTGACTCAGACTCCTGCTCTATGTGTAAGGACACGGCCAAACTGAGGACTTGGTCCATTCAGACACAGTGGCCCTGCTTACAGTGCAGATACAAAAAAGAATACATTTTATGGAGATTATGGTTGTTGGTATATATGGAAGTGGAGAGACGGGCAGATTTTATAGATGTAAACTCCATACCACAGGCCTGCATTCGAAATGTAATCATACATCATGTACAATCATTATGTGAGAAAAGCTATTCTAAATCTCTCCATCTGGACTCCATGCTGTTTTTACTGAAAATGAAGACCAATGAAATGCCAAAGCCATTAAAGTAGGCCTCCTTGAAACTGAAAAATATGAAAAATGAATTAGTGTTAGCAAAAAGACTTTGTGAATTTGCGAGTTATGTTTCATAAAGAAGCAAGAAAGCATTTATGAGCTTAGTCAGACAAAATTAATAGTAATGCTTTGTATTAAGGTTCCCATAATTAATATTAATATTACTGCATTGATTGATAAAATAACCAAGTTAACACAGGAATTAATTGATGTGCATACATGTTAATGTTAACCCTATCCATATTCTAAGTCCACATGAATGAGCGAAATTTCAGTTACAGTATGTTTCTAAATGCTATTAACCTACTGCACTCTACATGGTCTCCACGTATACATATTGGAATTTGCTTTTCAGGCATAGTTCTAAATTCTATCAGTGAACAACAGCAAACAAGTTAATAAAGCTGCTGATTCATGTTCATTGATGGTATGAACATTGTGTAGGTAGTGAGTATTTTTGAATGATTATATTTACTATAAACTAGCATAACAACAGTTAGTTAATCTATTACAGTTACTTGTGTTGTATTAATGCTGAAGTACACGGTTTGATTGTGTTAATTAATAGTGTAAAGTGCAAATTAACTTGCATGTTAATTCCTAAATAAAACACAAACAAATCATGATCCATAATGTGAGAAGTTTCCAGCTAGGCTAAGAATGAATGGAAGATAGAAGGTCCCGGAACGTAGCTAACAAAATGTCTCAAAAGCCAATGGAAAGCACTGTACCTTGCAACCAGGTAATGAGCTGAATCATGACTGCTAAAGCATGTGCACGATTTTCATGTCTGTTTCATGGCCTTTCATTGAACAGCTAAAATTCTTATTCAGTTTATTCCACATATTATGCACTTTAAATTCAACACAGTTGCCTGATTTCAAATCCAATGACCTGGGCCAAAAGAACAATGTTGTCTCACTGTCTGTTTAAGTACTAGATTATACTTTACATATACAGTACAATGGATGAGTCTTATAGAAATCTCCAAAAAATAAAAGATTGTAACACAGCTATTTAATCAAGCCTGCCTAAAAGACATCATGCAGTTTATAACTGTGTTTTTGGATCTAATTTAGCAAGTGGGGCAGATCAATCTCCGGTGTAATTAGTCTCTATTGATCAGAGGCAGTTCAGCTGCATTCATGCCACCTCAACTTCAACCAGCATGTGCTAGTCCTCTGCTATCCTACTCTGAGATGTTGCCTCATTAACTGAACAAAGATCTTACTTGCAAATAAAGAATGCCATCCTAGGGTTATAACATCAGCAATACAACTGAAATGATTTCAGTGTTTAATGTCTTCCCAACAGTGCAATTGAGTGATTTTTCCCCCCTAAAGCATCATATTGGTTGTAATCACTGAAATGTTCTGTTTATGTCAAGTCTTGATTTAATAGCTAATGATATATTATGAATGGCATCCTCATCTCAATCCATGTGGCATGATTCATCATGTTTAACACAGTGTAGAAAAAGAAAAGGAGAGACACTCAAAGTTCCAGAAGCATTGACAATCACCTAAAGGAATGAGGAAGTCGCTTTTAATCGGCAGTAACAAACCTGACTAAATGGCTTGATATTCCTTCTGATTGTGCTGATGTTCTGGGTACTTCAGTCTCATTACCACAGATGATATGCATCTTACATTCGTCGCTTTGTCAGATGAATAAATTGTCTGGTACTCTCACTGATTGGCATCGCAGGAACCAGCACTGGAAATTCAGTGAATATTTCTTTAATTCTGCATATCATCTCCCAGTTATACAGCAAGTAGTTTTCTTTCTCACTTTTTTTTCCCATCCTTTGCTCCCTTACTCAATTGGTAATCATAATAAAATAGCGGCCCGTAATTATAATAGGCCTGCTTGTCAGAGATATGGAGCAGATTTCAAAGCTTAAATTATTCACGAGTCGATTTAACAAACGTAATTTAAAGAAAAAAGAGGGCTTGTGATATGTGGTGCAAATTACACCCTCTCATTCTTAGTGAAAGGCCACACTGTCCTATGTCTATGAAAGGAAATTTAAAGTGTCTAAAATTATGTTCATTTATTAAGTTTGCTTCAAGGGGAGAAAAGAAAGTTCATTATTTGATATTTTTTTTCCTTCATTTTGCTTTCTTTCAGCCTAAAAACTACAAGTTCTGAGTCCCAAGCTGTGCTGCCTTAAGCCACATTTTGTATTTATATCACTTTCTATTCATTTTATATATTTCTTCTTTGTTTTCCCCTTTGTTTCATTTGTAATAGTTCCTACTGCAATATATTTCTCTGTGTGTTTTTTAACACCCACAGACTTATTTATCTTGCAGTTGGCAAAGTTTTATATGTATGCCATTTCTTGCCAAATCCATTCATCATTTACTTTACATTTCACACAGACAATCCTTTTTATTTAGTACTTTATCTGATCTACAATGCCAACATCTCCTTTCTACAGTGCCAGCTAAGTTAATTAACCTATGAAAGGTCATCAACAGCTAATTAAATACGATTAACTTTGGCTTGCATTAAACTCAGGACACAAAGAAACATATAAGTAATCTTTCCAGAATACAGATCCAATCTTAAACCTGAGTTCCAATCTCGCCTTGTCCAAATGACTGCAGGAAGAAGTCAGCGTTGCTTTGAGTGTGAGCAACAGATGTGTGCAATTTCAGTCCAAAGCAAGCACCTTGGAACCCACATGCTCAGTGAGATTGAAATCAGAATATACAAGATGGATGAAAACAACTGGGCAAAAAAAACAGTACCATTTTCAGTATAGTCTCATTTGGAAGCAAACTTTACAATAAAAGGAAAAGTAGTTCGTTTGTCAGCGGTTCTGATCAAGCCTGTCAGACATTCTTTTCTCAAACTCTCGCATTCCCCAACCCAGGGGATGTCTTTCTGACAGTTATGCTTCTCCTTCCCCTTCTACCTTCATCCCTGATTTTGTCTATGCCTTTTTGGTATCTTTCTCCCTCTACAAACTGTGAACTGCTCCAGACTCCTGATGCATGTGGTTCAGCCACACTCACTTGTTAACACTCTATCTTCAGTTTAATCTCAGTTCTACAGCAGTTATTTGGAAACAATTTGTACTATAATATATTTAAACAGGTTTAGTTTTTAAATAGTTTATAAAAAATAGTTTCTGATAATTGTTTAGAAAACGGGGGTGATTAGGATGATTTCAACTCACAACTAATGAGAAAAAAAAGGAAAAGAAAAGAAATCACACTGCGACTAAGATTAATTAGTCACCATGAATAGGAAGTTCTCGAAATGAAAACAAGTCCCTTTTGTCACACTTATTCTGCTTCACTTACTATATTGTGTTTATCCTGTCTTATCTCAGGAAGTGATGCCTAAAGGTCTAGAGATTACATTCAATTAGCTGTCTCTGAGTTTCAGCAAAATAGTTCTGTAATATTCCATGGATTATAATTGGTAAAAAAGGAATGCGATTACAATAAAAATTTTAGACGTCTCAATAACTGTAAAATTACCTTAAAAAATAACTTAAAAGATCTAAATAACATTTGATCAAATGGGAAAACTGGTCTGAAATGAATACTACAACTCTGCTTTGTGCGCCTTACACAGACTTAGGTTAAACTGAATAATACACTTAGAAAGAAGATATAGTTATACTGCACGATAGTTAGATTCTAAAGCTTCTCAAGGGAAGGCGAATCTCATCACCCAAAAGGTAGATAAAGAGGATAAATAAGAATGAAGTCCATGAAACATCTGTCTGTTTCTCACAAGAGAGCATTACTATTGACTTGCAGTGTAATTAAGATTTAAGGATACTATGTGATTGCCCAGTTAAGTGAGCTTCACTGAGCTCTGATTTCTCATTCTGCACCTGCACTTGGACCAAGGGGCCTATTGGAGATAAAATGCATTTTCTGTTCAAGTGCTTTTATGTATATTGTGTAGATTTTCTCATTTTGGTGATTGCCTGAATGAGCTAAAAGTATTGGCACCAACTCTTTGGGCTTTCTTGAATTTTTTAACAACATTCCCCACCAATTTATTTTCCTAACTATGCTTAACTATGATCTGCTTTCATCCCCCTGTCCTGTGCAAGTATTAGTCTCTCCAAATACTCACATTCAAGCACCTGTTCGTTCAGACGGCTAAGGAATGTCACCTCCCCTGTGAGTGATGGACTCCAGGTGAGTGGGCCTCTCGGCCTTGACCCCCACTTCCTGTACGGTTCCCAGGTTGCTGTTGTTATAGTGTCACGGCATGTCTGTCAGGTGTCTGTGGCAGTAGACAGGTGTGACCTGAATGTCATAGCCTGAATATGGAAGGTTCCAGACCACTAAACCCAGCCAGTGATCAACAGTATGTCACAGGAGCAGGAAGTGCATATGCCTTTGCTTTGGAGAACAAAGAGGAAGTAAAATTGCTCGGAGGATGAAAGTGGTTAAGGAGTTGTCATTAGCCTGCTAATCAGAAGGTCCTGTGTTCAAATCCCAGAACTGCCAAGCTGCTTCTCCCAGTTGTATAACTGAGAAGTCATCCTGTATAAAAACATCTGCCAAATGCTCTAAATGGTTCTGAAGATTATTCCAGGAACACAGTGTTGGAATTCAGCCTAAATACAGAGGACACCAGACTATGTTCAGGGCATCCTTCACCCATTCACTCACTAGGGGCACGTTATCATAGCTAATCTAACTATCAGCACGTTCTTGGGAGCACCCAGCGGAAATCCACATAAACACATAAGAGTGCATGCACTATTCCACACAGACAGTAACCCGATGCTAGTGCTTCCCAGGAATCCTGGAGCCCTGAGGAGGCCATGCTACCCACTGTGCTACCCAGATGAAATAATCATTTTGTCATTTAGAATCTTTTGTACATTTAGAATCTTACTGTACAGGAATAAAGGCATGCGTGTGTCACTAGCAAATATTAAATGCGGTACAGTATATCTTCTTATTTTCAGGCATGAAATACATCCAAAGCAATTTCTATTCTCAGGCCATTTTTACTCAGATCACCAGTCATGCTTATTCATAAGAAGACCCACAGTGTTCATCAGTATTCATTAGTTGACACAAGTATGTTTTGTCTGTCTGTGGCCTGGCTGATGAAGAATATGAGGAGGAGGGGAGCAGAAAATGTAACTGCAATCTTTGTCAATCAGGCATTTGAGGGAAGAAAATAAATGAAATATTTTATTTTAAATACCCCAACAGGAATGCAACATTTAAAGGTCTTTTCAGGGTTTTAAAATAGAAAGTGGGTATGCCCTAAAATGCATACTGCAAAGTAAACAATATGTCAAAATCCTTTGCTACTATTAGTTGGTATTTTAAGGTGGTTACACTTTGATTAATATACAGTATTCATTTTCATTATGCATATTGGTGGAGTCTAAATATCCTATTCAAAATATCGTTTCTGATAGAAATTGACAATGAGGCTTTGGAGATGAGGGGCTTAGTGAATACCAGACTGGTGGCAATTATAGGGTCATACACCTGGAAAAGAATATGACTGGGATATAAGGAACAGATTGTGGAGAAGCAACAATGAGCTTTGGGAAACTGTTACCCTAGAGAAGCGGGTCCCATTTCCTCAGAGATAAGATAACAAAATGATGTGAAAGCGTTTGTCACTCCAGTGAGTCTGATAGCCCTTTCTAAGGAGCGCAGGCAGATCAGTCATACTGTACACATCTGCACATAAAGTGTTACACAGGTATTCAACACACTGAGAGCTATGACTCCATTTAATGGAACGAACAAGATAACAGGAAAATACACCCACTTGGAAAGTAAAATAAATAAATAAATACAGTTAAATAGCATATTCTCATACACACATTACAGTGCAGTCAGTGAATAGTGTGGCAATATCCATCCAAATTATGAAGCGAATTTAGGCCTTTTAAAAGTCCATTTCAATTAAATTACGATTTTAGATTGGTAGAGTGTAACATTTCCATGTGGCGTTTATGCGGTGGGCTTCTGTTGCTTGTAATCTATCCTCTGAGCCATTTCTCAGCCACTTTTGGCAAGGTTCTTAAATGCCACAAATTAAACACACTAACGCAAGGTTAAAAGTATGCTCAGCAAAAATCATACCTTTATGATTTTACTGTGATTAAAAAACATGATTGAACTCCTTCTCTTCCCAATATTGCAGGGGTGTGAAGACAGATTACTCTAAAATCCTTTCGCAGCAGTTTTCACATCTATTCACCTGTCATTGTGCTAATCGTAATAAATGGAACAGGGATGAATTTCAGGCTTGAACAGTGAATAAGATGTTCAAATGAGAGGTTCACATAATCTAACTAACTAGAATAAAGAGATTAGGTTTGTGGATATAATTATAGTTTTTAAACGTATAATCAGCATGTTGGAGTGCAAAATTATAGACATATCAAACTGACTCAGAACAACGTAAATAATTGTTACTCATAAATTTCAGTAGAAAAAGGAAAATTAGGGCAGCAATATGGATTTAAAAAAAAACTAACGCAGGGGCTGATGTTACGTATTTAAACATTTTGTAGTAAAAAGATGTGTACTGGAACTTAAATAAAGAAGGGTTCGGTTATTTTTCAATCAGGAGATTTATTCATTACAACAAACTACAGGACCTGTTGTCATGAAACTTGGTGGAAAGGGGTAGGGTGGGCCAAGGAGGAACCCTTTACATTTTGGAACAGATTTGAGTTGCAACTAGGTACAGTACAACTAAGCTGAACATTAAGGCTGCATTCCAATAGCATGGGTATAAGCTGCATCCCCTACTCCCTACACACTGCACAAGGTACAGTATTCCCAGGGATCTCCACAGGGAAATTGGTCATAAAACAGCTCTATTTGGAACATATTTGGAATATGTTTTGGTTAACTTCTTGTTCACAGTGCTCTGATCTCTCGTGCTGAATGTTAGCACGTTATCTGTCATAAACATTAGTAAAGATTGAAAGGAACCCGGGAGAATGAAGAAGTTGCAGCTCTATTTGATTTGCTATATTTTTTCATTATATTTTTATGTTACATCAGTTAAATGAGCAAAGGTGACAGATTTGTTTGAAGCACATACACGACATCCTTCCCTCCCATTGCACGCCTCTGAGGTAAAATGGAATCAGCCAATCATGTAGCAGCAACACAGAACTTCCAGCGAAGTGATTTACCCATGATCCCTAGCTCTCTACACACCATGCAGTTCCCTTGGACCTGAACACAGTGGCTCCCTGCGGAACGAAATCTCACTTAACATGGCCGTTCAGAATCTGCTTGGCACTTCACTAACCATCGAATGGAACGTACCCTAAAGTTTGACAGTTGAATCAATGCAAACCAGTTGAGCTTGTTGTGCTGGCTCAAACTTTAACACAAATGTGTCACAGTTCAGAAGGTTGTGTGTTTGAAACCCAATGGGTGAAGCTGCTACGGGTGGGTCTTTGAGTAAGACTTTTAAACTCCCATGATATTTTATACTGTATTAGCAGAATGTTGGGCTTGACTGATTTACACAGTCAAACAGTCAATAGCATTCAAGATCCATCACACCCCCACCAATTTAAAACAAACCAGACAGTAACTCAGTGGGGGATCTCACTGTCACCTTCACCCATGCCTGTCAACTTTACCATGCATGCAAGATGCTGTATGCCTTTGTAGTTATGGTGTACATGTCTATCATTAGCTACACAAAGCATATCTGACTCTGACTTAATGGTATACAAAATGATATTATTTATTCACTGATGGGGAAGATGTGTTCAGTTAGAATGTTTTCTGTCAGTCTGAAGTAGCACAGCAGTCTGTCCCTTTGTTTATACAAGTCCCTCTGTATGAGCTGTCACTATAGAAAAGATAAGATATTAGAAAGAGTGCAACAAAGAAATAATTAAGCCTTTTGTCTATGTAACGGATGTGAGCAACTGAGAGCTGTGCTGTTATAAAAGTGTAGAAAATGAATCTATTCCTTCTGATTTGAAAATTCAAGAGTGTTATGGTATAATAGCACATAATAGACCTGCATTTGGTGGCTTTTGCACTGCCTTGAAAGACTGCAGCCAACTTGCTCTTGCTGTGCCTTTACACTTCCTCATGTGTCTGTCGTTTTATCTCCTCACCAAGCATTCCGTATGGGCTGCCTAAGACTGGGAGAACAATGAGTGTGTGTGTGTGTGTGTGTGTGTGTGTGTGTGTGTGTTTGTGGGTGGGTGGTTGTGTGTGCATACAGTAAAACAAATGTTCTGTACATACTGACAGAGTGTGCACAGTGATTATGCTTATGTGCTGTAAGACTGCCATGCCCCTGCAGTGTTATGTGCATAATGTCGTATTCTTGTAGTGCCATAATTAAGATCGAGGAATTAAAGTCACTTCTTTTCTGTGACTTTATTTCCCACATTAAGCAGCAATCACGGATCAAGTGGATGATTTAAAACAAACAAAAGACGCTGTGGTGTTTAGTTCCGATACCGTATATTTATATTTAATGAAAAATAATGCTTTTAATGAAACGCTTATAAATACATTTAAATATAGCATTTTTAAATAAGAGCAGCAGACAATATTTAGTCTAGCAGGTAAAGGTTGGACACACATTACCATAGACGAAACTTCAGATTCTTTCGCAGATTGTGTAACCTTACTATTTTTCTCAAGCAGATTAATGAGCGCGAGACCTGTTGTGCTTTTCCAAGTGTTAAATATCACTTGTTAGCTGCTTCTTAACAGTTGAATTCTTCTGGATCCACATATATTCATCAACCTGACTTGTTTCATTTCAAGCGTAAACTTTTAGATGAGAATATCTACCGTTTAATGAGAAGATCCATGCCTGGCAGTGTACCTGTTGCTACAGGAGCACCAGCCAATCAGAGATGAAGCAAAGGGATTTGATTGGTTGAACCAGTGACAGCCCATCACCCTCACCTCACACTCCCATGTGGTCTTTATAGTGTGTATGATGTCATCTCTATGGCTTTATAATGAGATACATCTTCCCTTTTCTGTTACCTTGCCAGCATGACCCACTGCATTGTTTAAAGGCATGACCAGTCTATTTATAGGCAACACGGTGCTTCAGTTCTTCCTGTGTCTTTCATCACTGCCGAAATTTGGTAATGAGGGTGTCTGGCTGGGAAGCTAAAGGAGCTGTGGTACTAAGAGCTGCCTGGAACAATAGCTCCTTTTCGCATCCTCTTAGTCATGTAGAGACAGTGTCAGTGACTGAATTGTAACATAATATTCTATATTATTATATATTTTCTCTGTCTTTCCATCTGCTCTTTTGGCAGACAGGATAGATGATCTGAATACATTTGTTTCTATGCTAAGGTTGAACACACAGGTTGTTTTTCAGATGAATGATTTAAGGTTATTTAAAATGTGTTTGAGAGAAGGAGGGTGTATGCATGCATGCTTGTGTGTGTGAGTGTGTGTGTGTGTATATGTGTGCGTGTGCAGAATGATTTACTGCAGGCTAGGCTCTGTCTTTCTCCCTTTATGTGTGTTATCTGTCACACCAGTATGTGAAAACTGTTTTCTTCACCGTGTCCTTGAACTGCCCACACACAGCCAGAGATTAGCCATTCAAGGTCGCAGACACCTAGGTTTTTTCTTGGCTCATATTAAAGGGGAGGGGGGGGGGGTTGTGACAGCAGGTACAGGACAATCCCTGGAATGATTCCTGTGAATCCATAGCATTGACATTACCACTACTATCAACATAGTGCACACACAATCACAATCACATCACAGACACATCATGGTTGGAAGATGGATTTAAAGCAGTGCACCCCCTTTCTGACTTCTTTCTTTACTGGCTTGGCTGTTTGTATGTGTGTTTTCTCCCCTGTGGGTGATCAAGCATCTGGACTTCAGACCAAGAAATGAAATCTAATGAAACCTGCTATGGAACAATTGCACTGCTCATTCTGACCTCCAGCAATGTCACCTTGAAACATATACACAAGCGCCACACATGCATACACACACACACACACACACACACACACACACACACACACACACACACACACACAAACACACACACACACACACACA
>JAOVYV010000035.1:18772608-18783205 GCA_025674545.1 Hassar affinis | reverse complement strand
CGCCCCACCCAGGGATCGAACCCGGGTCCTTCTTGCTGTGAGGCGACAGCGCTATCCACTGCGCCACCGTGCCGCCCCTAAGTAACCATTTGAGAAATAACAAAAAAATGTCAAGTATATCTGAAAGTCAAAATCATTTTGATTCTCCAAATTTGTATCCCCAATATGCCACTTCCCACCATGTGTCCAGTGTTCCCTGGATTTTGATCCACCGCTAATCCGATTAGAATAAATTTATGCTGAAGATAACTGAATGAATAAGCAGGATGGAAGTTAGGCAGGGAAAACAGCACCATATTTTGCTTTTGCTGCATTAGCATGTGGATGATGGTGGTGGTGACGTGTGCATGATTGTGTCCAATAATTGCAAATTTAATTTAATATTTCTCCACATTTCAATAACGACCTTGCCAAATTGCATCAGCCAGGGCTGGACGTTGGTGAGTGATCTAAGTGCAAAGTGTTTTTGATTCTTTGTGCTTGCGGAGAAGAGATTTAGCTGTTGCATTTTCTGCATATAACTGCTACACTGCAATGCAAAGACGTTTAACAAACAACCTACATAAGTAAGCAAAATTGAGTTAGAATTCTATTCCTGACATATTTGCATAAATTTCACTGTGTGAAGATTATATTTGCATTTGAATGCAGTTATTCTCACTTAACTGAGGCCTTTCAGCAACCCACATATGCATTGTATATACAGCATATGCAGAGTCCATAAGTATTTGGACACTGACGCAATTTTTTGTAATTTTACCTCTCAACCGAGCTGAAATGACTGTCAAAATGTGATAGAAGTGTAGACTTTCCTCTTTAAATTTCTTGGGTCTGCCCTGGGTCATTATCCCTTCTGTATTGGGAAGCACTGTCCTGGATCATTAGCTTTGGATCATGTGCTTTTCCTTTCCTTCTCTATACTTTTCCCAGTTTCATGAAAATACATTTTCATTTTGTTTTCATCTGTCCAAAGGGCCTTGTTCCAGTTTTTTTACATGTTTTCTAAGATTTAAGTAGAATCTGGGCTGTTCTTGTGCGTTACCATTGGCTTGAGGCAAACCTTTTATATTAACTTTCATGAAAGCACCTCTTGATTGTAGACGTCGATTGTGTTTTTAACTTAGCTAGATGTTTTTTTTTCAGCAAGAAAGAATTCTGCGATCATCCACTTCCGTTGTCTTCCATTGTCTTTTTGTCTTTTTGGTCTTGCCAACCCACTAGTGCATTCCTTCTTTTTAAATATGTATAAAATGAATGCCAATCCTGAAGCTTCTGCTATCTTTCTGATAGGTCTGCTTTGTTTTTTCAGCTTAATGGTGGCCTGATTCACTTGACACCTCTTATGGACCCCATATTGAGATTTTACAAGAATGACTACCAAATGCAAATTCAACACTTGGAATCAACTCCAGACCTCTTATCTCCTTAATTCGTCATGAAATAATGAGAAAGCAGGTCATACCTGGCCATGAAACTGCTAATCAGTCAATTATCTGCTTATGTTTGAGCCTTTGAAAATGGAGGGACTATTAAACAAATGGCTGTAATTCCTAAATGATTGATGCAATATTTTCATTAAACCATTGGAGTTGAAGCTGAAAGTCAACACTTCAGCCATGTCTTGACTGCTTTCTTTCAAATCCATTCTGCAGACATATAGATTTGCATCAAATCACAACTGACCTGTGAATATAAAATAACAAGTTGTTATAGCATTTATTTGAATGTAAGTTTTCTTTTGGAATGCAGTAGGTTCTTTACCTATTTTTTTTCCTTAGGATTTGTAGCTATACAGCTTAGGATTTGTAACTACAAAGTCCTTAACAGTGCATGATATGAGGAACATATTTAGCATATAGGGAAGGAACTGGGTGGGTGTTTGGTAATACATCACCATACGCATGGCCTTGCCACTTTACACTTGGTTGAAATTTATCATTTAAACTCTAATCAGAACTTCACACTTCTTTGCACAAACACATGGGAAGGTATCTTGGCAAATATTAATCCTATATTTGAAAGGGTTTTTTTATTGTTTGTTTTAATTTTTAGGAAAAAAAAGGCACCGGACAAAATAAGACTGTCTCTAATACTTAGAGGACATTTTAAGTCAGGCCAGACTGATCCATTAATGGAAATAATAGATGTCACAATTTTAGTACTACACTTTTACAGGCTTCAGATATCATAAAGAACACCTATCATACCCCAATGAATGTTTCATGCTGACAAAATTAGATTTTTTGGAGATTATTTTTACATATGTACTTGTGTGTGAAATGCAGTATATGATTCTGTATGTATTCACAGTTATTTATTTTGTTGTTTTTCATTATTTTATTTTCATCTATTCATTTATTATCTTAACCGCTTATGCCTATTTCAGGCTCGCGGGAGAGCCGGTGCCTAACCGGCTTATTTTATTTTGTTAAACTTTATTTTGGCACCCAGCATAAATTCCCGCAGCCCATTTATTTGTTTATTTACATTTTTGGCATTTGGCACGCACAGTTATCCAGAGTGACTTACAATTTACGTCTACTTTTTTTTTTAACTGTTGAATGTTAAGGGCCTTGCTCAAGGGTCCAGCAGTGACAGCTTGGCAGTGCTTGGATTTGAACTCATGACCTTTGGATAAGACCCAAGGATAACATAGCAGTAGTTTTAACTATGAATGCTTCTGTTTGCCATTTTTGTTTTTATAGCAGTGGGTTAACAGTAAACCTGACCAGAATACTCTAATCTAATCTAATCTAATCTACTCTAATCTACTCTAATCTCAACCCAGTCATGAAAATACATGAGTGAGGGGTAAAGTAAATAATTTCAGGCAAATGAAAACAGTTTTGTTAATGCAACTCATTCATGTGGAACTAATGTACACATATGAATCATGGAAAAAAAATCTGATCAGTGGTTTCAAAGCAGTTTTCGCATTTACCTGCATTTTCTAAAATGCTGCATGCATGGGTGGGATTTTTTTTAAATGAAGGAATAAAGGTGTGGACGTAGCATTTAGAAATTCACCTGTCTCTTTGTACTTAATCCTAGAAAACACAACAAGTTTTCTCATCTCCAAGTGTCAACCTCACTGCTATGTATTTTGCTTCTAGGCGTGCCTCATGACAGTAAGGGGTGGGATGAGCAGTGGCTCATTATCATTTAATGCATGAGGCACTGAAACCGAGCATTTGGAAAGAGTTGTTTTAGACAGGTTGAAAAAGCTGTAGTATTTGATCCATGTGGTATTTTGAACAAAGGCAGTCACAGACAGGGAACTGTATTAACTTACATGGGGAGTTAACATGGGGAGATAGGTATAATAGGTCTCCTTTAAAATTTGCCCTTTTTTCAAAATTTAAGCAAACTTTAGATCTCTGTTTGGTAAGGCAGCATGTTGTACAATGTGTAAGCTTGTGTGTGTGTGTGTGTGTGTGTGTGAGAGAGAGAGAGACAAAGCGAGAGAGAAAGAGAGAGAGAGCTTTGCTATCAGGGGCATGACAGAAAAAAACAGGAGGGCTGCAGTGCCAGAGCCCGTCAGATCAGATCGGATCAGATCCAATCACTGACAATGTGTCCGGCTTCATGCTGCGGAGCCCGCCAGGCTGCATTAGTGTTTGTGTGGCTCTGCACCGTGTGTATTGGCTTGGCCTGAAGAAGTGCCGTAGGCCTTCTCTGCCAGCATGAATGAGTGAAGTCCGCTTTTATTGCAGCCGTATTAAAGTTTACTGTATGCTCAAGGAGATACACTGCAAAGAAAGTACAGCCACTAATAAAAATATTTTTAGGAGTTATAATCAGTTTATGTCAATAGTCTGGAGTATTGCTACATACATAGAATGTAATATACTGATTGAATATATACTGCTATACACTGCTATCCATTTTATAGAGATGGAGAGACTTTCATATATACATAGCAATGTTTATTAGGTTTATTATTATGTAACTCTCTGTTACTGTCTGTTTCTATGAGGTGCCATATACCATTCAATCATCACTGATCAGTATCATCTGACTGATGATACATTCTCAGAACAGCAGTGACACTGACATGTAGCACATCATATGTGTGGTGCTGATCTAAGTGTTTAATGCTCAGCAGCATGGTGCTCAGCAGCAGCTGTGCATTCTTACGATGCATCACAGCAGCGGGAAGAGATGTAACAAGTCCAAGAAGGAAATTACAGCAAAGTAGCTAATACTCACCCTGAAAACATGAATAAAAGCACACAAGGGTCGAAATATTTAATTTTTTGAGTACTATCAGAAGCACAAGCCCAAAGTAGCTAAATGCAGATGAGGCAAGTGTTTCTTTTTGGACACTTATAAGTGCACACTGAAATTATACCTTTTTTTCACATGGACAATTCATGTTAGTAAACCTCTAACTCTTGATCAGTGGTCAAAAGCTCTTTATTTAGTTGACTGTTCTCAATCCAGCAGCACCACTGAGGTATTTCAGAATCTCTGTAACGCTGCCTGTGTGTGAAACACTTTTATGAACAGTCACACTGGAGTGAAGAGAACCGCTCTACATTTACCTATGCGAGATAAGAGGAGAGTAAAACTATGATCAAGAATACTGATGGCCAAGTGTGTAAATGATGCACTGGGGACAGCTGAAGTTGGGCAATAGTAATTACAGCACAGCTCAATATGCAAGAATTGCACAGCTGCACAAAGAATTTGCACAGTCATGACATCTTTGTAAATTATGACTTTAAATAAGGTTCATGGCATATTGGTTTTCAAGCAGTCATTCTATGAATTGAATTGACCTTCTCTTCTGCATGTTTTTACAGTAAAGGGTAAACTTCGACATGTTTGGCGAGGTAAGGACACAGCAATTACACACAGGTGTGGACCAGAACAAGTGCTGTGAGCCCACCTTGCTCAGATGCATGGCTTGAAAGTAATTAATTTTGGAAGTTTTTCTGTAGATGTAGGCTAGGGAATGAAATGAAAAATGATATTTATTTATATAATTATCTAATCATTTATTGAGTGCCAGCCCTGTGTCCTCTATGCTCAGGTGGTTTTTGTGATTTCTGTGGTTATTCACCTTTCCTATTTTCTCATCATATTTATGTGTCATGCAGAAGACCGTGGCAATTCCGCACTCCAACGCCCAGCTCTCCCTGTGGTCATTGTCATCACACATTCGTGTTCGTCATCCCTGGAAGTCTAATGCACACACCTGAGTCTCATTTCGTTTATTACTCACCCAGGACATATAAATGACTCTCAATCTACTTTGTTGTGAAGTTACATTGCTACCTTGTGTTTCTGAGCATTTTTCTATTGCATTCTTAAACACTGGTGCTGACTCTGCCCTTTTTTTCTTTCTCTGCCCTTGGCTGGATATTTGCCTGTTTGTTTTTTGACTCTAGACTAGGTTTTGTCTGCTCCTTTTGGATTTGTTGTGCTCTCTGACTGATCTATGTGTATGAAATTTTTCTTATTGTGATTTTTGCTCTAATAAACTCTGGTTTCAGGCAGCTCCTTGCATTCGCTGCCCATTTTTCTCCTGACATGACATATGACTTTGCCACCTGGGAAGCGGCAGGGGCATAGTCAGCTACTGGGAAGGCAGCAGCAGCAGACAGCGATGATTTCTCAGTCTCTTGCTGCGCTTCAAGCATAGCACCAAGACCTCTCGTCACCAGTCCTCCATCCAGGAAATAGCACACTGAGTTGCAGTCATGCCTCTACCAAAAAACTCTCCCCACGCAAATTCTGAAAGGGGATGCAAGGCTCTGCTCATCACATTATTTTGCCATGGATTCAGGAGAGGTCTTCAATGCTAATTGGCATGTCACAATTACAGTGACTGCCTTGATGCTCTGAAAAGTTTAACCAGCTGGCTAAACCAACACCTCTCAGCCCAGCGAGCCAGCTCAGCACAAGTTCCAGGAAGGAAAAGATGCTTTATCCTACCATCTACACTACCATCTCCCAGTGAAAGACCCCCATGCAGCTAGACTCATTGCTGGCTATGGAGACAGAGCATTGTCACCATCGAGAAGAGAACATGTGCTTCTACTGTGGATCAAGTCAGCACCAGATCTCCCAATTCCCATTTTGATTGGCACCACACCGCCACAGAACTGGGGACTCCCATTGGGATTCTGAAGACTACACACAAACAATGAGTGTTACCTGTTCAAGTGCATACTCCTCTTGAAACAATCACAACCCTTGCCTTGATAGTCTTTGAAGCAGAGGGCAACTTCCTTGATGCTGACCTGGCACGAGAGTGGAACCTTCCACTACTCGGCATACCCATCCAAGTATCAGCAGCTGATGGCCATCCATTGGACTCTGGCACTGTTACCCACATCACCCAGCCTATACACATGTATGTGGGTGCTCTTCACTATGAGGAAATCACCCTAAAATGACTAAACACTCCTTGCACTTCCCTTATCCTGGGACTACCCTGGCTCTGCCTTCAGAACCATGTAATCTGGACAGAGAATGAAATAAGGACATGGTTACCTACTGTGTTCAGAATTGCCTCACGGCACCAAAGCTTCAGATGTGCACCACTTGATTCCTTAATCAACTTTTCATCATCCAGATAACATGCCCAATGTCTGTGCTGACCTAGCTGAGGTCTTCAGTGAGCAGGAGGACAAAAACTTGTTGAACATCACCCTTAAGACTGTGCTGTATAGCTCCTGGAGGGTGCCATTGCTCCTTGCTCCTGTGTCTACCCCTCACCTGCTGTGGCCATGAGGTACTACGTTATGGAAGCATTGCATAAAGGGTTCATTAATTTTTCCAGCTCACCCGCCCTACTTCACAAAACTAGACTTAGTAGTCTTTACAACCTGGTATGCACCAGAGAGGGAGATGAGTAAAAGACTGCTTCCTCACTGACTCTACTAACACTATGAGTCCCGGGTAATGCCATTTGGCCTAGCCATGCTCCTGTCTTCCAATCCTTCAAAAATGAGGTCCTACATGAGATGTTGAGGAAGACTGTAATAGTGTATATAAACAATATTTTAATCTATCCTCCATCCCTCACAAACCAAATTGGGCAGGTGTGCCACGTCCTCTGTCTCTTCATCAAACCAGAGAAGTGTAACATCCTGGGTAAACATGTTGGGTAACATCCTGAAACCACTGGGAGTAACAGTCAAGGAGCTACTACACTTTCTGGGTTTTTACAGGCACATTATTCAAGGATTTAGCTCAATTGTGGCTCCCCTGAAGTCGTTACTCAAGGGCAAAACCTGTTACTACACATGGAGTCTGCAGGCCGAGTGAGCCTGCTCCAGCACACCTATACTTAGGGACCCAGACCCAGAGACTCCCAGACTATAGGAACTTCTAATGCAATAAAAATTGCATTAGAAGAATGGTGTCCCTGGCTGTGGGTTGCAAAACACCCCTTCATGGTATACACAGACCACCAAAGCCTTGAGTACCTGAGAATGGCCAAGAGAATGAATCCCAAGCAGGCCACGTGTTCCCTCTTCTTTTCATGCTCTTACTGGCCCACTCCTGAATGCTCCTGATACCTCCTCTACTACCAGGGAACCCATCTTACCACTATCATGTGTCGTGAGGCAATCACATGGACTTTTGATCCAGATCTCGACCAGGCTTTGAGCCCAGATCCTGTCCCATTGCCTTGCTAACAAGAAGTATGTCCCATCGGCTCTGCGGGACTGCCATCTTACATGGGTTCGCACATCACTGTGGACAGGTCACCCAATTGCTAATCTTCCTCATGTGCTGGTGGCAGTCCTTAGCAGCCAACAAACATCACTTCATTGCCTTGTGCACTACGCCATGCAACCTACCTGCTGGCAAACTCATGCCTCTTCTAGTTCCTAGCCACTGACTTCATCATGGACCTGCCCTGTTCTCAAGGTCATACCTTTGTATTCACAAGTACAAGTGCAAAAATGCAAAAGGCAGGCACAACATGCCTCAATTTCAGCAAGGGGATCATGTTTGGCTTTCCACCAGGGACGTGAGATTCAGACACGGAAGCAAGAAACAGCATCCCTGCTCCATATCACCAAGCAAATCAACAAGGTAACCTACAGGCTCCAGTTACCTTTGCACCTACGCATCTCACCCTTGATTTATGTTTCCCTTCTCAAACCATTCACTCCATGGCACCTGGAAGAATAACCCCAGCACCTTAAGCCATACAACTGAATGATGGCAAGTGGTCTACAATACTTGTTGGATTGGGTGTGGTATGGCCCAGAAGAGCAGTGCTGGATCTCAGCACGAGACATCCTGGAGCATGACCTCAATTCTCAATTCACTCTTTATTGCAAAGCTGCATCTTTTTGAATTGCTGTTCATGCAATGTCATGGTGTAACACACTCAGAGGTGTGTTTCCACCTTCTGTATGCATGAACTCACAGACATCCATGACTGGATAGTGTCAAACTGATTTTTCTGTTCCAACTCATCATCTGGAATTGAAGCAGCAACCTCAGAATGATAGGGCAAGCACTTTGCCATTCTGCCACTCGGGAGGGTAACATACATTCTGATTCCGACTCGCTGACTGGATAAACACAATAAAAATATCCAATTTACTAATCAGAGTGTAGATGTAGAGGTTATAGGTTGTACTTTAATGCAAGAGCACTGTTTAAAACTATACTTTCAGAAAAGACAAAGGAGACAAGAGCACTGAGGATAAAAGAAAATAAAGATGCAGGTGCAACCACAGGACCAAGAAGGCATATTTTAGTAACTTTTACTGTGTGCTTCAGCTTTGAAGCCTGGCTTTAAGTGGGTTGCTCTAGGGTTAGTCCCCTTTCTCTGGCATTTCATCCATAAAGAAACTCACTGCTGGCTTCAGCATGCTAATGACATTTTCAGATGTTTTCTAAAACATCTCAGGCTAGTCATCCAAGGTGAGAAGGACAGCTCTTAGTCCAAATGTGAATTTTAATCTTTGACCTATTACTAATGGTGCCTCCAGGGTACAAGCTGGAGACTTGGCGACTCTGCACCCTAACATGCTTAACCGCAGAACAGGTTGGACAAAATTGATTGATTTATACACATGCAGAATCATTCTGAACAGAAAAGGGCTGTTATTAATTATTCCACATTGATTAAATTATACCTAATAAATGTCTCACTTTAGGATATGCAATTAACTAATAACTACATAGTAATTAAAATCCTGGTAATGATCAGATTCCCAATACTTAAAAAATTAGCTTTCCAGGCTTTATTTAGTTGCATCCTTTTATACACATTAGTCACATTGATCTCAAATTAGCGTTGGATTAGCAGAATGGCTGTGAACAGAAGTCTGTAGTTAAGCTTTCATTAAGACATTGATGGGGAACCAGTGTTATCCAAGGCCTGAGATTTGGTGAATGTACTTTGTTGGAAAGAGAGGGAGTCAAGGAGTTGCACACAGCTGTGATATTCTACACACCACATACAGACATGCAGTTTTACTCAGGCACTTCAGTAAATACTCCAAGAATTAAGGAGAAAGAGTATTAATTGTAGCATGCTTATCAGGACTATATGAAGACCAATTAAACATTTAGTTTGCTTTTAAATAAGAAAAGAAAGTTTTCTTTAAATACAGCTATATAATTGGATACATACACTAACTGGCCACTTTATTAGGAACCCATATACACCTGCTCATTTATTTACTTATAAATTCAGCCAGTCATGCAGATACAGGTAAAGACCTTCAGTTAATGTTCACATCAAACATCAAAATCTAATCTTAGCGACATGGTTGTTGGTGCCAGATAGGATGGTTTGAGTATTTCAGAACTTGTTGTTTCCAAAGTTCACACACAATACTGTGAAAAACAACAACATATAATGGCAAGTAAGCAGAGGTTCTGCAGGTGTACAACACATGCGAGGCAGACAGGCACCAACAGCAAAAGACCACATTTAGTCATGAACAAGAATCTGAGAAGTACAAGCTCACTGAAACTGAACATCTGAAAATTGGAAAAGATCAGGGGATATTGTTCCTAATAAAAAGGAGTGCCTATAAAAGTAAATAAATAAAATACAACTAGGCACAAGACAGTAAAAAAGTAGGAAGTGTGCAGTGACTAAGTTTCAACCCTTGTGTGTTTGTGTCTCTCTGTCTATGTCTCTCTCTGTCCATATATGGATACACTATATTACCAAAAGTATTCACTCACCCATGCAAATAATTGAATTCAGGCATTCCAATCACTTC
Source organism: Hassar affinis (assembly GCA_025674545.1). Taxonomy (NCBI): domain Eukaryota; kingdom Metazoa; phylum Chordata; class Actinopteri; order Siluriformes; family Doradidae; genus Hassar; species Hassar affinis. Next base: position 18,772,991 of record JAOVYV010000035.1, on the reverse strand, counting down.
CATGGCCACAGGTGTATAAAATCATGCAGCTAGGCATGCAGACCTCTTCTACAAACATTTGTGAAAGAATGGGTTGCTCTCAGGAGCTCAGTGAATTCCAATGTGGTACTGTGATAGATGGCACCTGTGCAACATTTACATTTACATTTATGGCATTTAGCAGACGCTTTTATCCAGAGCGACTTACAAGAGTGCTTAAACATTAACTTTGGAATATCCAAAGCTAAGGCTGGTAGACCTGAATTCTACTTTGAGCTGTGATACTGCTAGAATTTAGCTGTATACTAACTATTAAACATTACAAGCCCCAGAACCCAAGTATTCCTAAACTACACAAAACCAGTGAAGAACAAGACATAGGGAATACAATAACTGCTGTAAGT
>JAOVYV010000035.1:18761030-18772508 GCA_025674545.1 Hassar affinis | reverse complement strand
TGCCATCCATGAAGCAATGTCTGCTAGACATGCTGAGATCCGAGCTGAAACCTGATTATCAGAAGGAGGAAAAGAAAGGATAAGCGGAGTATTGTCGGCATAACAATGGTAGGAGAAGCCATGTGAAGAGATGACATCTCCCAGTGAGCGAGTGTACAGTGAAAATAGAAGAGGACCCAGCACTGAGTCTTGTGGGACACCAGTGGAGAGATTGCATGGAGTGGATGTTGGCCACTCCATGTTACCTGGTAGGAGCACCCATCCAGGTAGAACTTCCAGGTAGAACTATGAGTCCAGTCATGAAATTTCCTCGCTACTAAGTATTCCACAGCCATCTGTCAGTGGTATTATAACAAAGTAGAAGCAATTGGGAAGACAGTAACTCATTGGTAGACAGCCACGACAGCAACTAAGACAGCCACGAGCTGGTAGGCCACATAAAATAACAGAGCAGGGTCAGCGGATGCTGAGGAGCATAGTGCGCTGAGGTCACCAACTTTCTGCAGAGTTAATCGCTACAGACCGTCAACCTTCATGTGGCCTTCAGATTAGCTCAACAACAGTGCATAGTGAGCTTTATGGAATGGGTTTCCATGACCGAGCAGCTGCATCCAAGCCTTACATCACCAAATGCAATGCAAATTGTTGGATGCCATGGTGTAAAGCATACAGCCACTGGACTCTTGAGCAGTGGAGACATGTTCTCTGGAGTGATGAGTCATGCTTCTCCATCTGGCAATGTGATGGGTGAGTCTGGGTTTGGCATTTGCCAGGAGAATGGTACTTGTCTGACTGCACTGTGCCAAGTGTAAAGTTTGGTGGAGGGGGGATTATGGTATGGGGTTGTTTTTCAGGAGTTGGGCTCAGTCCCTTAGTTCCAGTGAAAGGAACTCTTAATGCTTAAGCATACCAAGAGATTCTGGACAATTTCATGTTCCCAACTTTGTGGGAACAGTTTTGGGATGGCCCTTTCCTGTTCCAGCATGACTGCACAGCAGTGCACAAAGCAATGTCAACATAGACATGGGTGAGTGTGTTTGGTGTGGAAAAACTTATAGAACCCTTTTTGGGATGAATTAGAGCGGAGACTTGAGCCAAATCTTCTTGTCCAACATCAGTGTCTGACTTCACAAATGTGCTTCTGGAATAATGGTCAGAAAAATTCCCATAAACATACTCCTAAACCTTGTGGAAAGCCTTCCCAGAAGAGTTGAAGCTGTAATAGCTGCAAAGGGTTGGCCAACATCATATTAAACCCTGTGGATTAAGAATGGGATGTCACTCAAGTCTGTATGTGTGTGAAGGCAGACGAGCGAATACTTTTGGCGATATAATGTATGTTTATATATGCATTTTGGATATAAGCATTCAATTATAGCCTTAATAACCTACATCCTTATGCTATTAATCCTTTACTACATCCACATCCTCTGCTGAACTGGCCTGCCCATAGTGTAATTAAATTCCGAAGGTTATATTTCATTTAAAAACAGAACCATCATAAAGCAACAATTGGCTCCCTTCAATTGAGACTATTTGATTTGGGCAGAGTAAGAGCTGCTACATTATATTACCCCATGTCCAATCATAACATTATGTGTGCTTGTGCAATGCTTTTTCTTTTCCTGTACATCACTATAGCTTATATCACACTGCCTCAGCGTACAAAGTAAAGCTCCATAGAGAGTTTCATCAGAATACTGCTTCTGAATTACACACCTAAATCTCTCCTAAATGCTGAAATAGCGTTCCAGAGGACATTAACAACACACATTCCACATTATATTTTAAACCTCTTAAACCATTTAAAGCATAACATTCAGTAAACTGAATAATAACCATGAATAATTCAGTAACACTGAAACTGTTAGGAATGAGATATACAAGAGGAATGTAATCCTGGATTCATAGATATTTCACGTACGTTCTGTATCACAAGCTACTATATGCTCCACTGAATGCTTACTGGAGAGGCAAAAGACGAGCTAGCATGCATTAGCAGTGTGTGCACTGTTGTGTGCTTTCTGTGCAGTTCACAAGAAGCTGTGAAGCCCTTAGTTTAAAATATGTACTGAATTCACTGAATACAAGGCTCAGTGCTTTTATTTCTTGCTTAACAAAGCACATGAGCACCCAACAAGCATGCACTCCTGACCACTTGAACAAGAAAATGTTAGCTTTTTGAACTACCCCAATTCCAGGATGCAAAAGCTTATTACAAATGTGCAGCTTTATTTAAATAGCCCATGTCCTCGTATGTCTCTTCTGACTCCCAGAAGGCTAAGAGGACAACCGAGGCCCACTGGAATTTTGTGAAGGCTCTGTGTGTGTGTGTGTGTGTGTGTGTGCGCTGGTGGGTTGGAGGGAGGTGTTTGGAGGTGTAGACAGAGTCATGCTCTGCTAGGTTTGATGTGCTGTGAAAATTTTCTTCCTGATTAAAATAATGATTTATTGGCAGATGCTGGAGTTGTTCCTTCAGTGCAGCTCAAATGAAGTCATCGAAAGCAAGTCGTTTCAGGGAAGCTCTCGGAATTTATAGCGAACCATTAAATATGAGGAAGGTGTCAGTCAAACCAATCTCCCTGAGGCAGGGCCCAGCTTCCTTTGCCACCTGTGCACAGGCTGCTTAATTATATCCATCCTGATGCCATTTTAGCTGTCTCACTGAGGCTTTGATTTATCTGAGTATTACATATCGAGGATTGTTATTTGAATTTCCCGCAGAGCACCTGCTCTATCCTTTTACAATCATGAGAAATCACTGGGAGTCAAGGCTCTCCAGTAGATCATAATGACACAGATTTAGGTTGCTGCCTTAAAAGTTTTCAGTTAGCATGATGGAGATCCCCAGTGTATTATTATTATTATTATTATTATATAGGGCCATATATCTTGAGATATATTTCTGTATATTTGCAACTGGTTCCAGCAAACTAAAAATGTTTTTTTTTTTCTTTCATAGCATGCTCAGTGAGAGTCACAAAAGCATAAAAAGGAATGGGATGGGCTTTTGAGATTGTGTTGTTGTCCTGTTGTGTCTTATAACTGTCGGCAATCGATAGCATTACTCATGTCATTATAATGGAAAAAAATACTGGAAACTGGTTATGAGTCAGCTGTAGCTGCAATACCTAGCATTAGAGTTTAGGCAGTGTTTTTTGTGCTATACTATAAGTATGCTACCCTGGTAAAACCAGACTCAGATTCACTTTGTGAATCCATTGAGGATTGTTTCCAGTCATTGCGTCCTAATGGTCATTGAGTTCGGGTTAATTTTGTAACCACTGGACCAGCCTTTAACCAATTGGCATTGATCACCATGTATAAGGTATGTTGTATGCTAAAACTCACCAAGCTGTAAACAATAGAGACCCTCCCCCAATGAGAGTACATGTGTCAGTAAATGACCATTGCAGATTTTATAAAGTAAATCTAAGGATACACGGAACATTACACCACTCAAAACTAATCTCAGCTCTCAGAATTGTGGGTACTGTTGGTATGTGACAAATTCAGTGTGAATATTAGGCTTTTCCCAGACTCCTGTGTTTTCAATTCCTTGATATTTGCTAACATTGCTTCTACTGAGCATATCACTTTGTTTAGCTCTAGCACCGCCCAAATTGTTGGAAATCCACATCAAACAAACTCTTCATTTCAATGTCATCACATATATCCACCCCACTGGTCACTGATCAGGCTGCATAGTTTCCAGACTACAATCCCAGCAAACTGGGCTGGGAGCAATCTTTTTGGGGACCAAACAGGCTATAATTCTACATTAACAAGGTCAGGAATTCTGCAGAACTGAAGTTAATTCTGTTCCAAAGGATACAGCTGTGTTCCTTCTCAGTCAAAACAAATTGTGGAGAATGTGCCACTATGACTAAATCTTACATTAATATTAGTATATAATTTGTTTATCCATCGTTTATCCTTGAAGTTTTCTTTTCCACCATAATCCCTGTAATAATAGTGACATAATGCACTTCTTTCACAATTGCAGTAACCATTTCTGCTTAAAAAATATGGCTCTGGTCTTGTTTTTTTTATATGAAAAAGGATGTAACACAAATGGATAGGAGCACTACAATTAAAAACGAGTCATTGCGGAGTATGTCTGCTACAAAAGCACTGGAGATGCTCCTCTGTTCATCTGTCTGAGGCAGAAAAGTACCCAGAAGGTCTTTCATGCCTCTGAATATCTTTACTGCTCAGCAACAGGCAAACTCATCAAAGCCTAGCTATTTCTATTTCTTTTTCCTCCATTCTATCCCACTCACAATGTCCCTCTGTACCCGTTCCGCTCACCAGATGAGAAAACCACTAAATTGGGACATCTAAAGCTCGCGCTGAGTGTTTGGCAGGTTTTGGCTCTGGTCCTAAGAGCAGGCTCATCGCATGCCCGGTGTCAGTGCTTAGCTTCTGCTGGACGAACGAGGCTGATTTGCCACACAGTCTCTCTTTTGCAGAGAAGTAGCACAAGCTGTGGCACCAGAATGGTATCAATTATGAACGCAGTGTGCACTTAGTGATTTCTGGGCTTAAGAATAATCAGACAGGGACATTTTCATGGAGAACTTTTCCAAGATCAAGATTATACACTACAACCTTTTCTTTGGGGGTTTCAAGCAGCAAACATCTGATGAAAGATCAGCCTATATATATAATTTGTTTGGTGGATTATTTCTTTGTTGTAACAATGCTTCTTGGCAATAAATCTAATACCATTGGAAAGCTTTTTCATTTCCTTTTTAAATGGTGCCAAAGTTGTAAGGATGCATTTGTGGGATGAGTAGTAGAGCTGAGAATGTCGGTTGCACCCATGAAAAAATTGCCAAATGTTCTCTGCCATTTCCAAAGAGTCCAGATTCTGCCTTTGGCAGTTAGATTGTAAGGTCAAAGAGTGGAGAAGATGCAGAGGACGCTATGCTGATTGCTGCACTGAATGAGTAGCATCTTTTGGTGGAGGCAGTGTGATGGTGTGGGGTGGCATCTCCCTCACTGGAAAAAACGAGGCTTGTCATCATTGGAGGCAATCTCAATACAGAGAGATATCGAGATAAAATTCTGCAACCAGTGACAATCCCATATCTCCACAGCCTGAACCTCCAAGATGACAACGCTCACCCCCACAGAGCGGGGTTTATCATAGACTACCTCCAGAATTTGGGAGTGGAGAGGATGGAATGGCCTGCTAGCCGTCCTGAACTCAATCCCATTGAACACTTTTGGGATCAGCTTGGGTGTGCTGTTCGTGCCAGAGTGATCAACACAACCACGGTGACTGACCTGCAACAAATGCTGGTTGAAGAATGGGATGCCGTCCCACAGCAGTGTGTGACCAGGCTGGTGACCAGCATGAGGAGGAGGTGCCAGACTGTTGTGGCTGTGTATGGTTCTTCCACATGCTACTAAGGCTCCTGTTCGTTAAATGAACAAATTGTTAAATTGCCAATATGTTGTTTCTTAAAACTTCAAACAATCATCCAGTCCACCAAACACCAAACAAGTCAATGGCCGAATAAGCTGCTTGGCAATGGCAGAGAAGATTTGGCAAATTTTTCATGGGTGCAACCCACAACTCTACTGCTCATCCCACAAATGCATGTTCCTTACATATGTGGCACCATTTAAAAGGGAAATTAACAGGCTTTCCAACAGTGTAAGCTTTATTGCCAAGAAGCATCATTACAACAAAGAAATAATCTACCAAACACAAATTTCCTATGCTTATTTGTGGGGACCAAATCAGGATTCCCACAAGGAATATCTGATATTTTTTGCAGAACCTTTGCTGGACACTCAAAGAAAAGTGTTTTTTGTAGTTTTAAAAAAAAAATAAATAAAGAGGCAGAAATTGCATTATCATTACTGAGATTAAGGTTAGGTTTAGGATTAGGGTTAGGTATAACATTAATTAGCTGCATTAATAATTATGTCAGTGGAAGGTCTGTGTGTATGTGTGTGTGTGTATGCTCAAATATAAATAAACACACACCCCTCCAAATCTAGCAGGGGCCCCATAAGAAATAAAGGGTTCTCAGTGAAACATAGGACACTGCAGCGTAGAGATCACCTCTGGTGCGCAGTGCATTTAAGTCCCCAAGGTGGTGCTGTCTTTTCCCACTATTCCTATAATGCGTTTCAGTCATCCTCTTTAAGCCCCAGTGAGAGAGGAAGTGCACTTACAGCAGGATGTGGAGACTCGACGATGAAGAACGTGCTAAAAGCTGGATGGCTTTGTCTGGAGTAGAAAGAAATATAATTGTTCCCCTGTTTAACTGTGTAGCTCCATCAATATCCATTAGCACTGTCGATTACAGGTGTAACAGTGCTGCTTAATTCACTTTTTTTGTGTGTGTGTTTTTGGAAATCCCATGAAATCCCATGGTTATCATAGCAGTCAGAACGTTCTCACATTCTGGTATACGTACAGCATTTTGTTGAAATTGGCATTGTGTGGTCTTGGGTATATTGATGTTCTCCTGCAAGCAAATTCAAGCAATTGAATTTATTAATGTACCTGGGAGCAGGGTAGATATTTTAATGCTTGTGTGTGTGTGTGTGTGTGTGTGTGTGTGTGTGCATGCATGTGCCTGTGGCAAGAATGCTTTAAGCCATATTGTCTATATATGTACATCCCAATTGCGTATTTTGTAAATTGTCTTTTATTATTGTTATTAAGCCTTCTTTTTTCCTTTCTTTCTTTTCGTATTTATTTACTTTATTTATGTATTTACTTGCTAGATGTAGCCTTAAGGGTAGTAAATGCCCTCCAGGAGTTTTATGTTTCCCTCTGGCTGTTTTCTTCCCCAATACAGGCCCAGGTTGTTGGAAAAGAAAAATAAAACATAGAGCTAGGGCATTAGATGACCAGATAGAGACTATCTATAAACAACCTATAACAGTGGCAGGTGAGATTCTTCTGGTTCACAAATGGCATACAGCAAGCACTCAGGAGACGTAAACGGATTGTGGCTCGGCATCGTAAACGCGCTTCTGTGAGCAGAGCAGTTGTGCAGATGATGGGGACTTTGTGGAGTGGTCAGACATCAGCAGGTAGCACCGTAGTGGACACTGCTTATTCTGCGTGTGGGTGGGGCTGTCAGAATTAATGAGATCACATCTTGAGTGTTCTCACACTTCACACAGATGTTTGAGACAAACACACGCAGGTTGTCGTGCTGCTTGCGACTTGAGAGGTTGTTTGTTAGTGTTTGAAGGTCACAGGCAACTTCAGCTCATCATTGCGGTCAAAACGAGGGCCCTGGAGTGAAACTCATAGCCATAATCAGGCTTTTAATTAAGCAAGAAATTATTAGTTATTTCTATTTCTATGGCTGTGAGATGCTGCAAAAGGACTGGGAAAGTCTAGAGACTATTATGAGTTTTCTAGGTAAATCAATACTTAGTGACCCTCACTGACAATAATTAAGAAGAGGCGACAGAACTGAATAACCACCGAGTGGCGAGTGGAGTCCGTGGATATGACACTTCCTTTCATGAAGATTCAAGTTGAAGTTGCTGTATTTCACTGGCTGCCTCAAGGTTAAAATTTTGACATAGAAACAGCTGACTGACAGCATAGTCTGCTATTCATTTGTAATTAAAGCGGTGATGCTATAGCTGCCCGTAGCCATGCTCTCAGGGTGGGAGGGGCAGAATACGTTCTCCCCCATGTCAATCAGAGCGACACTGTCCAATCACGGGCGTCTGTGAGCTCATGCATACAAAAGGTGGGCGGAAGCGCTTTCCTCCGAGTGCGTTACACTGCTCCCGAAAGCTTGCATCAAGGAGCCGGTTTTAATGTTATGGCTGATCAATGTATATACTGTAGTTCTGAACCAGACGTCAACCAGAAGTAAAGTCTGTTTAAAATTGCTTTTAAAGCTTACATTGTGACTCTGCTCAGACACACCAGTGCATTGATTGTTGAAAAAAATATGTATTTTATGTTAGACACTTTATCAAAGACTTATAGAATAGGAAATGCGTAATCACTCTGATCATCAGCATCATTCAGGCATCTCTCTGTTGTCTTATCTCAAGGCAATTAAACTGAATGCCTCAGTGCTGAAAGAATCACATTAATTCAGTAGTCTCATTCTGGATAGAAGTAGAATAGAATAGAAATATTGAAGAAATTGAATTGCATTATTAAAACAAATCTACACTAAGGTCATTAACAGTGTTGAAAGCTTCTGTACATTTAGTGTACATTTGTGTAAATGTAGTGCAATACCTTTAGATGTGCAAAGTAACAGCAGGATTTATAACAATACTAGAAGGCTTGATGTAGTGAATAAAGAATTGACAATTGTGCAATATTCAGTCTGACCAGTATTCTGTAGTACAGAGCAGCAGTAGACAGTAGTAATGCAGGCACCAGTGATATCTCGTTACTGTCTGGTTGATCTGATGTTTGTCAGTATATTATGCAGGTATGTGGAGTGTGAAAGTCTGTTCATGGCAGGCAGGCAGTTCTGGATCGGATTCTCAAGGACTGTTTCATTGCAGCAATGACCCTTCAGGCGTGACTGTTCCTCAGTTCCTTCAGGTTCACATGCCATTTCCTCAGAATCCAGTCTCTGATTCAGTCAACTGATCATAATATTCATATGCTCTTTCTGAACACCCCATTCCAGATTCAGTCCTGCTTTGCTTTTATAATAACCTCCACTTTTCTGGGAAGGCTTTCCACTAGATTTTGGAGTTGATGCTGGAATATATTTTTGGTCAAATATATTTTCATTGCTCTGCTCAGGTTATTGATCACCTGTTCAGACAGGCAACACTGTGCCAGAGTCCACCATGCAATAACAAAATAGGGCTGGAGAATATCTAAAATTAGATATAATTAGAATTATACTTACCCTGGGGCATTTTGTTGAGCTGTTTATTTTACAAGTATATTTAATTTTAATGTAACTGTTTGTCTAACATTAGTTCCAAAACAAGCAATATGACAATTAGGCGTTTTCAAGATGAAATTTGTCTTAGTAAGAGTTTATTTTTAAGAGAGCAGGAACTAGATTAATGCAACAAAAAAGGGATATTTAACTGTGCTTTGGAGCCTGTGCATCTGTTTACTTGCTTAAAGTGATAATCTGGGATGAAAATGTCATGCTGTTTTCATGTCAAAATAGGTGTGACAATAGCAATAAGACAGCATGTTGCTTAATGAGACAGTTTAGGGGAAAAAAACAGTTAGCAGTTCAGTGGTGCATAGGATAGACACTGATTTGACATTTCAAACTATTTGCTCCAAGAAGACACAAGAAATTGTGGGTTTATGGGTTTATAAGTGCTTTTACTAACTTGTGATTTTGTAATTCTGTAGTGTGCAATGGAACAAGCAAACTCCCCGAGCCTTATTAATATTAAATGCTGTTGGATGGTATAGGTTGTGAGAGGTGAGCAAGAGCCGAAGGGTGAGAACGAGTCAGTGAAAGACAGAGATATGGCGCAGGCTTGCATTAACATGCTGAACTCTGGTCCCTGGATGGTGTTTATTTACAGGAAAGGCCCTGTGGCAGTGCTCACACCCTATCAGCCCAATTAGAGCGCACGTGAAAAGGCTGACCTCTACTGCTGCAGCCTCACTGGTGAGCTGGCCAAGGAACCTCAGCCAAACGAAGGGAGCTCCTCACACACAGAGGCCAGTCACCCTTGTTAGCATTACATTAAAAATCCTGTGTTGCCTGATTTGTTCAGCTCTCAGATCTCTGTCTGCTCTTCACAGTGCTCTGTGAATACACAGGCATAGAGCAGCATCTGAAGTCACAGGTGATTAGGACTGTATGCCTCAGCTACTAGGTGGTTTCAGGTTGTCCGTATGTCCATGTGTCAATCCAGGTTTATCCTTAGCACATCATTCTCATTATTCTTGTCATCGCAAGAACGAGTGGTCGAATGTTTGTAGGATTTAAATGGAATTATCACTGCAACAAGTAATAGATTACATTTTGGAATCATCAAGCATCAAGGTCACGGCAAGGTCAAATGTCTGAAATGGTTTTTCTTCACCAGTTAAAAATGAAATCCTTTTTCCATTCATGAACTTGTACCTGTGGTGACAAGTGCCATTGTTTTGGTTGCTGTTTTGGTTCTAAGTCTGGCCCCTGTACTGTCATTGGATTTCATTCATCTAGTTTGAATTGTGTATTTGTGTCTTTAAATCTGAGCGTTGTTCCTTCTTCCTTGATCCTTGTTCCTGGTTTCTGGTTCAGACTCATGCCTGTTTTATGAGCATAAATGGTTCTGTTGTTCTGCCTGTGTTTTTTTTTTTTTTTTTTTTTTTTTTTTTTTACCAGCCATGGACTCTGGCTACAATTTCTGGACTGCTCGCAATAAATATTATGCCGAGCTGCTGCACTCGTGTCCTACCTCATCTCTCTGTATATTGCCATTGATTTGTGGATATATGACTAGAATATTAGTTTATTGACAATGCAGTGAGAAAGGCAAAGATAGGAGAAACTTTTTTTTAATAAGGCTACATTTTATCTGTGGTATAGAGTACTCTAGAGTCCAGCACACTGAACGTTTCCATAAGTCTCACACTAGAGGAGGCTGGGTTTGACAGAAGAATTAACATGTCTATGGATTGCACAAATACATCCTGTGTAGAGTTTATTAGATACAGCAGTCAGATAACTAATAACTGCCAGCTCCCTGCTGATTTTACAACAGTGGCCAAGCTGGCGGCACCACAGCCCCAGTCCTGCTGTTAACTAATAATCACACTGAGGTGGGGCAGGCTTTTTTAAACAAGCACTTACTGGATTTCCATTTCCATGTCAACATATAGCAATAGCCACTTTGTGGGATTTCACCCTGTGATTTAACAAATAAACATTCCTGTCTGGAAAACCCACACCCCCACACCACTCTGCAGTGCCGAGAAGCGCCGCTGCTCTGTTGACGGTTAAGTTATATTTATCTACTTTCACTATTCACAAATCATGATGTGTGTCCGCTACTGTCCACCCTAAGACATAGATCTAATATAGGGGTTGACAAATGGACGAGCTCAGTCGCCCAGGACAAGCAGATTCTGTGTCTGGGCTATTGGCTTTTTATATTCCTAGTTGCCCAGTAGAGGTTTAACAACCTGAAAAAGAAAACAAATCAGTAACATTTTCTTCAAGGTCTATGTTCATAAGTCATTATAACTATACTTATATTTCTTTTGTAAGCATTTTATACAACCCCAAATCCAAAACAGTCCAAATCCAAAAATAAAAACAGAATGGAATGATTTGCAAATCTCATAAACCTATATTTTATTCACAGTAGAACACAGAGCACATATCAGATATTGAAAGTGAGACATTTTACCATTTCATGAAAAATATTAGCTCATTTTTAACTAGATCAAAATTTTAAATTCTCTGTAGAAAACATGAACACAGTGTCCTGTGGACTAAAGAGGAAAGGGAGCATCCAGCTTGTTCTCAGCGCACAGTTCAGAAG
>JAOVYV010000035.1:18674249-18687834 GCA_025674545.1 Hassar affinis | reverse complement strand
TGGTCCAATTTAGCCATGAAACCTCCCACACTAAAATGACAGGTGTTTCAGTTTCATTGTCTAACACCTGTATGTGTACTATGTTGTTGTCTAAAGCAACTGAAAGATGATACAACATGTAAGTATAACACTTCATACACAACATTGCTAAGAGTGCTTTATAAATGTACTTACTACATACTGAATCAATTGTATAATGTGTTAATTTGAATTAATACAAACATTAAACGATGCTTTGTCACTTGTATTAATGGTAAAGGTCAAGTTGCCTCCATTCCATGTAGACACTCTTGATGAAATAGATACTGAAGAATGGATGATGTTACATCTGAATGTCGACCGTGATCAAATCCAAAACAGTGATTGTTGGATTGTGTTCAGCTGCCTATTGAGAACACCCTGAGGAGTGTGTGTTTGGAGTCAGGACCTAAACAAACTGATTACATTTGCTGGTGGTGCAGTGTGTTGTGTGAAGGGTTATGTAATGTTATTATAGAATTAATGTACCATGATGAATTATGCCAAAATATTACACTGACAGGCCTGTAGCTTTATGCGCTATGCAGCTTAAACTCGTATGGAAGTTGAGAACATTTCTTTTATTATATTGAGGTTAGCACAGACTTTTTTACATAGTCATATGCAATGTGTTCAAGCTGAACACAATTTTTTTTTTAAGAAATATCGCCTCATTGTTATTTTTGTTATCCTCCTGAGAGGATCTTATCTGAGAGTGACTTCAGGGTGGATGTACTGATACTGTTGTGCTTGTAGTTTCTTTACTGAGATGGTGGATGTTTGAAGAATAAAGGGTACAGAGGTACAAGAGAGGAGGAAGCCCAATTCTCCAATGGACAGAATCAGTGATAGAAGCACTGTCGAATGTACCACAGACAACAGAACAATAAGGACTCTCTGAGCATGAATGCTATTGCAATTTTCAAATTCTGTAAGGATGCTTAAGAGATAATGTTGGTGCAAACCTACTGGGCAGAAGGTTTTGCATGCACAAAGCACTCTTTAATGGGTTTGCTTGGTCTACTATAATTTAGTGGAGGGTATTATTGATTGTGGCTGCCATTTCCTGCTTGAGTCTTGCCATAAAGAGCCAGTAGACTAGATTAGGCCAGGCTGGTGTGGTCCTGCCATCCGAGATCCCTCTCAGTGCAACACAGCTTATTCCTTTTCAGGGTCACGGGAGAACCGGGTGCCTAGCCGGCAGCATAGGGTGCAAGCCAGGAACAACCCTAAACAGGGCGCCAATCCATCGTAGCGTGCACTCACGCGCACACTCACACACTAGGGCCACTTTAGAGACACCAGTCAACCTAACGTGCATGTCTTTGGACTGTGGGAGGAAACTGGAGAACCCAGAGTAAACCCACGCAGACACGGGCAGGACATGCAGACTCCACACAGAAAGGACCCAGACCGGGCCCACCAGGGGATCGAACCTGGGACCTTCTTGCTGTGAGGCGACGGTGGTACCCATCTAGCCACCGTGTCGCCCCGGATCGTACTCTTTGTTTTATTTTTATTTTCCATCTACAGTGTACTGATTTGAGTACAAAATGTAACAGACTGGCCTAAAACTAAATTGGGGAGCATGAATGAAATTAGAGTCTGTGCTCTTTAAGCAGTTCTTAATTTCCAGTGCCAACTACTCTGCCCCAGAAATCTATAGATTAGCGCCAACGAGCACACGGCTCACCAGACTCGGCACAATTAGTGAATTCTGTCTAAGCATATCAAAGTTATATATGTAACCACACTATAGCTGACCCTTGTGTTAGATACACCACTTTGTGTGTGCTCAACTATATTGTACCATAGTGACTATAGAGCAGGCTCTGATGAAATGGTCCTAGAATAGGTGCTGGTATAGTCTGGGCCTTGACTGAGTAAAAACTCAACTTATAATCTCAGTTGGTTAATTAGTATTTTATCTGATAGACTGTACATGACTTCTAAGGAAACATACATGCCCTCCTCTATTGGCAGTTTACAGACTAATACAATTGATCATTCCTGATGATCTGGCCAGTCTTAGCAATTTTCCTCATGCAATGGTGCAAGTTATTTGTTTGTTGTTGCAAGATGCGAAGAAGGACAGAAGGTCTTTGTTGCTGTAGCCTTGTATTTGCTGCTTTGTTTTATTGCCCTTTCATGAAAAAAGAAATCCTGTCTATACACCGTTGACCAAATGGAAAAAAAAACACAGAAGGTTATATAATAGTGCTTCTTTGAATGAAGAATGTACTACTAAAAAAGCTTAGAATAGACAAAAAAGACACAGTGCTCACGAATCACAGAATAAATAAAGCTCTGCAAAGTGTATGTAGATACATTTAAATAATCAGGTAGCAAGTCTGGTATACGCTCACCGAGCAGCATATTAGGAGCACCTGCATGTCTACACTTTCATGCCATTATCTAATCAGCCAATCATGTGGCAGCAGTACAGTGTCTACAAGGTACAGGCCAACAGATTCAGGTAATGTTCACATTAACCATCAGATTAGGCAAAAAATATGATCTAAGTGATTTTGACCATGGCATGATCGTTGGTTCCAGATGGGCTGGTTTGAGTATTCCTAAAAGTGCTGATCTATTGGGTCTTTCAGACACAAAAGTCTCTAGAGTTTACTCAGATATCCAGTGAGCAGCAGTTCTGCAGACAAAAACAGACCAGTTTTACCTGACAGAAAGGCTACCGTAACTCAGATAAGCGCTCTGTACAATTGTGGTGAGCAGAAAAGCATCTCAGAATGCACCTTGAGAACCTTGAGGTGAATAGACTACAACAGCAGAAGACCATGTCAGATTTCACATCTGCCAGACAAGAACAGAAAGCTAAGGCTGCACTGGGTACAGACTCACCAAAAATGGACAGATGAAGGCTGGAAAAATGTAGCCTGTTCTATTGAATCCCAATTTCTACTGAGACACACAGATGGTAGGCTCAGAATTTGGCACCAACAGCATGAATCCATGGACCCAACCTGCCTTGTGACAACAGTCCAGGCTGGTAGAGGTTGTGTAATTGTGTGGGGAACGTTTTCATGGCACACATGGCACCTGTAAATACCAATATATCATCATTTGAAAGCCACAATTTACCATCTTCTAATGGCTAATTCCAGCATGATAATGCACCAATGTCACAAAGCAAAAGTCTTCTCAAACTGGTTTCATGAACATGGCAATGAGTTCAGTGGTCTTCCCCAGTCACTGGACTCGAATCCTGTAGAACACCTTTGGGATGTGGTAGAACAGGTGATTCACAGCATGAAAGTGCACCTGAAAAATCTGCATGAACAGCATGATGCGGTCATGTCAACATGGACCAGAATGTCAAAGCAATGTTTCCAACACCTTGCGGAATTCCTGCCAATGATGAACTGAGGTTGTTTTGAGAGCAAAAGGAGACCCTGCCCAGTCTTTAGTATAGTGTACCTAATAAAGTGTTCAGTGAACGTAATTACTTATTTGTTCATCTTCAGTAAGTGAGTTATCCTGGACAGTAGTTCATCACATAGTCCCCACATGCTCATTCACACCTAGGGGCAGCAGGGAGAGCTGCAAGTGCAGGTAGGCTTTATTGAAACGGGTAATGAAATCCGAATGTACAATCACAAGACCAGCACCAGAAAAAAACGCTTTGGGTCAGGGCTTCAAGGGCAAAACCTGAAAACCAGAATAAAATCAAATACCAGAGAGCATACCCAAAATACAAAGGCTTGGGCTCATTGTGAGGTAAGCTTAGAAAGAGATTTTGCACTGAGAATGTGAGTCTATGGTATGTGTGTGTGTTGGGGGTCTACAAAGATAGGAATATCAGATGGGGACATTGTGGGGACATTTTGCTGGTCCCCATAAGGTAAGTGTTTTTTTTTGTTGTTGTTAGGATTAGAGTTTAGGTTAGGCTTAGCAGTAATAATAATTATGTTAATGGGAAGTCCTTACACGTAGCAATACAGCTTTTGTGTGTGTTGGTGTGTATGTCTGTGGGTGCTTGATTGACAGGGTGTGCGTAATGAGCAAAGGCAAAGGTGAATGTCATAGTGGCTGTGGGGGTTTGGACAAGTTGTGATACTGTGGTAGATTCAGGGAATCAGTGTTCATGGTTGAATCCAGCACTGACATGATGTAAGCATAGCCACTCTGTGTACAGGAATGGGTTTTTGGGGGAAAAGCCAGGAAAAACCTTCATGGACACAGAAAGAGAATGCAAAACCCTACACAGACATTAACAGACAAGCTCCTAATTGAACCACTGACCCTGGATGTCTTGGGCAGCAGCGTTGCCCATCATAGCATGGTTCTTTATTCTCTAGTGTCTCTAAGATTCTCTGAAGAAACACTATATTTCCAAAAAACAAATATACAAACAAACAAATAATTAAATATGATGTATGAGTTGTGTTTGAGGAAAGAGAGAGAGAGAGATAGAGAAGGAAACAGCATGGGTTCCTATCCCCCTGCTGCTTGAGCATACATGAATGCCTCAAGATATTAAATCCCTGCTTACTTAAGCGCTATTTAGAAATTGTAACTCGAGTGTGCATACTGTTTCTTGTATTAATTTTTTGAAAGTTCTCTATTATAAGTGTTCATAGCTTCCATAAGTGACCTTGAGGGGACTGAGCTGCATTCGCCCATCAATGCAAGTTTCATCAACTTTCTATTAGACGGGCAAGATAACAAGCCATCAGCACCACGACAATATGAGCTCCTCCATCCTGGAAAAGCCCAGGGTGACAGCAATACCAGGCTAACAGGACCGCAGCTGAACATTCTCTCAGTCTCATAGCATCTCCCCACCCGTTACAGAGTGCAATTATGACTACACAAGCAATACAGATCTCCGGAAGCTTCAGCAGTGTAAGGGAGGGTGCTTTGCATTGTGGCTCCTTTATGGCTGCCTCCTTGGGAGCAGTAACAGTAGTAAAATATTACCCAACATTTATCCAAAACATGCTGACTGCAACAGCACCCGGCTAATTGAGAATTTACTGGGCAATAATGACTTATCATACTCTGCTTACAGCAGCACTGATGCAGCCAGCCTCATTTAGCAAGCAGTAGTTTGGCCTTAATGAAGTCTGTAAATGTCAGAGAATAGCAGACAGAGTGCGCGTCAGGATTTAGTCATGTTAGGATATATTGGATTTTCAGATACACGTCCTCGCGATGGCTGGAGTACAGGCGACGGGAGCCGAATTTCATTTGTATTTCTCATTTTGTTTTGCATGGGTCAAAGGAACTGGTGTAACCATTCTGTGATATAATGTAAGAGTTAAGGTTGCGCACTAGTATTGCTTCAGAATTCGGTAGTGTTACTATATTGCTAGATTTCCGCCTAGAGAAACATTTCCAACCAGGAGAATCGCTACTAGTGGGTCACCAGCTTCATAGTGTTCTCAGGCTTTGGGGAGCTGTATCACTTTATTTAAGGGTGTATTTATTCTTTTTGAGAATGACCTAACAAAAAAAGCCAAGTTTGTCCCCTGAAAGAGGGTATGTGAACTTTCTAATGTGTTTAAAAAGCCATTTTCAGCTAGCTTTAACATAGCAGCTACACAGTTTCTTCAGTAGGGTTTATTATTATTTTTTATAGAAACACTTAAAGTGGTTAAATCAGCATATTTTTGAACTCTCTTCAGACTGTCTGAGAATTGCCAAATAGGCTTTGAAAAGCAGTGGTATGTATGAAGTGACGGGCAGCTAATAATGCTGTAAAAGTGATTTATGTCTCCTTTCATTCTCCCGTATGTGCGCTCCGTGTACCTGATCTTCTATGTGTTATGGGGCTGGGGTAATTGTCCTGCATGGTGTGTTTCCTGTCTCTGTGGTATACGCTGTGCGATGGTGGCTCCTGCTCCATGTCAGTGTGCAGTGAGCCAGGCTGACATAGATGGATAGCTGTGGTGATGCTCTAATTATTTGCTGCGCGTGGGTTTGAGCTTGTCTCAAAGGGTTTTCTCACCTCGTTTAACTAGCCTCCATGGGAGGCATTTGATCAAACAAAGCTTATTGATAAATCTACAAAACATCTGCACTTCTGCGCTTCTCTAGTTTGCATACATGTTATATCCCATGGCAATAATCATGACCTAGAATCAGGATTCTAGATCTAAAATCAGATCAGCACACACGCAATGGTCCGTCGCGTATTCGCTGCAGTAACTGCTCCCGATCCCTACTGTAAACTGCATTTCCTTCCCTAGGCCATAGAGGAATACATTCACTTCACTTAAGAGGGTGCGGTGCAAACGACGCTGCGAGAGCTGAACTACGTTTAGAATGCTGGTTCAGCAAAGACCTGGATAACAAGATGCGCATTGAGTAGTGTTCTCATCGCAGCAAATGGAGCCAGTTAATCGAGACAGGCAACAGAGCCCTAGCCCTCTTAATATATCTGTGTGTTGGGAGGTGAGAGCAAGCAGCTCTTCATCAGCCTTAAATTAGAAGCATTGCGAAACCTCTAAGTGATATAGTCAGGAATCTCTAATCATTTAAGTAAGGAGAAGAAGGAGGCAGTCAAGCAAGCAACGGGACACTGAGTGCACTTGTTCACTGAGAAACTGTGACAGTCAAATGGTCACCTTTCTTTAGAGTAACTCCAAGGTTGACTGGACTTCATGCACTAAACTGCTAAAAGCTATGTACATCTTTTTTTTTTTTTTTACTTTGCTTTACCTAACGTCACCTCTAACATATACTTTAATGACCATAGCGATGAAGACGGCCCATGCGGTGATAATCCATTTAACCTCTGTTAAAATGTCAGCATTTTGTGATGTGAAACCAAGATAAATCATACCAGATCTTTTTCCACCTTCCGTGTGTTATAGTAACCCACAAAATTCAAGCATAAAAACAAATTTCATTTTAGGGAAAATAAAAAAAAGTTTACTTGGTTACATACACTCTTTTATAATGGTGCATGCGTTTGTGCTCTGAATCAACCAATCACAGTTAAGCTCGTACTGATAAGGAGAGGGGTACAAAATGAATTCCAAAGCATTAGACGTACCATGAAACACTCTAAAGGCCATCATCAGCCCAGCATAATTCTAAAAGATATTTGGTGCAAAGAATTGAGAGCTTATCTGTAGAAGTTGACCAAACCTACAGTGAAGCATGGTGGTGGCAGCATACTATGGAGCTGCACCACTTCAGCTGGGACTGGGGCGGTAAACTAGATAGAGGGACTCGTGAAAATCTATTTTTCACCTTCCAGAGTGACAATGACCTGAAGCACAAACCCAAGTCAGCAACAGAATAGCTTCAAAAGAAGATGATCAGTGTTCAGTGGAATGGTCCAGTCAGAGCCCAGATCTAAATCCTATCAAAAACCTATGGAATGTGTGCACAGGATATCCCCTCGCAATCTGATACGTCTGAAGCATTTTTTTTTTCCAAGGAAGAAATAAGTAAGGTTCAATAAATCAGTCACCTCTATTAACTCAAACCGTCTGCCTCTGTGCACACTAGCCTTGTTCTGCCCACAAGACAGACTTGGCCATAAATGAACTTGCAGTGTGCTATTCAGCTCTGTGCTTTGTAGTCCTTGCCAGTCAGCAGTCTAACTCTCTTTTATGTTTATAATCCTTTTCTGTGGCCCTTCCTTGAAAGAAACCCATGCTATTTTGTGTCTTTTGAAAGGGTGCATTCGGTGCTAAAATCTGTGTTTGTTGGATGTGTGGAATTTAACTTTATTTTCCCTGCCATGTTGTGTTAAACCAGTGGTCAAGCTATTCTCCAACTCACCCACTCCAAGCCTATTACATTTTTGTTTTCAGTCATGCGAAGAAAATTTCCGACCCCACAGGTTTTCCTTTTCCCCCGTTTGCTTTCAAATCCAAATCTTATTTGTGTTGTTTTGAAGCATATATTCACAGGGAAGTCTTTCTTATTGCATTCTCAAGTTTACATTTGTCCCCAGTTACCTGGTGAATGTGGACTGATTCAGACAGTCACATGGCCTTCCTTGACAACACGCAGTGACACTGAACCCTTTTCTGCAATTTTTTACACAAGAACAGAAACTCAAACATGAATCACACACACAAAGGCTTGCAGTAAATGTCACTAAAACATTCTGAGGCATTATGTGCTTCTCTCTATTTATATGACAGATGGTGTATCAAGGAAAGCCTGCATGTTATGAACTTCATTAATCACAATTCTTTAAACAGTTTCATAGTCAATTAGTCTCTGATTCTTTTTAGACCGTGTTTTCCATTCATTTATCATGGGCATTGTACAATTATTAGTACAATTACTTCCTCAGCAGAGCATATTGCATTCCCGTCTTCCATCAGGGATATAAAAGGACTATGGACTTTTTTGCATTTTTTCTAAACCATTGTGAATGGAACCAGAACGACAGCTTCATTTTTCTTAGATTGCTTTTGATTGCCAAGAAACAGTCAATAATAATTTGCACTTGTTTTTTTTTTTAACCTCAACTTATTAGTAAGCGTATACCTCAGTGTTCTATCAGTTGCCTAAACATCAGCAGGGTATACGGTGGATATGAATATTCAGACAGGCTGTGGTTAACCAAGACTAGGCCCTCATGTTCAGGTGTCCCATTTTGTTCTAATCTCTAAAGGATCTCTCACTGCCAACGCTACTACCTAATTACAGCGTCAAAGCCATCTGGCTACCAGTGTACAGTGACAGGTTTAGCCAGCTATTGTCATTACATTATTTCACATTTTACATGATTTCTGACATATTATCACTAGCAAATATTATTTTAACGTCCCATTTATTATTATCAAGGCTTGATTTGTAAGTGCCAAGCCTTAATATGTTATCAATGGGATTTTTTTTTTTAATTTTTATGATTTTCTCCTGTGCATCTAATGACTTGGCTTTGTTTGCCACAGCCAGAGGCTCAGGCTCTGTTAATTAATGGAGCACTGAAAGGATAATGATCACAGGTGTTCGGTCTGTAGAAGGCTACATGAGCTAATCACACAAAACAATTCCTCCATTACAGTTTACAGTAATGGGCTTTGTAAAAAATTGGCCCAGAGTGGAGTGCAAAATATAAACACATTGCCAGTTTTGCTGGTTTACTTTGCCTAAATGCTTTAGTACTTTATAACATTGAGTTCTTTTACACATAGCTATATCTGTGTTCTATATCTGTGTTTATCTGCTGAGGTTTTCTGACCTAACAACACAATTGGAATTCCAACATTGCCTTGAGGAAGATTACCAAAAGCCCAAGGGTTTCTCAATCAATTTAGCTCCAGCAGCAAGAATCTTACGTCTGATCTGCTTAGCTTGCCAGGCCATTCCAGAGTAAACCAGCAAACAGTGCAAAGGCCTGGACCTGTGATACCCTGAGTACTGAATTATAAAGGTTCTGCTCTAGGGCCTAGATTACTATGCAAACCTCATCGGTGCACCTGCTATTTCTGGGGCAATGTGACATACTCACCTCGCCACCAACTTCTCTTTCTCTCTTTGGCCACCTGCTGGGACAGGCACGTGTACCTTACAGTATCAGGCTTTCTTATAGAATCCTTATTTACTGCAACACAAAATATACTTGTTTTTCATCCATATAATGTATGGGTTCTAGTTTCAAGACCATTATGCCAGTGAATAAATAAGGCACCTGGTGTTCCATCCAGTATTCTCAGGCCTGGCTCAGGATCCCTAATGAGCCTTGCTGAAGATGAATGAATGAAGGAACAAGATCGTGCCTTACAAGTAATAATTTACCAAGCTACTTTGACGTTAAAGCAAATCAAGTCTTCATTGTTTCTTTAAAATCGGAGTGTGGACCAGTGGCTCAGCATAATGACATTTTCATAATAATATGCCATATTTGGATTATTTTGGCAGATTTGAAACTACCACCGTGCCAGCAGATTTTGGATGTCATATCCATGTTGCACTGCTCCTCAGCACTGGCATTTTCATTTATGGTCACAAAATAACAACTGGCTGAAATAAATCTGGCTTACACCCAACCAAAATAGCAGTAGTACAGAATTACACCACCATGTTATACTTGTATAATGCTTGCATGAAAACATAGCTCTTTTTAAGGCTTACCTGTCTTTATTTATTTATATCTCTTTTTCTGTTCAGTCTACTTCTGCTGCTTGTGTCTGCATGAAGTTTGATATGCCATGTTAAATTCCACAGTTCTTCCGTGTGTAACTTCAGTTACAACGTACACAACCAACTTTTTGGGGAATGCCACAATATTTTGACGTTACAACTGCACTCTTATTGAGCCCGGGCCCGAGGTCTCCTGCTGGTCAGCTCCCGTCATTGCACTGAGGTAGTGGTAGTGTGCCTCCTGGCAGTACCCTAATCCAGATTGATTGGAGTGGCATGCTGTCTCATCGATCAGTCCTCCACTGGAGCATTCTGTCAGAGGTCTTGTGGTCTATGCACTGCAAAAAAATGTCTTATCAAGTGAAAATATCTTTAATATGCTCGTTTGTTAGTAACATTCTACTTGGTTTATGGTAATTTTATAATAGGAATAATATAATAATGCATGTGTTTTGTCTATATTCAAATATTTCCTTAGACGTACATTATTGCAGTGTGTCCGTACTGCTTCCTCAGACGTGTGCATGTATATGCATGTGTCTATGCATTTAAAATTTTGTGTGAGTGGTAAGAATGATCCCTGCTCTCTCTGCAACACAATCTCTTCATCTTAATATTAAAAGGCCAAGAGGCCAAGTCCACTGGGGCTCATGCTTGGGCTAATCTAAACCCATCATACCCAGTCAATAAACAAATCGTTACCTAATTGAGTTTATCACAAAGTGATCTCTGTGACTTATAAACCATGGGGAAAGGCATACTCTACTATGTTTTGCAAAAGAAAAGAGGAAGTATTTTCGGAGAACTGAGCAGCTCTGCTTCATTGCACCTGTTTGAAGACACTATGTATTCATAATCAGCAGGACAAATGCAGTATACTGTATAGTACTAAATTGAATTCCACAAAACAAACCTAACCTCTCACATCTAGGATAAAGTGGAATTCCCCCAAGGCCAGTGCTGACACGTATTACCTCTCTCTTTGATCACTACAACCTTTTCAAACTTTCTTGTCTCACATTTCCAGCTGCTCTACTCTTGTATCTTGACTTTTGTTTACTTGAGAAAAGCTTGACTACACTGAAAATCCACGAATCCATTTTAATTCTCACCCAGAACTGGATCTAATGCATTACCTCTGGTGCTAGAGAGACTTGTAATTGAAACAACAGCAGAATCCAATGCACACTCATTTGCACATTCAAACTTGGCAGACAAATCACCATCAATATATGGATAACAAATGGAGCACAACATTGTCAAGGAAGACATCGTTCAGCAGAAAAGCCGCTGTTTAAATGGCATAGGTCTTAATCAATAGCCTGTCTAGCGTCTTGTGTTAAAAAGTCAAACATGCTATAACTAGAGCCTTCATGCTTACCAGGATGCTGAAACTCTTGACAAAATGAGTAGTCTAGTAGATAGCTCACAAAACTACAAGATGCCATTGTATAGTCATATGGATTTCTACATCTTTAATACCTTCAGGAATGTCCATATATGATTTAGTTTGGCATGGTTCTGGTCCTAAAGGCTTTGGTCTCTATATTCTACCGTGTGTCTGTCTCCAGGGAATGAAACTGTAGCATGCAGCATAAAAAAGGCTCTGTGATGAAAGTTTCTTTTTCATTTTGTCTGGAAGGAAAGCCTTTGCATCCCCGTTCCCAGGGTGCTCATTCTCCATTACTGTCATGGCTGCATTGTAGGCCAGGGAATTTCTCTCTGCCACTGATAGATGCCTCAGTCTCCATTACAGCAACCACAATCAATCCCAGTCCCTGATTACTACCCTCTCCACCTACTCCATCTTGGAAATCTACGAGACACCCTCTGGCCATGAGTTGCTTCCCATCTTTTCAGAATCTGTAGGTCACTGAATTCAAACAAATTACTCTAAACAAATAAGCTCGGGTTCTTACCTATACGGTGACCAAATGCTTGAAATACTGTCTCAGCAGAGTTCACAGGGCAGCAGAAAGAGGGCCTTTGTATTTAAATGTGCATAAAAGTTCTTTGTGTGTGATCTGTGCCTGGCTGCCAGAGTGGTAGTATTGTAATGACCATTACACCTATGTGCGTCTTCGCCAAACTCTTGCCACGTTATCTTAAGCACTCAACTGCATGGATGTTATTTTATGCTATAGCATTGCAGTAGTTTCCCTTCACTCTAAGTAAGCGGCTCAATTATGTTCTAGCATTACAGAATGCACAAAGCAAGATCCATGGAGACATATCTCACAGCTAGAAACAAAGAAACATTTATTTTGCATACTGAAAATGGATGATAAATGACGTTAAGCCATCAACTCTATTCATCATTCTATACAGTACTCCTTTGAATCAGTGGGTTGCTCCACTGACCCTTGTCTGAAATTAATGGGTTAGTCTCTCAAGTCCCCAATCAATGCTTGCTTCTACTCACCCTGTTCTTAATCAGTGGATTAGCTTCTTCACCTTTCCACCTTTTCACCAATCAATGAGCCATTACGCCACCATTAAAGGTGAATGGTCAGATGTGACACTCCATTTTTCATACACACGCACACACACACACGGGAAGTGAAATAGCAGTGCTCAGCATGATGCAGTGACCCTTGCTCTGGCCTGTGTAAATGTCAAGGACAAAAGACACATGAATGCATCACACTCTGTTCCCCCCTTGCTTTTCTGTTGATTTTGCAGCATCAGAAGCAAGCATATAATTTACTGTACTGTTTTCAGATCCAGCTGTTCCAGGCGTCTGACTCAGTACACACAATGACAGACCCATTACACTGTCGATAAACAAAAAGACTGTACCATCTGCTATCTGTTTTGGGGTCTACTCAATAAAACATGAAGAGACCGAGTCATAAAAATGTAGTGGTGATAAAGTTCGAGAACCCGGTGGGACCCAGATATCATTTCTTAAATATTTGCTGAGCTGGGTGAACTGTATGTATCAATATAATCTCTCACTTGCAAGTCAAAAAGAGTTCATACACACACTTAGAAGGTTAGGCTTAGGGGTAGGGTTGGTTATTTTTCTTTTTATTACATTTTTATTCATAAACTCTCACTTGTTGAAGTATTGCATTAAAAGTTTAGGCTTGATTTAAGCTTTACAAAGAATGACTTGTGATCCCTGTAGGTAAGAAGCAATAGGATGACAAGACGGATTTGTTGTTTAACAAAACAGTGGTAGGTTGAGTTGTTGGATGTTATTTGAGAGCAGGAATTGATGGGTACAGTTTTGAATGCAATTAATTTCTGTGATATTCTTGCCTCAGTAACTATTGGTGATTAACATAATCCAGACACCAGCTCACTGTTGCAGGTATTGAACAGAACATTGTTTGGCAGGTTTTAGGTTGTTTTTATTTGATTAAAACAATTTTAAGAGAGCTACAGGGGTTAGACAATGAAACTGAAAAAGCTGTCATTTTAGTGTGGGAGGTTTCATGGCTAAATTGGACCAGCCTGGTGGCCAATCTTCATTAATTGCACATTG
>JAOVYV010000035.1:18498411-18511148 GCA_025674545.1 Hassar affinis | reverse complement strand
CTGCTCAGTTGTATAAATGAGATAAATGTAAGTCACTCTGGATAAGGGTGTCTGCCAAATGCCATAAATGTAAATGATATAAACAAATTCACATGACTATGTCAACAAAAAACATGACAGGAACTTAATACAAAGCACTGAAGCAGAGTTATTTGTGCTTGGAGCCACAATCCACTCCGAGAGCCACAGCACACACTCAGAGCGGGTAGTCATGACAAAAGTAGAGTCTGTGATGTATAGTCTTATTAATTTGTTTGTTTCTTTTTTAGTTTCAAGTGTATAAGTAGTTGATAAAAAAGGGCGTTCAAATCTATATCACAATCTAATGGTTTGTTTTTTTATGGCTGAAAAGTTCAGCAATGAAAAAAGGCCCTTAAGCCAATAAGTAATTATGGTTGCACATTTTTGCCTAATGTACTTAATCATTTTAAAGGGCAAATTAAAATGAAGGCAGCACAGATACAGCGTCCACTGTGTTTACTGTCTGTGTAAAATGTCTGTGCATGTTCTCTGGGTACACCAGGATCCTTCCAAAGACATGCTGCTAGGTGAATTAGCTACACTAAGTTGTCCCTGGGTGTTAATGAGTGTACGAGTGAGCGTGTCTGTATGTATTTTGTGTGATATCAGGCCTGTACAGGATGGCCTGTGGCCTGCATGGTGTATTCCCACCTGACACTCAGTGCTCCTGGAATCCGCTGTGATCCTGACTGGGATAATTGGTTGCTGAACATAATTATGAAGATGAATGAATTAAAATAAATCTGTGCCACAATCATAAGCAGGTCCATAAAAAATGTGTTGGAAAGGTTTCCTGCTGTTCTTCTCCTGTCATGGGTGCAGGCTGTGCATGCCCATTATTTCTTTGTTCCTCATATTCTCTGTTCCTGCCGCGCTGTAATCACAGGCACATGTGTTTTGCAATCAAGACTTTTTCTCCATCTGTCACCAGTGGAGTCTGTGAGCTCTTTGTAAACTATTTGACAAACTTCAGATCTAGTTTATTGTGATTTTTGATGTACTTATTCTGCCTCAGTGATGTACTAAACATACCTGTCTGAGAGAATACTAGAAATCCTTCATGTGTCAGTAAATTCTCTCTCTCTCTCTCTCTCTCTCTCTCTCTCTCTCACACACACACACATACACACAGCTGCATGTCCAGTGCTCTGCAGTGGTAATGGACAGTATGATAAAGGCTCATGTACATGCTACAGTGGGTGGAAGGGTCCAGAGTGTGACATTCCTATCAATCAGTGCATTGATCCTCTGTGCGGTGGCCACGGAGCCTGCAAGGAGGGCACCTGCGTCTGTTCACTGGGTTACAAGGGAGAGAACTGTGCCGAAGGTATGTGCAAGTGTTTTTTTAACCTTTTTTTAAGCAGTACAATTTTGTTATAGGGTTATAGTTGCAAAAATCCCGAGACTGAATCTCTCAATTTTTCACTGAGGTTAAAAATGCAGACTCTAAACATGGATTTAGTGTTCCCGTAAGCATCTCGGGGTTGTTTGGCATGTTTGTTCATGTTATCAAAAATCTATACAACACCACCTAGACCATTAGCTACAAAACAGCTCTACAAGTATGCCACTTAGTTGCGACTATGTATTTTCAAAAGAAATTCGCAGGAGATTTATTAAACCATGTACATACAATCAAGCAATTAGTAAACCATTATATTAATGTTTGTTGAGAGTTCTAATCATTACTCTGACCCTAACCCTAAAGCTGTTCAACTGTTACAGATTCTCTGTATGTATGTTCATGAATCATCATGTACTCTATACAATCTGCTAACAAAGTAAACCAGTAGCATAATAATAAGCTGTTGAAATTCTACAAATAGAGTGTGACCGGTGATTTTTGTTGAACGGATAGGTGAGAGATAAGTGGAGGAATGAGGACTTGTGTGTTTTTCATTCAGTCAGGAAAACTATGCAAGAGAGGGCTAAATCCAGAAAAGGTGAAGGTAAGAGGAAATATTGGGTTGAGAGGAGGGCAGCTACATCATCTTGCAGACAGAGAGAGAGAGAGAAAGAGAGAGAGCACATCAGCAATGAAAAAATTGGGACTTTGTTTTGAGTACAAGGTTGGCACTTATTTCTTTTTTACAGCGCATTTTTCTCTCTGTTTCTTCTCTCATGTCAGATTTTCATCACAATATAGTTGCTCAGACAATTTATCTGGAGTGGCGGAAGCTCAGAAATCAATAAACGTGATGCACCATTTCGGCAGCCTAAAAAGAAGAGCCTTCCGCAAATGACTTTGTGGTGTGAAAGTGAAGGGTGAGACGGTGTTGTACAGAGAGAAGGTGATACGCCCAGCCTGGGGATGCGAGCAGCCCATTTGTCAAATAGCTTTCACTCTGTTTAAGCAGTCTGATCAGCTTGCCAACTTAGCAGTGAGTGTCAGTTTCTCTTGAACAACCCAAGCTAGTGTGCAAAGAGTGGGCTAGACAATTCAGGAAGACTAGAGATGGAGATAGATTGGGGAAGGAGAGAGGGGGAGATGGTAAAAGCATTTGAGAGGAAAGTCTCTTTCACAGACCTACGGTGTGGAGGATATTGATTTTTCATGCTCAGATGAAAGGGTGTGTGTGTGTGTGTGTGCATGTGGTTGTTATTGTCAAAAAAAACCTCAGGCACAATTCCACTGGCTACGCCTTTCTTATGTGCATATTAGATTTTCACTTCTTCAAATGTATTCTCCTATTACTCATACAGTTCATGCATTAGACTCATTTATAGTGTTTCCAAAATCAATCCGCCTTTAACGTCGATGGGATGTAATGCTTTATTCTCTTTTGCAACATTAGCACTCTGTGCGGTTTGTTTTGTGTGCAGTGGACTGCTTGGACCCTTCCTGCTCGAATAATGGCATTTGTGTGAGTGGAGAGTGTCACTGTAAACCAGGCTGGGGAGGAACGCACTGTGAGCTGCCCAGAGCCCAGTGCCCTGATCAGTGTCACGGTCATGGTGCCTTCATTCCTGACACGGGCCTGTGTAGCTGCGACCCTAACTGGATGGGCCCAGACTGCTCCATTGGTCAGTACCAGCTCACTGCTTTTGCAGGGGTTTTGTTGCATTTAAATAAGATGGCAGTAATATATGAGCCATTTTCTATGTTATTTTCTTACTAGGCTTACACACATTATCTCACATTTAGGGTAATCCAATTGTGACCAGTAATACTTATTCAGATAGCACTTTTTTAATAACGCTTACAAAGTGCTGTGCAGAGCAAATAAAACAGTGAAATATACAGAGAAGATAAGCTGAAGAATAATGCATTTGCTTTTTAAAAGTGATAAGAGAATCAACAGTGCAAAAAAATTTGCAGGGACAGAATTTCAGAGGTAACTAAAATATGAATCTCCCCTTTTGTTCTCGGGAAAGATCTACAAACGTCTTAGGACCTACTTGTTGATCTTCCTGAAGCATAGAGTGTATATAATATTCAATTCACTAAGATAGAGGAAGCCAAGGATATGAATAGTTTTCAAAATGAATACCAGAATTCATTTTATATCAGGATACAGTTAGCCAACAAAGAGATGTAAGCGCATGTGTAATGTGATCCCTCATTCTCAAGCAAGTGAGGATTCTGGTGGCAGCATTGGGAACATTTGATGTAAGAGCAGAATTACTGGATAGGTTAGATACCAATAGACCAAACTTGTACTGGATAATGTGATCAAACAAGATGCTGATGGTCTTGTAGGTATTTGGTGTTTGGAGCTGCATACTTATGAAAGCAAATCTGTTTGTTAATTCTACTAGCTTGGGGGAGCATGTTTAGATTAATAAATAAGGGGCCCAAGATTTAGCCTTGTGGGACTCTGCAGGATGTTGTATAGATAGAAGTACCCAGTCTGACAGAGTATTCAACGCAATGTAATTAGCGTCTGAGCCGGAAAGGCTAAACAGGGTCTGCAATGACACATAAAGTCTCATGACTGTATCACAGATATGTCATTACATTGTTGAGATATTTAGCTAGATGCCACCTTTTAAATAATTATGGGAAAAAAACAAGGTGACATTTAATTTGTAAACATTGAGAGGCCTGGTAATGGCTGTTGAAACTATGTGGGCATGGGAACAAGACATTGTGTGATAATGAGCTGAAAAAAGACATTAAAACATGGTTGTTCAAATTCTTTGACTTTTAAAAACATAAATATGTCTTCTGTGTGTTTGTACAGAAGTGTGCTCAGTGGACTGCGGGACTCACGGCGTGTGTATGGGTGGCTCTTGCCGTTGTGAAGAGGGCTGGACAGGGGAAGCATGTGATCAGCGTGTATGCAGTCCCCTGTGTGTAAAGCATGGCACCTGCAAGGATGGCAAGTGCGAGTGTCACCAGGGATGGAATGGAGAGCACTGTACCATTGGTAGGTCTATAGCCAGAGCTTCTCTCTTTCCATTTATACACACACATCCACTCTCAGTAGACATGCTGCCTGTCTTGTCACTCTCATTCAAAACAACATAGCATTGGGATGGACAAAGTCCCTCTTAAATACAAAAGAGCAGGTACAATACTGTTTTTCCATAAGAATCTTTGTACTTCTCTGATGCAGCTCATCTCATTAAAAAAGCCCCTTGTGCTCTGGATAAAGGTTGCAAGAGCATGGTTTCCATAGACCTCAGATTGGTTCAAAGTGGTACACTGGGTTTTCTGACCAATAGGAGAAGCTGGCATAGATGTTATTCTGTGAATCTTTCTCTTATACATGAAGGAATAGGACTCTAGTAAAACTAAAATGAATAATACATTTAAAAAAGCCCAATTACACAGTCCAGTCTGAGACTTACACAGAAAAGCTACGTACTTAGCAGAGTGTCTGTGTTTTAAACCGGAAGATATACAGAATGATGAGGGGAGATTGCTTTAGGCCATTTTAAGGTCAAAATGGAGACAGGATCCAAAGTCAGCAGTGGTATTTACAAGAGTATTTAAGCAAGTCTATTGGAAAATTTGGAATTGGGATAAAACAGCTGAAGGAATAAGAGAAGGGTTATAGTGGATCAGAGGGACTGGGAAGCTTTCAGCTTCCTGTGTTCTGTTTGAATGAGAGAAGAATTTGCTCTCACATGCCAAATAATACAGACAGGTGTGTTGACTCACGTAATAGAACAGCAAGTGAGAGCTCCAGATGTCTTCTCCGGAAAACAATCACACCTTTAGCTTGCCTCTGACTTCTCTCTCATAAAAATAGACTTACAAAAAAATCTATGAGCATGAGCATGTCTTTCTGTCAGTGTCAGTATGTCAGTGTCTGGAAGTCTCAGTGTGAGTGTACATTTGTATGTGAGTCTGTGAGACATGAGAGAGAGAGAGAGAGAGAGACAGAGAGTCTGTCACTCGCAGGTTGACACAAGTGTCTCAAACGAAGACTTACCTGTCTGAACATCTCTTGAGTTTAGTTCATTCCCCCGTACAGTTTTACAGAGAGCTTGTCTGGCTGTTGTCATTATACCTCCTCTGAAATAGTCAGCCATCAATTTCCATATATGGTCCCTCAAACCCTTTTCATAGCCGAGCGGCATCGCTTCAGAAATCTCTCATATATTCCAAAATAACTGCATGTGTGCATGTCTCCTGCCTCTCACTTCGCCCTCTTGTTCCCCCCTCTTTGCGTGCTCTCTCTATTGCAGACTATTGGGATGAGACTAAAGAAGGTATTGTACCTCGTCCGCACTATGTCCTAGTGCTAGCTGCACCGTAGCACTGGCCGCAAGCACTTCTCCTGACAGCTTGGCTGTGTAGAGACTGTGTGCTTCCCACAGTGTGTCCTGTAGACTAGATTTTGGTGGTGTACTGTAGAGTGCCTAGCTGTGTAGAGCAGGTGTGTGTGTTTCTTCACGTCCGTGTTTTCTTGTACCAGTTTATTATAACCATGAAGGTTATAAAGCCTCAGATCATTCTCTATCTTTCTGTGATGTGATTTTCTAATGCAAATGGATTGAAGCTTTTAGATAATAGAAGCTTCAGATGCCTCTCAAATAACCACTGGTGAATTTCCAGTGGTCCGGTAACGTCAATAATGGTGGTGTAAGCCCACTGAATACAAGTTTCTACCCTTTAGTGTTTCCAGGTTTTCATGATTCATATTGTTCTCCACATGGCACCCATCACAAGACAAGATGCAAGGGAAGTGCAAGTTTCAGCTCACAGCTCACTGAGAGTTCATCTCTGGCAGAGTAGTAGAAATCAAACACGATGCGACCCTTCAGGATCCATCTGCTCTTAGCAGTCTGTGTGAGCCTTCTGTAGTGTTCTCTCATAAAAGAACATGCGAGGACAAGTCTTCTTTTCCTATTTGCCCTGCAGAATAGAGCTCAAACAAAAAAGAACTGAATTAGAGAAAACCAACCAAGGTAGGGCTGGAACATTTGCAGCAGATTTGCCAAAGCTGGAATTGGTGGACTATAGCTGAGGTTAAAGGCACCAGGGAAAGCACAGATCCTGAGGTAATTGTTGAATTTCATGAGCCAGTGGTGCAGAGTTTTGAGGGCAGGGAGATGGTGCAGAATTTTTATGTAATATTTTTGCTCGCAGGGCACAGGGCCATAGCAAGACATTGTAATGACTTTGTCTCAGTGTCTACTAATGGAGGGACTGGAGTGTGTTGCTCTCCCACAGTGTGTAAGAAGCAACTGTGGGGTGCTGGCTGGACCTTCAGTAATCACCCCATTAGGATGCATCAGTGAGGCCTTTAACATTTAAATTAGAGAAAGGAGAAAACCCAGTGCTGTGTTCCTCCTGCTTTATTCTTCCAAAATATCATGCATTACCATTTAATTGTAATATATTGAAATAAAAGCACACCCCTAATGCAAATTTAATTAAAAGAATGGGAAGCAAAAAAGTGTGAACAGAAACTGTGCACATTGACTTTACATGCTGCGGCACTCCAGAGGAATGTGGTTTATACTTGATCAAATGCATGATTGGACCACATGTGTAAGCCATGCTCACTGGGGATCAAAAGGCATGCAAGACAAATGTGCATTTCTCAATTTGTTCATCAATGTTTAATTAAAGCTTGGGAATTAGATTTACATTTGACATGTTTACTTTTGTCCTACATTTGAAGGTTTGTGCCATACGTTCTGTCATTTTTTACACCAATCAGCTATAACAAATAACCAATAGCTATAACCACTGACAGGTGACATGAATAACATTGATTATTTTGTTACAGTGGCACCTATCAAGGATTGGAATATATTAGGCAGAAACTGAAAAGTCAGTTCATGAAGTTGATGTGTTGGAAGCTGGAAAAATGGGCAGGTGTAAAGATCTGAGCCACTTTAACAAGGGCCAAAATGTGATGTATACACAACTGGGTCAGAGCATCTCCAAAAATGCCTTGTGGGGTGTCCAGTCCCACAGAAGTGCTGGAACAGTTAATGCTGTCTATAGAAAGATGTCAGAATACACCATTCATCACAACTTGCTGCATACAGGGCTGCGTAGCCACAGACCGGTCAGAGTGTCCATGCTGACCCCTGTCCACCACCGAAAGCACCTACAGTGGGAACAGAACTGGGTCATGGAGTAATGAAAGACCACGGAGTAACGGAAGAAGGTGGTCTTGCCTGATGAATCCCACATCACATCAATCACATCATGTGAACAGCCGGGTGTGTGTGCATCACTTGTCTGGGGAAGAGACAGTACCAGGATGCACTATGGGAAGAACGCAAACCGGTGTGGAGGCAGTGCGATGTTCTGCTGCCCTGGCATTCATGTGGACATTACTCTCACACATACCACTTACCTAATCATTGTTGCAGACCAAGTACAACCCTTCAGGGCAACGGAATTCCCCAATGGCAGTGGCCTCTTTCAGCAGGATAATGTGCCCTGACACACTGCAAAATTGGAAGTGTTTCATATTTGTTTTTATGAATTTAAACAGCTCCCAGATATAGAGTGTTTTTTCTTCTATGTGGTATTAGAGCAGTAGACTGTGTTTTGTGAAAAGAGTGAAACATTTTGTGAAAAAAGGCTAACCTTATAGCAGTTTCTGTCTATGAGAAGTTTAGGGAGATATTTGTGGTAGCACAACTATCAAGCTGAGGCATTTTATAGGTTCTCTCACTGTTTGATTTTTATCAGTCCCATCCTAAGGGTAGTTTCAAGGATTTATGAATCCAACCTTCAGTTTTATGACCTTTAAGGGGGATAAGGGCGAGCTGCACCCAAACAGATGTTATAGAGGGATGTGGTGGAGAGGAGATTTTCCCTCCTGGTCTGTTTCTTTCACTGTCACATGCTCTCTTCCTCCTTCCTTCCATCCTTTCCACCTGTCCTTTCCTTCCTTCTTTCCTTCCCTCCTTCCTTCCATCCTTTCCTCCCTCCCTCCTACATTCCTACCTCACCATCCCTTGCCTTCCTTTCTTGTCTGGTATATACGTCATAGTCCTTCTGGCTTCTAACCGCATACAGGGATCCTCTCTGCCTTCCCTCCACCTTCATCTCTCCTTGTCCAAGAATGTGTACTGACCCATAACACAAGGCAATTTCACCTCCTTTTTCAAGGGATTACAATGATGTCCAATCACATTACTTTACCTTGGTGTCTTAATACTTTGTGAAGCCCCACTTTATTCTAGCTAGTGTGGGGAGAATTGACTGGCCTTTGGCATAAAAGAGGGGCTGTGCTCAGTCCTGCCCAACGAAAAAGATCAATGGCCACTATAGATTCTGCTGTCTTGGTGCTTCATAAGTATTTGGCTGTCTAAAATGACAGCTTAATTTAAAAAGCAATCATTTCTAAGTGACTTTTCTCTCAGCTCAATATTGTGTAACAATCAATGCATAGTGAGCTGTTAATGTGGCATCTCAATGTCGAAAGTTGTATTAATTAAAGCTGCATTGCATTTGATTCATGAAGGGTAAATGGGCCTTAGTGCATTCAAGGTTTTTCATGCTCTTTTGCCCATGACGTCCTCCCTAACCACAAATCCACTGAAATGTCACCTGTGCTAAATCAGGCATAACAAATGACCATATGATGAAAGATTCTAGCCTGCTCCAAAAGGCCATATCTGCATGGTGACCAACAGTGAAGTCACTGACATGCTAAGGTATTAACTGTTTAAGGTTAATCTTTGGGCATTTGGCCTAAGCATGGATGAACTCACACTGACATATGTGATAATCCTCTTATAGTAATACAAAATAAGTATCAGTTTCCTCCATGCTTGAGATTTTGGTGTACATTAGAATATAATTGGTAATACATGATTCTGATCATTGATCCTATCACTGTTGGGTAAAATAGTTGTTGTTTTAATTAGCAATAGTGCCAGATTATGAAGGAATGACAGGTCACTGCTCCAGGGTTTTTAATTATGTCCTGGTAAAGCAGCAGGAATATGGAGTTTGCTCCTTTCAAGGCACAGTGTGCTCAATCATCAGTCATAAACACAGCCTCTCCACGTAGAGACCTCACATGAAACAGTCATGACAGGTTTGTTTTCGCTTTTATTTTGGACCCATCTAGATATCCTTTTATAAAGAAAATAAGAAAATATATTGGCTATATCACTTTCTTTTACTGTCTTTTATTTCTCCCTCTTACAAACAGTCATGCATAATTGTTTTAAGTTATTTATAAAGTCTCCAAAAAATGCATCGTTTCTCACTTTATGGATACACCATTTGCAGTTTCAGATGTTATGAAGTTATAAATATATATCATATAAATGCTTTATGAAGTTATTAAGTAGGAACTCTAAACTTAATTCTAAGGCATAGCTCAGCCTCTGGCATACATTTGACAAAAATCACTCACACAAATTTATTCCCACTCTTACATGTAGCTCATCACATCCCATAACCCAAGGCTCTCACCTACTCTGTCACCTCGCTTCCCACTCATCTCTCTTGCTAAACCTGCCTACTATCTCAAGTTCACTCATGCACACACTCTCATCTAGATATACGCAAGACTCCTAATCTGATCTGATCTGTCTCTAGCTTCTCTTAATCGCATTCGCACATGGAGA
The DNA here is from genome assembly GCA_025674545.1 of Hassar affinis. Lineage (NCBI taxonomy): Eukaryota > Metazoa > Chordata > Actinopteri > Siluriformes > Doradidae > Hassar > Hassar affinis. Next base: position 18,501,125 of record JAOVYV010000035.1, on the reverse strand, counting down.
GCTGTGTGCGCAAGCCAAGGGAATCAAATCATCTCCCCCAAATTAACCCAATGGGAGCTCCTATACGTGTTCTTATCGAATAGTCCCAAATCAACAAGAACTCAAGGGAGTGCTGCAAGTGTGTTAATGTCTACATTGCATGTGTGTGAGTGTGCATGTTACTGCATGTCCTTAGGCACTATAGAACGTTTCAAAGAGTGACCTGAAATAACTTTTAACATTTGGTGACTTACTTACTCTTACCCCGACTGTACCCTCTGTCCCTCCCTCTCTCCTTTTCCCTGTGCCCTACCTCTTCTGCAGACGGCTGTCCTAACCTGTGCAATGGCAACGGGCAGTGCACCATGGGACAGAACAGCTGGCACTGTGAGTGCAAGACAGGCTGGAGGGGCACTGGGTGCAATGTTGCCATGGAAACCTCCTGTGCAGACAACAAAGACAATGAAGGAGGTCAGACAGCACCAACCAAGCCAGCATAGCTGACATTCACCATTGCAAAATATAAAAACACAAGTCATTTTTTTACAGTGTAAATACAGTGTAAATCTGGGTGTTTCTTTTTTTTTTTAACTGGAAGCAGTACTACAGGAATTAGACATGCCTGGATGATGGCAAAATGTGTGTTACTCTACCATAATGCTCAGCTAGTGTAAGAGCTTGTATTGCTCGCATCCCTCTCTTTGACAGACAGCATGACTGCAAGAATGGATGCAGGAGTTTCCATTCCATAGACTCAGGGCAAGCAGTCACTGCTATTATGATTTTTTTGTTAATTTATTTTGCAATGCCTTCAATCATCAGAGTAGATTAGAGAATAGAGGCAGGTGAGCACCTATTAACTTGCTAGCAGGGGTAGTTCACCTCAGAGTCAGAACACTGGCTACAGGTTGTAGTACAACCCTGCTCTCTTCATCACTTAGAGGCATATAGGCACTGAAGTAGCCAATAGAAGCAGTCACTTGTCTTTGCACTTTCTCACTGACCTGATAAACCCCTCCCTGGGAGAAGAAAGTGTGCTCCTGAACACATTAACCCCCTGAATGCATGCAGATCAGCAGAGCAGATTCGGACACACACTAGACCTCCCAAGTTTCCTACGGTCTGATTCACATTACAAGCACAGAAGCTGGTTTGTAGAAACACACTCTAAATAACTCTCTAAATGTCATCCTCAGCGGTATATTGAACAGTCGGTCATTTGGATGCGCAATATTCTAATACGCTCCAGTTCACTAGAAGAACGCATTCACCATGTCAAAAGAGTGCTGCAGAGGTTAATGGATGATGATTTGTTTGTGAAGACTGGAAAGCGCAAGCTACATGTATCCCACCTTGCATCCCTGAGATAAATCATCAGGAGAGAGGGAATCTACAAGTCTAATATACTGTCACAGAACGAATGACTTCACCTGGTGTCCAAAGATTTCTTGTTTTTCATCAACTTTGTTGTATTAGAAACGTCTGTGCGATATCAAGCGAGTTATCAAGCGAGCTTTTGCCACAGCCTGTATTATTAAACACCAAGATTGCAGACTACCTTTCGTGGTTTAAGTAGATGCTTCTGAAGAAAGGGCCTGAGCTTCCTGCCAGCTTCAAGGGTCCCTAGCCAAAATCCAACCTATCACCTTCTTTCCCGTAATCCTACACCTGCCAAAATGACTAACAGAATTGGTAAAAGAGAATTATTGGCTGCAAAATTAGCATTTAAAATGTGTTATAAAAATGTCAGCAGTTGCTAAAGTAGTTTGAACTCCTATCCAATATATATACAGAAAGGCATTCCACTTTTCTAGATCTCCATATCATCCAGGATTTAAAACTCTTCTGTTGTCTAGTCCCAAACCAGCCATGTTCATGTTTTGTAGCAGCTGTCACCTGGGTCATAGACAGAGAAATAATCCAAGCTCTCTAATTTTACACCTCAGTGGCAGTAAGATAACCATATAACCATTTTCTCATTGTATGCCTGTTAACTGATCATCTGACTGTTTTTTTTACCTTTTCTAGAAAGTATTTTCTAATCCTGCTGACTTGTTTGCTGTAACTTTTAATTAGGTTTGACCTGCACATGCATCCATCTCTCTGTGAATCATAGTAGTGTGAAGGCATGAATAAAAGATGGTAGATGGACTGAGTCAGAAACACCTGAATATTCGATTGAACAGAGACTGCTTTTATTTCACCTTTTTTACCCTTGGGCTGAGATGCAGTGTACATACTCTCTGTATGTGTATATGTATAAATTGCTGCACATAACGTTACTGATTGGACATTTTATTAGTATGGTACTATATTTTTAGTAAAATAGGCCAAACATTTTTAAATGTAAGGTCATTTACATTAATGTAGTAGTAGTAATAATATAGTAGGCTGTGTTCTAGCACTGTGTTATCTACGCGTATTTGGTGCCCTTGAAAGTCTCCCCACACAAGGGTCAGAGTGACTTTGGGTGGACAGCTTGTCTCAGTGGGATGCAGTTAAAGAGATACATTTTTTCTCTGACCCAAGGTGCCTTACGTATTCACCTTTCTGTCTCTCTTTCTCACTTTTACTTTCACAGTCACAGGAAACTATCCAGCTTTAGAAAAGGATTTCTGGTATAGATAATATACATTATTTGAGCATGCATCATTTTAGCTATCCTCTTTATTTAGCTAACTAAAACATCAGGGAAAAAATAGATAATTTGGTGCAATATATAAATTTATGATTGA
>JAOVYV010000035.1:18481136-18493668 GCA_025674545.1 Hassar affinis | reverse complement strand
TCACACTCTGCTCTTAACTGGTGCAATATGCAATTAATGAAGATTGGCCACCAGGCTGGTCCAATTTAGCCATGAAACTTCCCACACTAAAATGCCAGGTGTTTCAGTTTCATTGTCTAACCCCTGTAGATTTAGTGCTCACACCAAATGGCATTGCTCAAATACAGAAAAGACAGAGTGTAGCAGTGAAAGCTCATCCCCTTAACCTCAGAGAGGTCCGCAGTATATGTTAAGTCCTTATGCACAGTCTCACATTGTGGCTGCAGCAGTGAAAACACAAAGCTTGTAAAATGCGACTTATAAACTGTTTTTATTGAAATTGACTTTTTGTAAGCGTTTTTTTTAAACTATGAAATCCTTACACGTTCTACTTTAATTTACGTTCCAGGAATCCTTCATAAAGGCTGCGGGGAGAACGTGTTTGTTTGCCAACAGCCCCCAGTCATCACCAGCATTATGGGTAATGGGCGTCGGCGGAGTATCTCGTGTCCGAGCTGTAACGGATTGGCAGATGGGAATAAACTGTTGGCACCAGTCGCACTCTCAGCGGGTATCGATGGCAGCCTGTACGTGGGTGACCTGAATTTTGTGCGCAGGGTGTATCCATCTCTCAATACTACGCGTGTGCTAGAACTCAGGTACACCAAGAGGATTTCAAATATCTCTTGCATATACTTCCTTATATTTCCCGGAATTGAATATGTTATATTTTCTCATCTTGCATCTTTCTGCCCCAAAGAAATAAGGATTTTCGACACAGGTAAGCCTTTTTCTCTTTTTACTTAAGTGTTGATCCTTGAAAAAATGACATAAATATGGTATTGACCCTCTCATCATCATTGTCTGTAGCAACAACCCAACACACAAGTACTTCCTGGCTGTAGACCCAGTGACAGGGGCTCTGTTCATCTCGGACACGAACTCTCGAAGGATTTACAGAGTGCGTTCACTCACTGGAGGTCGGCTTCTGGCTGACAACGCAGAGGTAGTAGCGGGAACAGGAGAGCAGTGTCTACCCTTCGACGAACGCTGTGGGGATGGAGGAAAAGCTGTGGAGGCTACTCTTATGAGCCCAAAAGGTAAAGAGAAAGGAAAAAAACTGGGTGAATTCAATTACGCAGCAGGCAGAGGTGATAATACGTTTGTCTTGGTGCTGTTACCTTCTCTTAAGCTATTAATTTTCAGGGTTGCTGTTAGTAATCAACAGCCAGTACAGCCTCATAGCCTTTGCTGTCTTACTAGGATAAGTCAGGGGTTCCTGCTGGCTTGGGCTTTAAATATTTCATGAGCACTGAGAGCTGTAAACAAATATGTAATAGAAAATGGAGCAGTAAACCAGAGTACTTTTAATCATTAAAAATTTAAATGCACAAAATATATATTTTTTTTTAATAAATATATTACATACATACATATTTACATATTAGTAAAATCGTAGTATATGGTCCTGAACATCTAACAATTTGGACATGGAAATAATACTGAACGTGAAGTGTGAAATATTAAACCATAGATAAGAATCGCAGTTAAATAATATAAATACTTTATGCATGATATACAGAATTGAGCACGTAGTGAGCAGTTAACACTGAAACTGTGAACATCAGCATTCAATCCTCATACCTCATTACCGCTTATCCATTTTAACCATGGACACATTTTCTTTAGAGAGCTTTATTAATTCTTTAGTAATTATTTTTTATTCATGACAATAAACATTCAAGATAATCATTACCTCTTGAAATAAATACACACACCACCTTGTACACATGAACTCAGTTTCGTATGGTCATAGTAAGTCATGTGTCTAATTTATTACGCTGCAATATGGAATAAGAAATAAATAATAAATCTCATCTAATTCTTCACATCGATTAATGATTCTGTAACTTTTGCATTTTCACGTTGGTCTAACCTTCATGCTTTATGCTCCTGCCTTTAGAAAATAGTAAACTCTTTCTAGTTCTTCATGCAGAAATTAGGCTTTGCTGTATCCAGTGCTATTTAGTGGCTTGCAGCCAGTTAACGTAGGTGGAAGCCGTATTGTCAAATTTGAAAATATTTTTCTCATCTTGATGTTGACCTTAATATCAGCCTTAATGCAGTATATTCACAATATATTGGACTATTCTGTTTTTATTTGAGGCATTGCTTTCATTTATACACTATGATAGTGACACAGTGTAAATTGTATTTTAGTATTTGTTGCTTGGTATATGATATTGCAACTGATAGCTGAGGAAATAATGAAATCTGCTTTGTCAGTCCCCAGTTTGTACTCTAACGCTTGGCCTTAACTGTGCATTGGATAACTGAATGGAGTGTATTTGTGGAACTTATTTTACTAACTCTGAAAAAAAAAGAACCTTGACACCAAACTGTCAGAAATGTCACACTGTCACATTTTTCTTCTCTGACGTGGGATCATGAATAAAGAGGGTAGCAGACTACAGAGGCTTGATTCCTAGATGCTTGAATCCTAGATGACTGTGAGCAGTGAAGCAGCAGCAGAGGCACTCTTGCCCTCCATTTGCTCTCTTTTGGTCTGTGTTCCTGTTTGTCTGCCTCTCAGTTCAGTCACAACACTGATGAAAAGCAGCTTTAACCTTCATATGTCAGACACCTACACGGGTTCTGCTATTTGTTTCTCATTGTCTCAGCGTCTCAGAAAGCTATTCTGCTTTATTTCATCATCACCCCATCATATGTGAAGCAATGTGCGTTGATGACGGTGACTTTTGATGGATGGATGTTATTGCTGAAGCGGAAATTGGATAGGAGGGTCTAACATTTAGAACGACTGATGGCGCATTTGGAAGAAAAAAGGAATCCTTGGCAGACCGTTTCTCTTCTTTACTCTCTCTTTCTTAGGTATTGCAGTTGACAAAAATGGAATGATGTTCTTCGTGGATGCCACCATGATCAGGAAGGTGGACCAGAATGGGATCATCTCCACACTGCTGGGGGCTAATGATCTCACTGCTGTACGGCCGCTCAGCTGTGACACCAGCATGGACGTCAGCCAGGTCTGCCAAGAAGACTAATCCTTGCATGCTCAGGGGATCACACAAATCCTCAAAGTAGAAGTACCTTTTTCTTGTGTATTCATTTAAGTAGTGAACTGGCTCCAGTCTGACCTTAAAATGCAACACACTTTAAGCTGATCAGAAGGCAGCTCTGTAGAAGCTGCACTAAATGACATGTAATGCATTCTGACTGGTATACCAGTTAACCACGAGTCCTGAAAAATGGGCGTCTATTTGGTATAGGTACTATAACTACTGCTCTGTTTTAGGTGCGTTTGGAGTGGCCCACTGACCTAGCGGTCAACCCCATGGACAATTCCTTGTACGTTTTAGAGAACAACGTCATCCTACGCATCACTGAAAACCATCAGGTAAGCATTGTGGCTGGGCGGCCCATGCACTGCCAGGTTCCAGGTATCGACTACTCTCTCAGCAGGCTGGCTATCCACTCTGCACTGGAGAGTGCCACTGCCATTGCTGTCTCCCATTCCGGCGTGCTGTACATTGCTGAGAGCGATGAGAAAAAAATCAACCGTGTGCGGCAGGTCAGCGCTAATGGGGAGATCTCACTGCTGGCCGGTGCCACCTCTGAATGTGACTGCAAAAACGATGTCAACTGCAACTGCTTTGCTGGTGATGAAGGCTACGCCACTGATGCCAGCCTCAATGCCCCCACCTCACTAGCAGTGGCTCCCGACGGCACACTCTATATCGCTGATCTTAACAACATCCGCATTCGAGCTGTGCACGCCAACCGCCCCAGCCCAAACGCAGTTGGCCAGTATGAGGTGGCATCACCACGAGAACAGGAGCTCTATGTTTTCAGTGAGGAGGGACTCCATCTGCATACCATCAGTCTGGTCAGTGGTATGAGCCTCTACAACTTCAGCTACACGCCTGAGGGAGAGCTTGCTGCTGTCATGGATAACTGTAACAACACTGTGCAAGTGCGCAGGGAGGATGGGGGCCTGGGTGGAACAAGCACAGTTAGACTCCACCTACTTCCTGACAACAAGGTGTTAACTTTGGGGATGGATATTGGAGGCAGCCTGCGCTCCATCTCCACTGCTGACCAGGAGATTGTACAGCTCAGCTACAGCGGCAGCACAGGCCTGCTGGCCAGTAAGGCTGACGAGACAGGATGGACCACATTTTACGAGTAAGTGTGTGTGTGTGTGTGTATGTATGTATGTGTGTGTGGACCAAATGTCCCAGCAATGATCTTGTCCTTGTGGGGACATTTGGCTGGTCCCCATAAGGAAAGTGGGGTGTTTTGTTGTAGTTTTTAAAAATAATAAGAAATATAATAATAAATTGTTACATTGTCTTTTCATTACTGAGGTTAGGGTTAGGATGAGGACTAGACACAGTATTAATTAGCTGCAGTAATAATTACGACAATGGAAAGTCCTCACATGTACAGCAGTACAAACACGTGTGTGTGTGTGTGGGGTGTGTGTGTGTGTGTGTGTGTGTGTGCGCATCCCACTCTGCATTTAGTATTGTGTTTAGAAACACACCTTTTTTTTTTAAAAAAAAAAGGTTTAGATTCAATGTCCTGTGAATAACAATGGGTTTGCATGAGGTGTCTATTCTATTCCCACATGACTGTGTGAAATCAGGATGTGTAAACATTTGTATTCAGAATCATTTCTACATAATGGGAATTATGTGAAACACTGGTTCCATCTGCTGTTTACCAATGTAATTGCACCTGCCTGAAAAAAAAAAACACAAAAACAAAACAAAACAACAACAACAAAAACCAGACAGAATATGTTCCCTTCACTGCACTCCACTGAAACACACATCAGTTAGTCTGGACTAGATCTGTGATCTGTGATAGGCTCTAAACATGGTCTCCATGGAATTCCAGACAGAGACGGAAGGAAAGAAAGTGGAGAGAGAGCAGCCAAGGGACATCCCAGCCAACACGGAGAGCCATAAAATATGCTTTCTAATCTTTTGATCTCTGATATTACCCTACAGGTTCACATGAGAGCTACGCTTTCATGTGACAGAATAGTCACAGTCACGCAGCGTCTGCTGTGCTTCTGATAATAAAATTATCTGTCAGACCCAAATGATGCAATGATGCATTTACATGAGAAAGTCTGCTAAGCCAGTTTTAAAGGCTTGATTGTGATTCCACGTTCTATTTCAGAATCTTTTTTTTTTGTCACGTTTAGTTTTGTGAACTTCTTGTTGTGCCTGCAGGTATGACAGTGAGGGGAGGCTTACCAATATGACCTATCCGACTGGAATGGTGACGAGCCTACACAGAGAGATTGAGAAATCCATTAACATTGACATCGAGAGCTCAAACAGAGATGATGACATCACGGTCATTACCAATCTTTCATCAGTAGAGGCATCCTACACTGTAGTGCAAGGTGTGTGTGGAAGGATTTATTTTGAACTATTACATATATCGTGTGTCAGATAACATGCTTTAAGCTAATGTTATGATTATGGGGATTGTAGATTATCTTCGAATCCTCCGAATTTTATTTCCTGAGGTACCTACACCATGTAGATCATAAAATGTCCATGGAAATACTAGTATACATACCCACTAACATTACCTGTATTCTGTATACATAGTGTATTTGTACAAAATATGATGCAGTGTAGTGTATGCATAATAATTTTTCATATGCGTTATTTCAGCAGTAATGTATAACATTTGAACATATCAGTTAATATATTAGGTCTTCTATGCCTGTGCCTTGCCACATCAAAATATGATTTGGGTGAAAAATCATTGCTATATTTTGGCTGCAAAAGCAATGGTAGACAGAGAGAGAAACACAGAGAGAGATAGAGAGTGTTGAGTGTTGGGGGATGCTGGAGCAGGTTAGAGATGCACACTTAAGGAAAAGGAGCAATTGGCCCCTTTTCCCTGACCCATACAGCAGATGGGACAGAGCCTAAAGTAATACCATTAGCATACATTCTAAGGGCCTACAGAGGGAAAATGTACAAGTTTAATTAAGGAGTCAGCCCAGGAGGGCAATGAAAGAGGAGAACTTTCCACTACCTGAAGTTAAGAATCATTAAAATCTCCAGATGTTTCCTGCTCGACATCTGTTCACACAGATTTCTCATTAAAACCCTACTTCCACCACTTAATTTACTGTCTAACTTAGTAAAACAGAGAAGCAAAAATCAGCATATTTATAAAACATTCAGTCTCTCAGGCTAACAAATGCATTTTAAGTGCAGAAGCGCATGTGTATTAGCCAATCCAAGTTATTTTATATACAGTATATTGTGATAATTACGCGGTGGGTGGGTGTTATGCAGCGTGTTTAGAACAAATAGCAAATGAAATAACAAAAGTTATTCATAGTCAATAGCACCACCAGCCTGTAACCTATTAAGTCATTTATTTGGCTTTTTTCAGAAATCTAAAAAGTAAAATGCTGTATTACTAAATCTGTGGTGTTCTGTTTGCCTCTGCAGACCAAGTACGGAACAGCTACCAGCTGTGTAACAATGGCACGCTGAGGGTGATCTATGCTAATGGGATGGGTATCAGCTACCACACAGAACCTCACATTCTGGCTGGTTCAGTGAGCCCTACCATCGGTCGCAGAAACATCACCCTGCCCACCGACAATGGACTCAACTCCATAGAGTGGCGCCTGCGCAAGGAGCTGACCAAGGGCAAGGTCACCGTTTTTGGCAGGAAACTAAGGGTGAGTGAAGTTGATGCACTGCTGGGATTTCATCAAATATTCTCAACTGATGTGCACAACTATGTCCAGCAGCAACTGAGTCTCTATGCAAACTGCCCTTCAACTACTTGTCTCTTTTTCAGGCTCACGGGCGCAACCTGCTTTCCATCGACTTTGACAGGAACACACGGACAGAGAAGATTTACGATGACCACAGGAAGTTCACACTAAGGATCACTTATGATGCTCAGGGCAGACCTGCTATTTGGCAGCCCAGCAGTAGCCTGGCTGTGGTAAATGTGTCTTATTCCTCCACGGGGCGACTGGTGGGCCTTCACCGTGGCAGTATGAGTGAGAGGACAGAGTTTGACCAACAAGGACGCATCCTCTCCCGCACGTTTGTTGATGGCAAGGTGTGGAGCTACAGCTATCTGGACAAGGTGAGTGTGTCTGTAGCTGCCCAGGCTTGTCCGTGTGTCACTTCAATGTTCACTTCTATGTTTTCTATGGCTTCAAACATTACACATTGCTATTGTTTTGCCATGTGTAGTGTATTGGATCCTAAATATTGTATCCTAAATTACTGTAGTATTTCTAATGGTTGCATTATTATTTATTTAATCTATGATTGTAACTATGTCAAATGTCTCATGTTTTTCTTTACACAGTCCATGGTGCTGCTCCTGCAGAGTCAGAGGCAGTACATCTTTGAGTTTGATCCATGTGATCATATCACTGCGGTCACCATGCCTAGCGTCGCACGGCACACAATGTTTACCCATGTCTCCATCGGCTACATCCGAAACACGTATAACCCTCCTGAAAGCAACGCCTCCATCATCTATGACTTCAGTGAAGACGGCCGCCCTCAGGCCACGTACTTTCTGGGTACAGGACGCCGTGTCCTTTACAAATATGGCAAACTCACCAAGCTCTCTGAGATTTTGTATGACAGCACTGCTGTCACATTTGGCTATGATGAAACGTCTGGGGTACTCAAGATGGTCAATCTGCAGAATGGAGGCTTCTCTTGCACTATAAGATATCGTAAGATGGGGCCCTTAGTGGACAAACAGATCTACCGCTTCTCTGAGGAAGGCATGGTGAATGCCCGCTTTGACTACACCTATCATGACAACAGTTTCCGCATAGCAAGCATGAAGCCAGTCATCAGTGAGACGCCACTACCTGTGGACCTGTACCGCTACGACGAGATTTCTGGGAAGGTGGAGCATTTCGGCAAGTTTGGTGTCATTTATTATGATATCAATCAAATCATCACCACAGCCGTAATGACACTGAGCAAGCATTTTGATGCACACGGCCGCATTAAAGAGGTGCAGTATGAAATCTTTCGCTCACTCATGTATTGGATGACCGTGCAGTATGACAACATGGGTCGTGTGATCAAACGCGAGCTGAAAATTGGACCATATGCCAACACCACACAATACCGCTATGAGTATGATGGTGATGGGCAGCTGAGTGGGGTCAAGGTCAATGACTGGTCCACCTGGCGCTACAGCTATGACCTCAATGGCAATCTGCACCTGCTGAACCCTGGCAACAGTGCCCGTCTCATGCCACTGCGTTACGACCTGCGCGACCGAATCACACGCCTGGGTGATGTACAGTACAAGCTGGATGAGGATGGCTTTCTTAGCCAGAGGGGCTCGGATGTCTTTGACTATAACTCCAAAGGACAGTTGGTGAGAGCCTACAGTCGTGTAGGAGGAGGATGGAGTGTGCAGTACCGCTACGATGGCCTCGGGCGACGGGTCTCCACCAAGAACAGCCTGGGCCAGCACCTGCAATTTTTCTACGCTGACCTGAACAACCCGGTGCGAGTCACACATGTGTTCAACCACTCAAGCTCGGAAATCACCTCACTCTACTATGACCTCCAAGGCCATCTGTTCGCCATGGAGGTGAGCAGCGGTGAAGAGTACTATATTGCCTCGGACAACACAGGAACACCACTGGCCGTCTTTAGCAGCAACGGGCAGATGATCAAGCAGGTGCAGTACACGGCCTACGGTGAGGTGTACCACGACTCCAACCCTGAGTTCCAGCTGGTAATCGGATTCCACGGTGGCCTCTATGATGCGCTGACCAAACTAGTGCACTTCACACTGAGGGACTACGATGTATTAGCTGCCAGATGGACATCGCCTGATTATACTATGTGGCAGAAGATCAGCAAGGATCTGGCTCCATTTAATTTGTACATGTTCAAGAACAATAATCCTCTCAGCGATATGCTGGATGTGAAGAATTATGTCACAGGTAAGTGTTTGGTTACACAGCAGGGTGAACAGACACACGGATGGAGATGACCCAAAATGAGTCCATTTAATGAGACTCATTTAATATGAGCTTTTGACAATATGTCAAATACATTTTGGGTTTGGGTTTCTGTGAATTAAAATGACAATGTTTTTATCTTTCTTGCTCAGATGTAAAGAGTTGGCTGGTGATGTTTGGCTTCCAACTCAGTAACATCATCCCTGGCTTTCCTAAGCACATGTTATACTTTGTGGATCCACCGTATGAGCTACAAGCCAGTCAGGAGTGTGAAAATGGCCAGGTGAGGTTTCAGGATAAAGCCGTAATAAAACATGATCATCACATTGCAATGCAAATTCTACAACTGATAAGCTTGAAAATGAGGTGCTTCCATGTTAACTCTAAGCTACACGTACTGCATTCTTAACAGATAACCACAATACCCATTTCATTTAGTTAAAGTTAAAGTAGGGGCATGCTTTAATGAATTAATGAAGGGAACATGTTTCTCATAAATATTTATTTGACTGCCCTAACAAATGTCCATAGATGTTTGGAATTCTTATCTGGAGTAATTATTCACTCCATATTCTTTAAGACTTTACAGCTAATTCCAGCCATTTCCTCTTCCCTGCAGCTAATGTCTGGAGTCCAGCAGGAGGCTGAGCGGCACAATCAGGCCTTCATGGCTTTAGAGGGTCAGCTGCTCAATAAAGATCGACAGAACAAGCGTGATAAACCAGGTCACTGGTTTGGCACGGTGCCATCCATCATTGGACGGGGCATGATGTTGGCTGTGAAAGAGGGTCGTGTAGTGACAGGTGTCTCCAGTACGGCCAGCGACAACAGCAGGAAGGTGGCTCTAGTTCTGAACAACGCCGTCTACCTGGAGGGCACGCATTACGTGCAGGATGGCCATGACTGCCACTTCTTTGTGAAGATCGGCTCAGCTGATGCAGACCTGCAGGCGCTGGGTGTCAATAACGGGCGCAGGGTGCTGGAGGGTGCTGGTATCAACGTTACAGTGAGTGGCCGCTCACGCCGCGGCGTCACTGTAGAGCTGCGCTCGACTGCGCTGTCCCTGAGCGTGCGTTACGGCCTGGCGCAGGACACGCTGGATGAGGAACGCGCGCGGCTGCTAGAGCTGGCACGCCAGCGGGCACTGGCAGGCGCCTGGCTGCGAGAGCAGCAGAGGACACGGGACGGAAAGGAAGGGAGCCGTCTGTGGACTGAGGGCGAGAGGCAGCAGCTGCTCTCCACAGGGAGAGTTCAGGGCTATGACGGTTACTATGTGCTACCTGTGGAGCAATACCCTGAACTGGCTGACAGCAGCACCAACATCCAGTTCCTCAGACAGAATGAGATGGGCAAGAGGTAACAGAACTAGGAGCGCATTCTTATCTTCTGCATTCTTCGTTCTCTCTTTCTCTGCACCACTCTTTGTCTCACCCCTTTGTCCTTTTACCTATATCTCCTTTACCCACGGAGAATAAATAAACTTAAGGGGTAACTCTCTGAACTCTGCAGGGACTTTTAAAAAGAATATTATTATTACTGCCATGGGCAAAAAATAATTTGCAAGAACTTTGTCTTTGTTTTTGTGCACTGCAAATAACTGCAAATAAAACAGATCGGCTGTTAATATGAAAAAATTCCCCTTTTTAAAAAAGAAATACTATTTTTACCCATATTTTTTGGGTTGGGAGAGGATGTTGGTGCCAGATGGTACTCTATGTTCCTGTGTGATCTGGATTGCAGAGAGGACGCTTCTCTCATGCTGTTACAGAGGCCTAGTCACAACACTGGAACTAAGCAACGTCCACAAAGTGGATTATCAGTCATATCAGTCTCGGGCCTCATATTCTCAATAATAGGACTGCTAACTGCAGCTGCGGCACGTCCCATCCACAAACTGCTTTATGTTCTTTCAAGAAAGCAGAACTCCAACAACGGAGAACTCTTTGATTTGTTGTTTTTTTCATTGTTGTTTTCCTTTTTCTTTTTTTTTTAAACAAGGAAAAGAATTATGGCTATATTTGCATAAGGTCAATGTCCAGCATAGTTTTGTTTTGTCACTGGAAGATTAGAATAATATCTGTGGTGTGTCAGATAACACTGATGTTCTGGGTGGGCTTTAGATGAGATAGTTTTGTACATCTCAGTTGCAGTAGATTTGTGAGACTCTCACCAGGGCACATCTGTACAGAAACAACAGAAAAAAAAATGAAAGAAACATTCATGCTATCAAGATTAACTGCTTAACTGTAACTAGTGTAAGAAATTATTTATTTTTATTTTCTGTTCATTCTTTTTATTTATGTATTTATTATTCTTAGTACTCTATGACAATCATGAAGACGTCACCATTTTTAGCCAAGAAACCAGAGTATTTTCTTTTGTAATATATGTAAGAAATTGTTCATTAAGTTTTTATATTAATTTTGAGTTGCTTAAGCAAATTAGTCATAGACAAAAATAATTTATGTAAAGTGTTCAAAAATTCTTTATACTTTAAATAAAGTTTAAAACTGTGAAACTTGCTTTTTTCGAAATATCTCTATGTACAGTGTATAGACTTTCCTTTATGCAGTAGAATATTGTTCATAATATCACATTTTATATTTCTAACAGAAGGTGGCTTGTAATGTGCAAACCTATAGCTGGTATAAAGACGCTAGGATTTGTGGCACCCCAATATTCCAGATAAACAGTATTGATCCGCAGTTTGATGTTTTGTTGGATTAGGTTTGTTTTTATGCAAAGTTGCTGTACTAGAACCCAAAACCATAGAAATGGATTCTATCCACTGTGAAGAGACTCATTATGGATGTCATTATGTACCAAATCAGTATTGAGGGATTCGTACGCTTAAGCAAGTCGTCTCTGAGACCTTATCAATAAAAGGTTTACTTCATGTGAGTTTGATTTGTCTGTTGCTTCTCTGAACATGGAAAGAATAAGGATTTTTTTATTACTCCAATTCTGAAGCTATGACAGCTGTAACAAAAAACAACTACAAATAAATCAATGCATCTGATTGAAATGCATGCCTAAGTGAAGCCTTCAAAAGGGCGTGGAATAACTATGAGTTCGTTTATAGCACGGAACTATTGAATTCTCAAATCTGCCTGGTTAGAGGGGTCGATTCATTTTCTGTTACAGGAGCAATTAGATGGTAGTGCCAGCTGCAATTCAAAAAAGGTTAATATAATGCATTCTTTCTAATATCTTATCTTTCCATAGTAAAAATGCAGTCACTGGGATGTTCCATAAACCCTAAAACTTATCCCATTAAAAACGAGTTTGCTCGACCTAATGAGTTCAAGCTAAAACGCTTAAAGCTTAATGTGCATTTAAATGTCTAGCATAATGACAGTTCACTTTTTTAAACCCAGTAAGTCTGTTTCAGTTGGCACCCAATACACCATACACTCAATGTACAGTATATGTACAGGGGTTAGACCATGAAACTGAAACACCTGTCATTTTAGACCACAATAATTTATTAGTATGGTGTAGGGCCTCCTTTTGCGGCCAATA
>JAOVYV010000035.1:18457943-18472055 GCA_025674545.1 Hassar affinis | reverse complement strand
TGCAATATTTTGAGCAAAACTGTGCTCTTACCCTGCTAATTGAACCTTCACACTCTGCTCTTACTGGTGCAATGTGCGGTTAATGAAGATTGGCCACCAGGCCAGTCCAATTTAGCCATGAAACCTCCAACACTAAAATGACAGGTGTTTCAGTTTCATTGTCTAACCCCTGTACATCCCACTGTGCTGATGGTACAGTGATTGTAGATGAATTCAAGTGGTGATATTTCTTATCATCTTAAACCCGAACATGACCTTTGTTTCATAGTTGTTAGAAGAGGACCCATGTGTATTCCTGTGTTATATTTTTGAAAGGTCCATTTAACGAAGTGGCGTATAAAAATAAGCAGATGGTGGTCAGTGGACCGAAGAAGAAATCGGCACTCCAGGCTGGCTACTTCGACACTCAGTTCAAGAGGATCTTTGAAAAAGAGGCTTTGACGGACCTTATCAAAATCCAAAGGCACTACCAGCTGCAACAGGCAAAGAAAAACTTAGCAAAGGTGTTTTTGCAGAGCAGTGGGGAAAAGAAATTGTAAGAAAAACTCTCTTTGTTTTAAGGTCCTTTTTCTTCTGAGAAAGTTTACATTTGAATGTACTTTTACAGTGATTTTAGGATGGAATAGATAATGTAACTATTGGACTGAAGTAACATACAGGGTAACACTGCATTCCAATTTTCTTGAGTCATTTTATTAGATACAATTTTATGGCAGCCGCCTTTGGCACAGGTTAATGCATATATTAGGATGTTAAAAGTGTACTTAGGCTTGTGACAGTGACAAGAATGTGAGGCTGCAGAGGGTAATGTAGGGTGATGTAATGGTCATTTGGGCTGAGAAGAGCCAACACTCAGAATTTCCATTCCATCATGGGCCTTAGGGCTCTGGAGTCTGGCTCAAATACAGAACTCCAGCCAAGGTATCGTCATGATCTTAATGAGGACAAAGCACTCTGCTCACTCTGCTACCATGCTACCACATAATACTTAAAAAGAGGATTAAACTCCTGAAGTGTCAGGTGCATTTTAATACAAATGAATATTCAACCAATAGTGAAAGTCTTTCCCCCTAAACATTCTCTAATTGCACAGTTTTTCTGCAATGTACTGTTTCTGTCCCATCCACATATGTTATTTATACTAGTGTTTGTTCATTTTGAGCAGCTCAGGTATTGGCAGTTACTATGGAACATTTGGGGGTCCTGTTAAGGCTCTGAGTCCTCTGGAGGTTCCCAAGAAGACATACAAATCCCCAGGCAAGAACATATACACCAGTCCACCCAAGAAAGGAAGTGGATATGGGTCAGTAAGGACTTTGGCACTCCTAGTGGTTTTTTTATTTTACTTTTCTTTGTGTGTGTATTAATATAAAGACACTTCCTTGATCTGTGCATGCTTATGTTGTTTTGACTCCATGTACTTTTAAAATGACACTTTTTCTCTTGAGGATATCTCAGGCACAAACCATGTTGGATCTAACTCATCTGATAGCTGCATGGTTGTGATTGTGAACGAAAGACTGGGAGTTAGAGTGCAGTGCTGCTGCTGCTTTGGGAATTTCCTCTCATGGGGAATTCGCTTAACCGTTTTTAATTCCATACAGTCAAGCCTGAGGAAAGTGCTTTCGATTCAGACATAACTGGAACTGAGACTGAGTTATATTCCAATCTGTTCAATAGCTTTCCCAGTGTCACACTGTCCAAATTGGAGTTGTATACTTCTGACCCCTATGACCGAGTGAGAGAGCTGCAAAAGGTATACAATTATAAAATAAAAAAAAATATATATATATCTATATAATGTTGCTTTTTGAGAACAGGTCACCATACATCTGCACTGCAACTGACAGGGATAATCTGTTTTCCAGCGTGAAATGGCAGCTCACAAATCTCAGATGAAAGGGGGGCCATTTTGTTTGAACCTTCATCCAAATGAATGCTTCAACAGCAATCCTTACAAATCAGACAAACCTCTGCCACCTTCAAACATGGCAGAGGAAAAAAAGACACACTTTGCTGTGCCTTTCAAACCGACGTCTCCTAGCAAAAGGGTAAGACATGCCCTGTGTAAACTTTAAACACCAATTCATTATGTTCTATTGCTTATTGATAGATTCATTTATTTTCTCTTCATGTTATGTATAGATCGGAGGAATGAAAGCTGGAACATTCGACCCTTACCCATCCCATTCCACAGACCCCTACACCGTTAAAAAGCCGAAGTCAGATTCTGTGAGCACAAATAAGGGGGTGAAAATCTTCCACCCGTCACCCGGTCCAAAGAGCACTCCAGTGAAGAGCATTATCTCACTGAATGTCAACAGGTAAGACTCCTGCTAAAGCAAAAATGTTATGCAGAATAAGAATGATTTTAGCCTATACCATAGAATTTAAACAAACTGACAAAAATGTACTTATTGTTATAAAAATATACATACATATTAATAAGGTCACAGTTTTTGATGTTAATATGAAAATTGTACAGGCTTTGAAAATTGCAAATACCACATATGTACGTGTATGTGTGGGGGAGACTGAGAAACCCCTTCCCATGATGAAAGTTTGCCATTTTCTACTATACTATTACAACAAGCAGCCATAACATTAACACCACCTGCCTAATACTGTACAGGTCCCCTTGTGCCGCCAAACAGCTCTGAGCCGTCAATTTCATGTATTGTCTATGAATCAAGCGAGTCAATTTAATTCCTGTTAGCACTTGCGTAGCTATATAAGTAGCACTTATAGCTATATAAGCAGTCCTACTCTCACCAGCCTACCTTTTTAATCCCTCCTGAAGTTAATTAGCCTAATAAAAAAACCTACTCTATTCCTGAGAAACCTGCACAAAGGCATAAGAAAAGACTCTACCATGGCAGAAAACCTATTGACCCTATAAAGCACTAAAACCTACGGCTCCATTAATGTTTTATAAATGTTAAATTAATGTCTCCTTACAGAAAACAGTTATTATACATATTTATTATTATTTATTATTTATTATTATGTTTATTATTAGACTTAGATTATGTGGAGTGTCTGCCATTAGTGTCATTCCCTGTGAATGAGTTGTTACTATAGACGCAGTAAAATACAGTGTTAGAAAGAGTGCATTAATACAAACCTGCAATTTGAGTTAGAGCTGGAACAATTGAGTTGCTCTTCTAGAAGATTAATCAACACCTTACCAATCAGAGTCGACAAGAGTCTATTTAAACCTAAACTGAAAAATGAGAACATTGCATGTAAAGGTTTCATTGTGGCTCAGGAGCATCACAGACAATTTGACAGATATCTGGTTGCAGTTGGCTGGGCATATGTACATTTAATTAGCATATGTGACTAATGGGATCAAAGAATAACATGAGGAAAGCACACTTTTAGGAAAGCTTTTAGGTATCTTCAGGCAGACTGTTTTTACCACCGCATTTGTTAAACTGGCTTCTTATCTAACATGATCTTTGCAGGATGTCACCCAAGACAGGGTCATAAATCATGGACATCTTCACTATTTTGTTCGCAGGTTTGTGAACTCCTCCAACTACAATCAATTACCCTCTGTAATGGCACATTAGGTAGCAGCATCTTGGCCGAGCCGTTTGATGAGCTGTCGAGAAATCTAAAGATGAATTCTGGCTTCTGTCAATGCCTTGCTGCAAGTATAATTTTTATTAATGCCAGACAAAAATGCTGTTGTGGTTCCAAAAGTAAAGCATACCTGTCATATTTTTCTTACAAATGTCTTATATCTTCTGATCTTTGTTATAGGTTGTCAGTTTAAAAGATAGGGAAACAAAGCAGGGCAAGGCATCAGAGTTCAGCGTTGTCAGATTTGCGGAACAGATTGCATACCTTTTCTTTACAAGTCTGGAACATTTTCATTTGCAGTACATGTAAGTGAAAGCTGAGGCTGTATCTAGAAGACAGTGTAATATTGCCCTGTCTTCTCAAAGTCTGTTATTAGTACATGCTCTTTCACCGATCATATAATAAAAACACCCAAAGGAACTATTTTGTTAAAGTTTAGGTTATTTTTTATTACAACATATTAAGGCTGAAATACTGCCAACCTCTTTACAGAGCTATGTAGTGCAGTAAGCCTAGTAGCTAAATAACCCATTTTAGAGCAGACCACCTCCAGTTACCTAACGAGCAATTAGTCTCAGTGTCTCAATCATGAAAAAGTCTAGATGCAGGATCTGTCCAACCTGAAAGAATTATTCATTGGTGTTGGCTATGGGGTGTGAGAGGGCTTTACTATATATCACATGATGTCCCAACTCTGTTAACGTCTTTACAGAACATTTCATTAATAATTAATAATTCAAAGATTGTATTGTATGGTTGGGTTTTTGTTTTTCTTACACTGACAAATGCATTAATGTGTTAATGTTAATTCTTAAGAAGTATTAGTTACAATGATAAAAAAAAACTGAAATCAAATAAATATGACTGAATTGTTGATGGCATGTTTTGAATGTGTTAGCAGTCAGATGATCATAAAAGAAATAACATTGTCTTAAAAGAATCAAAATATTACAGCTGAAAGTTTTGTCATTCTAACATAACAGCACTGCAAAAATGACACTACAGTCCATCTCTTGCTGTTTTTCATTTGGCGCCTAATTGAAACTGCCAAGTAAGCATTCTCTTATAGATTAAAGAGAACCCATCTAGCAAAAAATTTAAATATTTCCCTTAAAGCAGCAACAAGCATTGCTAAGTGCTTCAGTGAGTTGCAGCATCAGTAGGCTGGAGCTATTGTGTAGCATTAGGGTACACGGTGACCAGGTCGTGTCCCTCTGGAGGTCTCATTCGGATTCGAGCATGAGTCTCACAATACAGCTGTCCCTCCACAAAGAAGTATCCTTTCTGCTTCAGGTTCATGCCACAGTCAGAGCAAACAAAGCACGCAGGGTGGCGGAACTTGTCCCGGGCTTTGACCACAGTACCCCTGTCAATCAGCCACATGAGTTAAGGTTAGAATTTATATCTCAACTGCATCTCAAAAGTGTGCTGTACTGTGGAGGGATTGGATGCTGTACACAGCCATGTATTACACTGTGGTTTCTTGCAATAGGTTGGATTCATACTGAAATGTTTGAGGTTGCACTCACACAATGCCACTGCCACATTTATCACACAGAGGCAGTTTCTGTAGCGTGCCGGAGGCTGCTTGGGCCTTCGTCACTGGAGCTTTGACACTTCTAGTTACCATTGGTTTTGTACCTGTCAAAAATTCCAATAAGTTGTTATGAATGACGTGTTCTTAGATCAGTCTTTTAAAATAGACTATGCTACACCTACTCAGCATTTAGTATCACTTTATCCTGCTAAAGATCAAAGTGGATCTTGAGCACTGGGCAAGAAGCAGGAATTCACCCCAGAAAGGACACTAGAGCATACAAGGCCCTACGCAGGCAGTAACCCAAGCTCAGGATCGAACCAGGAATCCTGGTCCTGTGAGGCAGTAAAGGTACCCACTTTGCCACCATGTTGCACAAGCGTATGCTAGAGCTGAGATAGCAACACGAGACTGTATATCCATTTTATATCATTCATACTGGTCTGATAACTGACCGTCACTGTCTATGTAGTCCTGCAGGGCCTTGAAGGAGCCAGATTGGCGAGGTGCATGAGGAGTATCATGATCTTCCTGCAACATTCGGTACACATCAGAGTCCTCAATGGTCGTCAAGGGTTTTCTGCTGACAACAAAAACAGGATAGAGTAGAGAATGTAGAGTAAACACATCATTATAGTACAAAAAGACAATATGGTCTTTATTGTAGATGTCTGAGATGGTTAAGTTAAGGTAATGGGAAGTTTAACAAAGCATGGGTTACCTGGGTGCAGGATTATCAGCTACAGCAGATAACTGAGTGTGCTGTAGAGCTTCTGATAGACTGGCAGCAGAGTACATGTTAATGGGGGTGTTATACTGAGTGGAACGAGCCAGGGCTTCAATCTGACTGCGATTAGTAACTGGCGCAGTCCCCTGAACTACATTCGGCATCACCCTCTGAGATGTGTTATCTCTGAAGTTGTGTTATAGACAGCCATGGTAGAAATAGTGTTGGACAAAGGGACAGAAAGCAGAGGGAGGAGAAGGACCAAAAGGACAGGAGATAATGAAAAATGAAGGTTAGAAAAGTCCAAATAAATACTTTAACTTCTACAGGAAAATGTATTGTTCAACATAATGCAATGTCTGAATTTGACAGATTTTATTGGATTACATTTGAAGGGAAGGTGTGAATTTTGTTGTTTCTCATTACAGAAACAGGAGAATGCAATCTAGTAATAGTCTTATAACCTGCTTTGACCCCCAGGTGTGAAGGGCTTTGGTCTGACATTAAACTGGTGTTCAAAATAGCCAAGGTCCTGCAAGACATAAAAAAGGGAGGAAGGAGAGTTTAGGGAGTCTGTTAAAGGTTGACAGGAAGAGTACAGAAGTCCTCCTATGTCTGATCATTTTTACCTATGGACATCTGATCTATTAATGGACTAAGCAAACTTAGTTGAAACTTCCTGGTAATGCTGTCAGGTGGGTCAGGGTTTTTAATACCTGCATCCATCCAACCCAGAGAAATATGTGTTAATCAACACATCCACCCAAACAACAAACCTGCAAACTGTCAACTTTGCAATGTTTTGTAAAGTATTTAAAGCTTAGCTTAAAACATAATCAGAATGCTGCTTTGCCACTTTTTACCTGCCACTTTTTGAAAAATATACATTTGGTGTGAAACAGAATAATTTAGTTTTTTCTAGTTTCAATGTCCTCTCTCCAATCCAAACAACATAAATTGTATGCACCCTGAGCTACTTATTTGCTGTAAACCTGGATTGGGTGGACCTCAGCTATCTAATAGGACCTAGGAGAACTTCTGGCCCAATAGATGTGTTATAACAGACGTGTTAGATTGCAAGCAGGTTACTCCAGGGTGAAGAGAGACTAGCGAGGTTCTTTCTATAGCTGCTGATAGTCAGACTGTCACTCACCCATTGGGCCTGTCATGCACCAGGCCACGGATTTGTCCATGCAGGGCATCTTGGATGTTGCCCTCAGAGTAGAGGCCTATGGGACTGTTGTAAGAAGAGCTCACCACCTGCGTTTTGTCATCCAGGTTGGCAGCAGCCATAAATGGCTGTGCTCTTCTGTTATGGCCTGTGCCTACTGGCTTAAACTCCTGTACATTTGGACACACACACACTGCATGCTGAAGCAAGACACGGCCTGTATATTTTTGAGGCAAAATCACAACACAGTGCATAGTTTCCTTTCAGTTTTAATTTATCCTGCTATTCATGATCATGCTTTGCATTTTAGTACACTTGTAGAATACCAACTACATCAGACCGGCTAATTTATCCGGGAACACACCTCGTATCCATTCATTCATTCCCTTATTTGTATTCAGTGATTGTTTTCTCCTGTTCACAGTCATGGTGGATCTGAAGCCAATGGGCCAATCACAGGGACAACTGAGCATAGCCAGTTATTCTACTGGCATGCTCCCCACCTATTACTCACTTTTTGTTGCCCTTAATCTGTCCACCGGGTATGTAAAAGAAGTGATTATTCATAAATAATCACTGAATCATCGTGAATGCTACACTTTTTTATTTTGTCTTAGTCTGGATAAATCATATTTAGTCATGTTTAATCATTTTAGTAAAACACAAATTATCACCTAATTTAGTGAAATATAATTATAACATTCTTAGTGAAGTTTCAATTATTATTACTTAAAATAGTTCATCTGATTTCTCTCAGATGAGTGGAAACAGTTGCAAAGCTTAACAGATTGCAAACTAGTCCTAGTGAACAGTCTTATATCAGCAAGAAATACAGTCATGGTGTAATTAACAATTATATGGTCTTCACCAACTAATCTAAACAAACAAAGAACCTCAAGTTACAAAATAAAAACAGATTTCTGTATGTAGTCATTCCCCCCTGGTATTAAGATACCAGGTGGGGAAAATAAATACACTCTTCCTTCTTTTACAATCATTAAGTGTTACTAATGAAATGCACAAGGTTAGTTAAAAAGTCATCAAGAAATGTGACTACCTCTATAAAAGCAGCCCATTTGGCAGTTTGATGTTCTAGAGCACTCAGATGTGTGTCTACATAATGCCAAGAAAAAAGCACATCAGCTATGACATCAGAGAAGCAGATGTTGCTGCTCATCAATCTGGAGAGGGTTATAAGACTCCAAAAAGTCTCCAAAAAATCCAAAGATCTCCAAAAAAAAATTTAAATTCACCATTCTACAGTGTGAAGGACTGTTTACAAATGGAGAGCATGCAAGACAGCTATAAATGTTCCCAGGCTCGGTAAGTACATTAAATGTTTATGTTTATGGCAGCACAATCAGAAAAAGAGTGAACACTTATGGCTTTCATTGAAGGATGAATACAAAAAGCCTTTTCTATCCAAAAAGAATAGGTAGGATGTCTAAAATATACGGTAGGATGACTAAAAAAATGAAAGAAAGAAAGGGAAAATGTTTTCGTAAAATTGTATCTGAACAAATCACAAAAGGTCTGGAATAATATCTTTGGTCGTCATACACAGCACCATTTTTGCCAAACATCAATGTTATTTGTTTGTATATAGAAGTTGGGGAGTACTATATAATCAAATAAAACATAGAACTGAAGCGTGGGCGGTGGGGCATGGTGGCACAGTGGGCAGCACTGTCACCATACAGTGGGCAGCACCCAAGCTCAACCCCTAGGCCATGTTGGTACATTCTTGACAGCCCAAAAAGTCATACTGTTCCGTATCATTTGTTTTACCAGTTTTTAATGACCTAATCTATGATTTAGTCATGAAACAATTTCCAAACAAAATGATAATGACATGATAAAAAAGATTTTGTCAGGATTTGCTTAGAGATAATGGGAAGTGTGGAAAAAATAATGGTTATAAAAAAGAAATTGATAGAAAACGCATGCATGCACAGCCTAAATCTAGCTCTGCCTAGAAGCAGATTGTTAGCCACGGGTGAAGCAAACATCCAGGCAGTTAAGATTTTATTGTGTGTCCTGTTAGCCAAGAGTAAGAATACACAGCTTATAAATCAATGAATGATCCTTTCCATCAAATAAACCAGTGCAATGGCAGTCAGTCGTCATATTTCTCGTGCACTTAAGCATTCAAGAAGAAATACACTGAGACGCCTTTTTGAGAAAGCAGAAAAGCATGGTTACACATGTCACTCTGTTTTTGCTTTCCATGTTAATCTTACTTGTTGCTCTGCTTCCAGGTTGACTTTGAATGGGTGTGCTTTACCCTCCTCCATGACTTGTGGTGACCAGAGTTTGGTTTCAGGCCTGCAAGATATACAGTATACATCCAAACAGATTAAAAATGTGCCACATCAAACCATATGATATGAGGTTAGGGAAGTTGTTTAACAGCATCCATGTTACACTGTATCAACAAACACCGAAAGGGCAACGAGGTCTTTATTATATCTAACAAGCCCTGGCTGTACCATGACACATCAACCATCATTATCTTTTCTTTCTTTTCTAGCCTTTCAGTACATGAAGCAATAAAACAGGTGAGGAATAATTACAGGAAAGATACAGACTGTAACCTGACTCCTATAGTTTAGCCCTGAAGCAAAGGGATAGTGGTATCTTCCAAAAAATCTTTGAGGATGTAATGTCTCCGTCATCCTCACCTCTCTATTTTGAGGCAGAGCTTATTAGTTGAGTCTTTTATCTTGTTCTGGGCTTCAGCATGTGTCATTCCCTCTGTTGGGACTCCCTCGATAGCCAGGATGACATCTCCTGGACACAGGTTGACCAGCGCAGCCTTACTGCCAGGAGTCACCTAAAAACAGTGTTTAATGGTGTACTTGAACTTTGTAAAGCATCACAATGGCCATACAGGTAATAATCTTTTGAAAAGTCATGATTATGCTGTGTTTCTATGAAGCATAAATAGAATGATATAATATAGTAATCGCTTGACTCTTCCATGCAGAATGTTGTCTATAAATAGTGAAGTGCATGTGTCAATTGAAGTGTAGTATCACCCGCAGAGGCGCTAAGGCTCAGCCCACTGGTGGCTCACTGATCTAACCTCTGTGGCATTCACCCCACTCCATTAGATCTGCCTCTGCTTCATTATTGGATCGTGACATCATTTCTCACTTGTCTCATCCTTCACTCTTCTTATCCCTGACCAGCTCATTCCTTAGCTATTTTTCTCCCCCTGCAAACATTTATCTCATTTGCTTGATGTGTTGGTCTTCTACCTGAGGCTATGAGTAATCTAGACTGATAAGATCCTACACCTCATCTCTCACTTCTGTGCCTCTGCCCAGAGGGATTTAAACCACGCCACGGCAACTATTCATGATGAAAGGGTTTAGTTTCTCTTGGTGGTGTTAATGTCTTAAACATTTTTGAGGTTTTTATTTTGATCTCCTGACTTAGTAGCCAAAGATAGCATCAAGTTTAAAAAAAGGTCTTTACAAACAGTAATGTATTTAACATGCTTACTGACAACATGTTTAATTTTCTGTTATATAGGCCAAGTTACAGTTGACCATCATCTGCTCCCCAGACCAGAGCAGAGTCTTTGCTGTACTGGAGGTAGGCTGTTGTCTGAATGCTATACTGTTACACATTCTGCTTTATTGCAAACACCTGGTACTGTTGCGCTAGCTGAAACAGAAGATAATTACTGTAAAAAAAAAGTACACCAGCAGCACACAGAACAAATAAAGAAAATCAAATGCAAATGACCAACTCAGATTTCTCAGATGTGTGTGAGGATACAGAGCAGCTGCTAGCAAGTCTGGACTTTTTTTTTTTACATCATAGAAAATCACATGAACCCATTTTAGTTGTGGTCAGACTTCAGAATTAAATGATGAGGGGAAATGCAGCATAAAGCTCTGAGCAAGAGACACATGCTGCATTTTAAACCGACAACTGCAGCCAATTATGAAATTAAAGCAGGGAAAAGGACTGATTTTCATAAACCTTTCTTTCTTTTCTTTTTTACTTACCTTGCAATTTATTTTGCTTTTGTATGTTGTCATAGGAAGAAATGAGCAGAAAAATAGTCACATATACTCAACGCTGAAGGTTGCCATGATGTCATCAGTGTAAAAAAGAAATAAAACACTGACATCCAGATTACTTTTTGATGTATTTTGTTAAAAAAAGAAGCAACACAGCTGTGTAAATTAGCCTTTCATTTGTATTATAGCATTATATCTGCAATTAGGTCAGCTACTTAGTTCTCTCTCACAACTAACTCACTGCATAATCCTTCTGAATACTATTTACTTTCAATCTAATCTTCCACTTGACTGTGAGGAAATTCTGCAAGAAAAGCGTTAGACTGAAGGAACAACATCACTAATTCTGTCTGCTGAAAGAGTCTGTACAACCGTACACAGACAGAAACAGACTATATTATTTTATTGAATAAAAGAGTCTTATGGTTACGTGTTGATCTTCTGTAAATTACATACCTGGTTAAGTTGTTTATTTTTTTCATCATTATTATATGTCATTTCTATGAAATGTCACAACTGGGCCATTGTGCAGGGCTTATCATACATAACTTGATCAAAGACCTATAATTAGTATTCCCTAGCCATAATTCGAGAGCAGTGGAACTCAACAAAACTCAGACAAAATGAATGAATGAAAACCAGGTCTTTTGCTGTCACAGTCCCTTTTCATTATACTATTTATTATACAGCCAGATTTCATACACTGCTAGTCCATCAAAGCCTATGAATGGCGCATTGTGTAGGAGGTAGAAAAATCACCAGCTGTCACATAAGAATGAGTCTGAACTGTCTTTCAAATTATGAATGTAATCCATAAAACTGAAGCTATCTTCAAGAACGACGTTCTATTATGCTGAACACAGGCTTACACAGCCTCAAACAATCATTAAATGTGTTGCTAAATCTACCCAGAATGTGATCATTTGTTATGTTAAGTTAGTGCCTGTCTGATTATAGAAATATGGAAGCACTTCCTGGGTGCTAATAAAATAGAGATATAATAAAGTAACCCTGCAAGACCCTGATGATAACGTTATTATTTAAATAAAAAAAACAACTTGCTGTTTATTACCTTACACTAAGTACACTAGTCCATCAGTTACAGAGTAGTGAGAGGAACTGCATGCAGATTTCACCACTTACTGTAGGAACTTATTGTCAGTGCTAATAGCCTGTAACAACATTACATAATTTTCGGTTACATTACTAATCAAAACCATTCAACTTACAGTAAAGTGGGACAAAAAGGTTCATGTAACATTTTATCCATTTAGGTTGAGTAACAGTGACTCAACTGCAGAATGCTAAGAGAGGTTATACAGTAGCAGGAGCAGGACTGGTCAGTTATACAGATTCAGATGATACAATCTGTATAACTGCAAGGAGGAATAACTCAGGAATAACTCAAATTTCCTCAAATTCCAAAATCCTCAGCTGACCAA
This sequence comes from Hassar affinis, assembly GCA_025674545.1. Classification (NCBI taxonomy): domain Eukaryota; kingdom Metazoa; phylum Chordata; class Actinopteri; order Siluriformes; family Doradidae; genus Hassar; species Hassar affinis. The sequence goes on along the minus strand of JAOVYV010000035.1, from coordinate 18,459,556 downwards.
ATAGGATGAAGTGGTTTTTTTTTAACTCAGTGTATCTACTACTATCTAGTTAACCTTCCACCTTTCATGAATTTCCTACCACAGCAGATGGATAAGGAACTGTGGGCTTGAGGGACCAATGAATCACAGCGCAACAGGTGTGGAGAAGCCCTCTGGAGTCAAATTGTAGACATGTGTGTGTTTGGGTTCGTGAGAGGGGCATGATTTTAGATCTTGGTGGAGATTATATATATATATATATATATAATCCCCACAAGGATAGGACAGAAGTAGGTGACAATTTTGATCTATTTTTTTTTTTTTAGTTTTTACTTCAACTAATCAGATGAACTATTTATGAACTATTTGGTTACTGAGATTAGGGCTGGGGTTAGGCTTACGCATACTCAATATTAACTGTTAAACGATTAATTATTAATTAGGTATTATGCTGTCAATTGTAGGTCCTCTTAAGTGAGGCTAGAGAAAGAGAGAGAGAGAGAGAGAGAGAGAGAGAGAGAGAGAGAGAGAGAGTACTATGAGGGTGGACGATTCATGCATGTCCAGGGTAATGAAATGTTCTGAAATTCAGCCAGACAAGTTTATATTCATAAAAAAGTGGAGCCAACTCTGAACTCTGAAATGATTTACACTGTACTAGTATATGTGTCATATGTTAAACACAGAGGGCTTTAATACACTTTAAAAGATGATGCTTATAACTTTGTACAAAGAGGATGACATTAATTGACATAACAGCAGTTCATATATTAAATGATCTGACTGATGAAAATGCTGCTAGATTTTCACATGGTATGATTGTTCTTTCAATATAATCTTTACATAAATACTTCATTACATTTTCTCTATGCTGTATAACTATTTTCTTTTACCACCATACTGTATGTCCTAAACATCACTAGATCCTTTTTTTTCTCAAAAAATGAATTGGTGAGTGTAATCATTTGAATCATAAACAATGTCTATGATCTGTCTCACCTTATACAGCGCAAATGATATATATGCTGCACTACATAAATATACATATTCAATATGTATTCCTGTCCTTTTGGCTTCACAGTCCTCAGTTGTGTCTTGTCCAGGACTTCAGGTGAAAAGCTGTATTGTTTTTCAGGTTTCTCCTGCCTGTACCTCTCCTGTCCCGCCGATCTAAGGCATTCCTATCTCTGTAAGCCTCTCGAATGCCTGCTGGAGAGTGTGATGAGGCTCAGACTGTAGCAAAGTGCCTGCTTATTATCACTCACCCTGGTGATGGTTAGAGGTTGGTTGAAATCTTTGCCACCACACAGTCGAAATCCCCATGGGGCAGGTCCGTCCAGCAGCACATTCTGCGGCATGTCTCTTCTTCGTTCTGCCTGATCTCTTGTTCCTCTTCTTGGTCCTGTGTTCTCTCTTTACCCAAGCACAGGGTAGCAGGAGCAGCAGCTGCAGGACTGCAAGAAACAGCTGTTCCTCTGTATCTAGACACAACAACAGTGATTGGCAGCCAGTGCCTGTGCCTAAATCCCTTTTATGTGTGTCAGTCAGAGTGAGGTGGATGCCAGGATGCCCCACCTCCTAGAGTGAGATCATGCAGCAAACTGAAGGTCTGAGGTAGTGCACTACAGCATGTC
>JAOVYV010000035.1:18439749-18457843 GCA_025674545.1 Hassar affinis | reverse complement strand
CTCTCTGTGCCTCTCTCTCCCCCCTCCCAATTTAATCCTCCATCCCCTGCCATACTCTGCCTTTCACTCTATATTCCACTCTAGCCATCTAGTCCATTTTTTCCTCTCTCTCAGACAGACATCTGTGTAGACCTGACAGGAACATCACTCATGCATCATTCACCACGTCAAAGATATGACATGAGTAAGAGACTTGACCTACAGAGAAGATCAAGCGAACACATCAGTTCACTGTTTCAGCTGTTCAGTGCAAGCTTGAAGGTGTCAGGAATGGGGAAGCCACTGAAAGCGCTCTGAACCTGATTCTGATTCAGACCTGGCAAGCAATGGCTCACCTGGAGCGACGCATGGGCTCTTCTTTCAAAGGCTGCATGCCACAGTAACAGTATTCATATATCACATGGCAATATTTTTACCTATTCAAATTCCCTGCAAGATCTTACATTTGGTTTCCCTCCTGGAGCAACCACATAAGACCTCTAACTCGCCATTCATCTTAAGTTGTCCCTGTGTGTCTAATCTGTATGAATTTTATTATCCATGATAAAAAAAGGCCCTGGGGCTGATTTATCATATGCTCACGAAATGAAACCCAAGTTTCAACAAAATAAACCAAGAGTTATTTCGGACTTTATGGCAAGCGATGGCCATCTTTACTGTGTGTGAAACATTAAAGGGTGGCTGTTCTGTTTATGAATAGAGAGCTCCTTGGTTGTATTTCAGACTTGAACCACTCCTTATTTGGTTGAACCTTCAGGCTACAGTACTGTAGTGTCTCTCCCTGGAGAGAAAGGATGATGCTGAACTAGGACAAACGTTTTTTTAGTTTTATTTCTTTGATAAGTATATTTTATAATTCCATAGGGTGCAAAAGAAACCATTCCTTTCCTCATTACACAAAATGTTTTTGGTGTTATTTTGGGATATTAACCCAGCCAAAATGATTGTTGTAGGAACTTTTGATTTAAACGTTTGAGCAGGTTTCTAGGGTTTCTGAGAACATTTTCACATAGCATTGTAAACTTTTTCACACTGACTTTTTGGATTATGTTATGGTGAATTTTAAAGTCAGGGTTAGGGAAGCCATCACTTATTTAGCTAAATGTAGCATGGCTGCTGTAGTTGTATACAACAGCTAGACTGATTTTGCCATGAGAATCTGTCACAATACTGCACTGATGAATAGGATGTAGCATGTAGAAATTTACCATAAGTCACAAACTGTAACCTCGGTTCTCTTATAACGCAACTCAATATGGGACACACCCTTATGCAGTGAACTCCAGGAACAATAAGACATAATGTGTATGCTGCGAAAACATCTATTCAGTCTTGGAATGTTGTTGGATGCTGTTGGAGTTCCAGTTCATCCAAAAAGTTCTAGTTGAGTTCATGGTTCTGTGTAGACCCCTCAGTTCTTTCACCTCAAGCATTCTAGACAATTGTGTGCTTCCAGCTTTGCATTAACAGTTTGGGGAAGTTGCACATATGGACATGATGGTCAGGGGTCCACATAGCCATATAGTGCAGCTATCAGAGAACAAGGGTTATGGTTATAACATAAAGTTATATTGTGACCATTGAATCTTATCTTGAAGACTGATGCCAAATGTTGCTGGTCAAACTGATATATTTGTTTGTGAGTCTGCATTAAAGATGGAGTTCCCATGTCTCTTTAGTCGCATCAAGTTAAAAAAAATCTCATGAGCGTGCAGCAATAACCAGCTCATTGCTATGTAAATGTCCTCTTTCTATATTCCCTAAAACAAGGCCCAGGACAAGGCTATTCCCCAAGTGGAATAGGTATAAAGAACTGCATTACTGTTTAGCAACAGGCCAAAAAAAACAACTTCCTAAATTCTTTGTGAATAGTGCTCTATTGTGTGGCACATTCCATGATACAAAGCCCATGATGAGATCAGAAATATGCTGATAACATCAATGAAGGATTAAGTTTTAGTAAAACATTAGCGTTGTCTTGCAGAAATGTCATATACAATATGCTGAGTGACGAAGCACTAACATGCTCTGAGACCAGAACCATTTTCAGCAAAAGCATCTAAATGTTGAAGTACCTCCAGCACTATAGTTAAATGCCATGGAGTATTCGAAGTTTTAGACACAGATGTCCTCCATCAAACATGCTTTTGTTTTATATTGTGATAGCAAGCTGGCTAAGGCTACTGTTTAGAGACAAGCTAGTTGCAACCAGATGAATTTTCTCTAGAGAGATGACACTGGTACTGGCAGTGTTCTTTGCCTGAGTGATTGGATCAGTCTTATGAATAGTTTAGCTAGTCCACATGTTGTACTCATTGTCAGAGAGTGAGAACAGATTGTGGACTGAATAGATGACATTACATAGTAGGCAGAAGGAAGTCCAGCTACTGCAATGCAGACATTTCGGCTGCCATATTAATTCTGGGCAACAGCATGAGTGGGCATGTCCTGTAGTGAGATACCAATATGCATGCTTGAAAAATAACCATCTGAAACACGGCCATATACAAACCCTAGTTCCAGAAACTTTGGGACACTTAAAAAATGTAATAAAAACTAAATAGAAAATATTTTTGGTGTAATTCACGGGTAAACCTAATTGTATTTTGTAAATAATGAAAAAACAATAGAATATGATGCCTGCAACAAAAAAGGCAAAATAAGTCTGAAAAGGTTACACAAGTAGCACTGTTCTGGAAGGTTCCACAATTAGCAGTTTAACTGGTATCAGGTGAGGCCATCAAGACAGACTCTTTATAAGTAAGGATGAGTCATGGTTCACCACTTTGTACCAAACTTCAGGGGAGAGAATTGTCAGTCAGTTAAAAGGCAGTGTTTCTCAGCACAGGATTGCAAAGAGTTTAGGGCTTTCACCATCTACAGTTCATGAAAAGATTCAGGGAGTCAAGGGAAATCAGAAACCTCTGGTGAATGTGTGCCATTATTGAGGTGATTGTTTGAGAAACCTTCATGGTACTGTGATGGACATAGCCACATGGGCTTGGGAGCATTTTGGAAAATCATTGTCACTTAACACAGTCTGCTGCTGCATCAAGAAATACAACCTGAAACTGTATTATGGAAAGAGGGAGCCATAAATTAAATTTACGCTGAAATGCCGGCAAGTTCTCTGGGCCCAAAATCATCCAAAATGGACTGAAAGGCAGTGAAAATCAGTGGTCAGACGAGTCCACAGTTCAGCCTGTTTTGGGAAAAATGCATGTGTATTCTATTTTCCAAACATGTATAAGACAATCCAGACTCTTATGAAACCAGCATCTGTGGTGGCATGGGGGTGCATCAGTGCCCACAAAATGCGTGATCTGTATATATGTGAAGATACAATTTATGTGGAGGCTTATACTGGTATTTTGGAGAGACATATGCTGCTGTCAAGGCGACATCTTTTCCCAGGAACCCATGTCTATTTTAGCAGGACAATGCCAGGCTTCATTCTGCACCAGTTACAACAGCTTGGCTTTGTAGACATAGAGTCTCGTATGGAAAACACATGTTGCATTGTGAAGAGGTGAATCAGACAATGGCGACCAGGCATCAATTTCTAAATTTGTTTATATTTAACAAATAGAATTAAGTCTGTCTTTGAAAACACTGAAAATCAGTTTTTGTCCTTTAGTCTGTAAAGAAAGCTTTAAGTGAATTAACAAATTACTACAGAGCCCCTAAGGGGACATCCCTTACAATAAAAATAATTAACTTGTGGGAACAAGAAACTTAACTCGTGGCCACGTTCCAATCTATGGTTAGTGCACTGTAAAGTAGACTTTGAATGATACGTCGCCATGTTAACTGAGATTCCATTCTGTAGGGAACTACTGTGTTCACTTCCAAGGGGACTGAACAGGGTGTAGGGAGCATGGGTATATCACTTGGCCGGATGTTCTGTTGTGCTGCTGCTACATGATTGGCTGATTTGATTTTACTTGCCTGATTTGAGACTTGCCTCCACAGTGGAAGGGAAGGAGTTTGGATATGTGTTTTGCGTTCCATCCGTTTATCATGCTAAATACAGCCGAACACAACAAATGTAACGAAAGCGTGTCCCCAATGCTATCTGCTGTTGATGACGTTGTAGCTTGTTACAAATGGAGCCATTTTAGTGACCGAGTTCCCTATGAAGAGCACTTGGCATTCTGTATCCTGTGTAGGGTGTAGGGAGCAGGGGATACAGCTTAGGGATCCTTGCATTTGGAATACAGCCCTTATGAAGCCATGGCCCTCATGAATCCCGCTCCCATGCATTAATAAGCCGTGGCCAGGCATTATTTTTATTTAAATAGGATGACACTATGTCACACGTTAGGGGCTCCGTCGATTACAGATTTCAGTTTTGCAAGTTACAGGTTAAAATGAATTATATACAAACCCCATTTCCAGAAAAGTTGGGACACTTTCAAAAAATGCAATTCCAAAAATGGGCTTCACTGGCAGCCTATTTTTAAAGTAAAAAATGACATCAAACCTGTTTGATTTTTTTTATTATTATTCTGAAATATTCTGAAAATGATAGTGCTATAGTGCTATTCCTTGCTCTTGCTTGCCTAATGTGCAATGTGGAATTAATGTTGTGGGCTCAGTTTGAGGGCTGAGTTTGATGACTGAGTAGTGTAGAAACCTGGTAAGCCAATACTGTGATACACGCATGCAATTTCATTTCGAATCACAAGAAGGTACCTCAAAAGTAAGTTTAAACAGCTGGGCTGAGTTAGTGTCATTTCTGTTGCTACCTAACCACTTATTTAAAGATTGGTGGTCTCCATGCTTAATTCCACAGGGTAACAAAGATTTAGCAAAAAAATACCCTAAAACACACTCACCAACAAAACCTATTTCTTATATATTTTTGCACTGTAAATCCAAATATAAGGTTTTCAGCATTTCCCTATTGTCCATTTTTCCTCCTGTATACTCACAAGGACATGAAACATTTTAAAGTCGAGCCCTTCCACGTTAGCTATCTATTGCCGGACATTAAAGAGGAATATTCCTGGTAACAAATATAAGCAAAAATCACATACTTGTACATTTTAGAATGTATGTACATTTATGAATAAGTAATATACACTCAGTCACTAAACAATCATGCCGGATTAAAACAATTCAATAATGAAGTGTACTATAAAGGCCATTTATTTATGTTTGAAGGACAAAAAAAAGTTACAATTTTGTTTCCCAGTGTTATGTCATGCTGTTCTTTGCATATGCCTTCATTCAGCTGTATTAACTTCAGCAGCGAGCCTGAGTTAAAGCTCACTTCTCAGCTATCATAATTGAGTGATTAATATAATGCTGGCAGGATTTGCTTCACATTAAAAAGCCTACAGTAAAAAGCTCCATGTGTGGATATAAGCTTTGGCATCCCGTCAGGGCAACAGATGCCTCTGATTCTTTCTCAGCAAGAGGAAACCCAGGCTGCTCCCCACAACTCTCTGTTTATGGGGTTGCCATGGTGGTGAGTGGACAACTATAGGAAGGAGCGAGGATATTATTAGCCAGGGTTTAAAGCACAGCCCACTACCAGACACTGGTAATGCATGACGGCAACTCTAAACTTAAAAAAATATATATACACATTTATTCATACCAGAACATTTTAATTTATTCAATCTGGATAAAGGATTGTACCTGAAAAGGTTCTGTTTGGAATCCAGATGGAATTGTCTAGACATTCCCTCATTATCAGCAACATGTAGTCATCCTGAGCAGATACAAGCACAGCCTTGGGCTGTGATTTTAAATGAAGCTGTAAATATAAGTTCACAAAACTGCACAGCTCCAGCAAGTCTTCCCAAATAAACCACCGATAGCTGCAGCTCAGCAACGCCAGAGTGCTGCTCATATGTGCTCAAGCTGTAAGTGAAGAAACGACGCTGAGCAAAGATTAGATTAGCGACTGTTTATTAAATGTACAGTTCCACAAAGAGAAACAAGAAAGAAATATAAAAATAAACATTGGCCTTGGGTTTAACAGATTGCTTTTGGAGATGATGTCCTGGTGGACGTCTGCATATACTGAGAAGACACTGTGAGGTTTAGCACAGTATATACATACAAACATACATACTACAGGCCAAAAGTGTGGAAACAAGCTGCGATTTTTTTTTTGTAATGAATTCTTAACTAGCAGAGCTTTAGTCTAATAAGGTAAACCAACGGATCAAGTGAGAAAATGACAAAAACGGTTTAGAAAATACAAAGTTTGGAATGTTATATCATGCAACCATGTAACTGAAACTTCATAAAAGGATGTCTGGAGTCATTAAAGCAAAGGAAGCATTTTTTATGCTCAATTTAAAACCATTTAAATTTAGGCTTCAATCATTTGTACACTATTACTGCAGGCATTCAGCCAACCCATCTGACATCATTTTTTGCTGGTGTTGCTTTCAAACATTTGGCCTGTAGTGTACATTTTTTACATCTCAACTCTATAAAGTGGCACTCTCTAATTCCACCACTGATTTGTAGAATTTCTTCAGCATCAGATAATGCACAGTATGCAAAAATACTGCATCTTTAATCAGTTGTTAAGCCTTCAGTTAAACAATATTTGTAAGACAAAATTTAAGATGATAGTCCAGATAATTGAATCCCATTGATTTGATTCATCTGTATTGATTTCTGTTTTTTTTTGTTTTTTTTACGCCACACAGTCTGTCTAAACACAGTGTCAGATTAACTGTATGATATAAACTCTTCTATACATTTCTGGCTTCTACACCGTTAACACATGGACACTATATTTCCAGGACAGATAAGAGTTTTGTGTTTAATTCTACGCTGAATTGCATAAAGGACATTTGGTAGATTTATTCACCGAATACACGATAACAACAACTTCACCTCATTTTGCTAGACCTGCTACTAAAAGATGGAAGACTAGGGATCTAGTTTAAATAAGTACACCGTTCTTATGTAACTAAGACACCAGCAACACAAAGCACTGCAGTGGTTATTGAGTAACTTTAATACTAGTTGCGGTCAGTGATAATGAAGCTGTTGCTCCATTTAGTGCTAAGTGTCTTCTTCTCCGTGTCATTATTATGGATTTTAAATTGTGAGACTTTTATGTAGACTCTGAGAAGAGACTTGGTCTAATTATTAAGTGTGAGAATGAAAGCTAAATTGGAAGAAGGTGATAACCCAAACTATATGGCAAAAGATAAATCTGCAAAAAAAAATATAATGCCTCAAATAAAAGTAACCCTCCTACTAATGAAGGTGGATTATTTTGGAGGATTTTTGTGCTTGAGCCAATCCATAAGGTCTGGGGGAGGTTGGGGGGGGGGTTCCTAAGTGGTGCGACAGAAAAGCACTTTCCTATTGTTGTGAGGCTGAGCACTCAAGAGAGATGGGAGAGACGCCGTTACTGTCTCTCTCCTGTCAATCAGAGTGACACTAGACAATCATGGGCGTCTGGGATCTCACGTTTGCAGAACAGGGCAGACTGTGCTTTCATCCAAGTGCTGCCCTGTGACACTCCATATTTAGCTTGTGGGCAGGATTTGGCAAAACCAAATTGGAGGGGAAGTAGGTGCGTGCATGTGTGTGTGTAAGATTGATTCCTAAATCAATCTTAAAGCCTGAATAAAGCACATGTTGAAGATTAGAATTTAACAAAATATATAATTTATCATTTTGAAAGAGAATAACACTTCTAATGAATGAAAATAATAGCTTTCTTTTTTTAAAAAATACACTTTCCACTCAGATTCATACATATTAAAACGACCGTATTACATACAAGCTGTATCGGGTTAAATTATAAATAAGAGATTGCAGTGTGCATGATCGTGTGGCATTACACATTAGTATTAGGCAGTAGACAATATTGTGGTTCGGGTAAATGATGCCATTACAATGCAGAGCCAGCATCTATGCAGAGCACACGGTTATTCTCTGAAATCAGTGTTAATGACTTTGTATAAAACATGCCATTCTCTGACCTAAAAATACCCCTAGCATTTACAAAAGTCTGAAAATATTTATAGGAATGTCCGGAGGGACAGATACCTTAGAAAATCAGAGGGTGTTTATTCTGAATTGCATCGTTTACGTATGTGTCAGGAGTAGTGAAGTATCCTACTCAGCATGACACAGCAATACTGGTCAATCTAGATGTAGATTGGATCAGACTGCAGGTTCAGATTAGCAGGGGCACGACATCGTCTCCAAAACAGCAGAGCATTCCTAATCTATTCTCTAAACCTTCCAACGTACCCCAAAACAAGAAAACGATATATGCCTCATAATAAATAAAGATAAATAGGGCACTTTATTCACTTTCCATTGAAATTCATCAACTTTTACTCAAATTTTCTTTAATGAAAAATAATGTTAAAAACATAGGCAATTAAAAAAGCCATCGTCTGCAGTCGTTGATGCAATTCCTTGTTTAAATATGATTGCTTGAGAATTGAGGGATTCTAGTCCTTCAGCTAATGTACAAGGTGTAATAATCCACTCCAAGACCAATGAGACTAGTTTCCACACACTTTTGTTCTCATGCAGTGTTGGACTGATGATAATATAATGAAGCTGAGAAATATCTGACATTCTCCATCTACCCTTTGTGGCTTCACATGAGCAAAAGTGTACAAAAGACCACAAGCTCAGCTTAGAGCCTCTTCACATAGTTTCCGGGGAAGGTTCCAAAAAACTTGCTTCTCCGGGACGTTCCTGAAAGCATTACAAAATAAAGTGTGATGTGACCTTGCTGGAAGGAAATAACTGACAAAGCTGGAAATTCAGATTCAGATTCTTATTCAGACTATTGTTCTATTTTATACATACTATTTCTTTTCAGAGCAGCGTCCCACACCAGTGGATATTCCTTAGAGAACAGTGCCATCTTGTGGTGAAGTGTGCAGTATACATACTGTAGACTCACCCACAAACCAGCCATCATCACATTTCTCCATCACGTCGACGACGTCTCCTTCTTTCAGTTCGAGCTCATCCTCGTTGCGTGGTGCATAATTATACACGGCCTGAAACCTGTTGGGTTTCATATTCAAACGGTTATATTCAGTCATCTGTTTTTCACATTTTTTACAACGTTAAAGCAATACAACGCAAATACAAAAGAAATGCAACAACAAATAAACCAAAAACAAACACGTGTTTACAGTGATCCTTTGGTATTAATATGAAATAATAAATCACTTACGGTTCTCCACCACCTTCCAGATGTTCCTGTGCTGGACGCTGCAAAAAAAACAGGCCTGAAATAAACATGTTGCATGTTGCACAGTTCACTGAATTACATGCCCAGCTGATAATAAGGCATCCAGTGGAGCTCACAGGAACTCGTATACAAGGGTGAGTCAAACATTATCCGCACTCTGGCTGTAGACTTATTTTCAGAAAAGATGAATGCATCATTTTTCAACATAATCTCCCTGCAATTCTATACACGTTGTCCATCTGTTAACAAGCTTTCGTATTCCCTTATTAAAAAATGTTTTAGGCTGAGCTGCGAGCCAGGAATGCACCGCTGTCTTCACCTCTTCATCAGAAGTGAATCTTCATCCTCGTAGGGCTTCTTTCAGGGGGCTGAACAGGTGACAGTCCGAAGGGGTAAGATCAGGACTATAAGGAGGATGCTTCAACAATTCAAACCAAAGTTTTTGGAGAGCGTCGACAGTATGGGTAGCTGTGTGTGGACGTGTATTGTCATGAAACAAGACAACGCCCTTGGATAGCAAAGCCTTTGCGTTTTTGTCCAAATTTTAGGCTTCAGCTCTTCAGTCGGTTTCTCACTGTTGATTGTCGAACCTTTTTCCTGATGATGTTCCAATGCTGGCCTGTGAGAATCCCAGAAATCTGTAAGCATCAATTTTCCAGCTGATGGTTGACTTCTGCACTTTCTCTTGGTCCATTTTCCATTCCATACTCTGTCCGTTTACTCTCAGGCTCGTAGTGATGAATCCGTAGAACCGGAGTGCGGCCAATTTTTGACTCACCCTCGTTGTAATGCCTAGATTAAGTTTGTATATGAACGCACAGAATGAACCAATCGTTCCATCACACTGATATTAAGCACTGAAATTTCATATACACATGAAATCGAGATCCACAGGAAGCTAAGGATCATTTCAAGTATTCAATTCAAGTATTGCACCATTCGGTGGTAACATATCCACTGATTTTTCTAGTCAACACTCTGCACGGTCGTGTCTGAGATCCCAAAAATGAGGACTGTACTCCCCTTATCTGGCTGGACTGGGGGGGAATGAGCCACTTGTCTAGCTCTGGGGAAAACACCTTGCTTATGCTGTGTACACAGGAAAAATCATTGGACATTCCTACAAGCGATCCCAGGTAGGCAAAGCATTTGTACTCATTCTTCATCTCACTGCACAGCAGAAGAGGCCCTTATGCACATTTCAGCAGCTCAGCTAAAGGCTATTTGTAATGCGCAGACACATCCAGGTCGCACACTAGCAGACTGCAGCAGATCACAGCTTCTGACCAAACAGCCATCCTAATGCTCGTGCAACAAAATCTACATACGCACAAACACAGCATGCAGAATAAACACATATCGTTACAGTTGTAATTGCTTATTTGCCCCTGATTAAATATTTTTAACCTCACAATTTATTAAAAAGAAATAGTGCATGCCTAATAGAACTGGTACAACCTTGTTTAGCAGATTTTCCTAAACTTACTGAACTATGCTGTTAAAATGTGTAAAAAGGGTGTGTGTTCACATATCCTCAGCCTATAACTATTATTTATATGTATATTTTTAATTTATACACTCACTGGTACTTTAAATTAAATTATAATGAAACAGATGGACTAATTAATTCTAGAAATGCAAAATTCAGTGTCAGTGCCCGGCATTCTTAAAAATAAATCCAGTGTTAATTTAAGCATAGAAACAGCCCAAGTCAATGTATTAGTTTTAGACAGCATACAGATATATCAGAAAGTGTGTTCAGCATGTACTGTATATGCTCTGACATGACAAACATTAGCATAGGTTTAGACATGACTGATCCATTTCCACACAGTGCACGTGTTTTCGTACCCTATGAGATCCTCTAACAGGAGATCCACAGGACCTCCTAGACATCACAGGGCTACGGGGGGGCTTACCCACAACCACAACATCATGCCTTACAGGCTGTAAGAACCAGAGCCAGAAGAGTCTTCCATCAGGGTTGACACACACACGCACACCATCCACACAAAAATAAACAGAGAGAGAAATATGCGGTACGTACTACAAGGGCAATGGTTTAGGTGACTAGAAAACTTCACTTAAAACATTCTTTTCTAATCTAGCTTATCATTAGCAGCATGCTTTTTATTATACATACATTTAATTTTACTTACATCCTTATTTATATTATCCTCCCTATTTTGCCCCTTGGCTTAATAGGTCTATTTTTGTTTTTTATTGTGTTGCTTTCCATTATTTTGTCCTTTTTCTTCTTCCTTTTCTTAAAATGTTACATTCTTTTGCCTATATAAACTTCTATCTTTGTTTGTTAGTGACTTCATCCATTTTATAGTTCTTTGTTGTTCTGCTGCTATGTAAAAGCACTTTGAGCTGCATCCCCTGTATGAAAAGTGCTACGCAATCCAAGCACTCAAATTTAAATTAAAGAATCTATTTTTGGTATCTGGCCATTCTGTACATTATGTAATCAATGTAATTTTGCATGCAGAATCTTAAACGTAAATTAATCTAGAGACTGAAGTAATCCTTGTCCTTTTCTTTTCATCGTTTACACTTTATTATCCATATTCACTTATGCACACAGAGGGAGAAGTTACTCAGAGGTAACTCCAGACAAAAGACCTATTCAGTAGTTATTCAGAATTTACACATGGAGAAAAAAAGCAGTGTCTTGGATATTTTTGAGCATACTTTTCTTGTGCCGTATTGGCTCGTATTAGAAGCAGCATGTACTGAGAGTCACTGACAGTTTGACGTCCACAATACACCATGCTGAAATCCATGTTTTAGGCTGTAAATACATAAAAAAAACTTCCAAAATGTCATTTAAGGCCAATATTAAATTCATATACCTATCAGCCATTACATTAAAACCATACACCTAATATTCTTTAAGTCAAGACATGGACTCCACAAGACCTCTGAAGGTGTGCTGTGGTATCTGGCACCAATACATTAGCAGCAGATCCTTTTATCCTGTAAGTAATGAGTTGGGTCCTCCATGCATTTGACTTGTTTGTCCAGCACATCCCACAGATGCTCGATCGGATTGAGATCTGGGGAATTTGGAGGCCAAGTCAACACCTTGAACCATTTGTAATGTTTCTCAAACCATTCATGTACAATTTATGTTGTTTGATATTTTGCATTATCCTGCTAAAAGAGGCCACTGCCATTAGGGAATACCACTGCCATGATGCACTTGGTCAGTGGTTGTGCATGTCAGTAACATCCTAATGAATGCCAGGACCAAAGCTTTCCCAGCAGAACAATGCCCAGAGCATCACACTGCCTCCACTGGCTTGCCTTCTTCCCATAGTGCATCCTGGTGCCATCTTTTCCCCAGGTAAGTCACACACCTTGTCACTGGTTGTCCCTCCTTAGACCAGTTTTGGTAGGTACTAACCACTGCATAGTGAGAACACCCCACAAGACCTGCTGTTTTGTTGAGATGCTCATGTAGTCAACTCCATCACAAGTTGCTCAGATCTTTATGCCCTAATATACCCTAATATACCTCACCCCTTTACAGGTGCCACAGTCACAAGTTATCAGTTATTAAAGTCACCTGTGAGCGGTTTGTAATGTTATGGCTGATCTGTGTAAATATGTTATATATGTTGTATGAATTATTTACTACAAACTACTTAATTAATTATTTATTACAAAATACTACACATGTCTTGTACACACATTATGATGGGCTACACCAAATAGTGTGCGCAGGTAGCTGCAAAGAAATATCATGCAAAATAATAGGATGTGCATATAAAGCGCTTTATTTATTTATTTTTTTAACCTGAGGGTGGAAGCCACGTTTTCAAAGTAAACATTATTATGATGAATGTGTTCCTTGCAATTAGGACTATTCATGCTGCAATATATTAGACTTCTATTGGAGGGTTATTTTTAATTTTTAAACTGTCTTCTGCTTTTATATGACATTATAACAGTTCATTTCAGTGTAGAATTAACATTGTTAAATATACTGACTACATCAATAGGACTACATGTACACTTGCACATTCATGCAGTTATGTAATCAGCCAATCATTTTGCAGCAGCACAATGCACAATATCATGCACATACAGGTCATGAGCTTCAGTAAATGTTCACTTCAAAGATGAGAATGGGGGAAAAAATATTAGTGACAGTATTAGTGACTAACTGTGGCGTGGTTGTTCGTAGCAATAGGACTGGTTTGAGTATATCATATCTAGCAGCATGTATCACTGCTATTCTGGGATTTTCATACAAACAATTTCTAGAGTTTACACAGAATGGAAACAAAAAGAAAAAAAAACCTTCCTGTGTAAGGAAGGTCTGCCGACAGATTGTCTGAGAGTGACCAGACTAATTTGAGCTGACAGGAAGTCTACAGTAACTCAAATAAGTACTCGTTATAACTGGTGAGCAGAAAAGCACTTTAGAATACACAACACATCCGATCTTGAGGTGGATGAGCTACAGCAACAGAAGACCACATCAGGTTCTACTGCTGTCAGCCAAGGAGTGGATTCCAATGTGGCTGTCTGCTGTTGTAGCCCATCCATGTCAAGATCCGATATTTTGTGCATGCTGAGATGCACTGTCTACATCACAGTTGTAAAGCACAATTAAGTAAGATACTAAACCCTTCCAGACTGCTGTGTATGAAAATCCCAAGAGATCAGGTAATTTTTCCCCATTCTGTCCTTTGATGTGAGCAATAACTGAAGCTCTTGACCTGTCTCTGCACAATTTTAGGAAGAGTGCTGCTGCAAAATGACTGCGATGACTACATAAATTTGCAGGTGTTGGGCGGGGGCTTAAAGGCAAGTGCTTGTGTATAAAGACTGTGGTCTAATCATAATATTAAAACCCTCAGACACTTCTACACAAGAAGAAATCTAAAAACCTCAGAAATGTAAACTACATGCAGGTATTTTGCATAATCTGAATGGGTCAGCCAAAACTTAATGGAAACGCCTGCATAACCATTCTCTGAATGTGAGTAACCTTCCCGTTATAAGTATTGACTTCTGGATTTAAGTCGAGAAAGATACTTTATATAATGAAAACTTATAATGGCTAGTGTAGAATTGTTTTGGTGGTACAGAAGCAACATACAATAGCCACATCCAGTAAACAATAAAGTTGTTTCCAATATACTGTATGGGGTGGAAAGAGATACAACAGGGATTGGTATTGTCTGAGTTACAGACACCATATAGTCAGAAATGGTTTAAGCGGAAAGTTACTGTCGAACATCTCTTCTTTACCTTGACCTTGGGGGAACGGAGATGTTTGGAGGAAGGAGGAGGCGACTGAGACACCCCAGGGAGTGGAGGGGTGGAGCAGGGGGTAGGGGAGGAGCACTTGGGAGAGGCAGGGGACACAGAACTCACAGGCTTTGAGGAGATAGGGGATGAGGGACACATAGAGGGACTTTGTGTAACTTCAGCCTGCTAACAGGAAGAAATGATGAACTTAAATTCAGGGAAAACTGAAGAAGTGAAAAAAAAAAATCAGCATCAAGCAAGTATAAACTCCAAATAAGTAAGGGTTAGTCAAGAATACGTTCTGTTCTTATTATTATAGACACACTGACCAAATCACACAACCAAACTGAACACTACCTCATGTTCTGACATCATGCTACGAACTGGGTGGACTGGAGTGAAGGTATTTGTTGACTGGGAGTCTGAATAAGCCCTGGTGTCTTCAACTGGATCCTCCTCTATGAAAAGTTTGGGTAGATCCTCTGAAACGGTCAGCACTTGCCTATGAAACTCTGCTGTCTCCAAAATGGGGAGCTTTGACTGGCTGGCCTGGATGATGGACACAAGCTCTTCACACACATCCTCCTCAGTTTCTCTGGGGTATATGGGAAACTTTGAGGATGAGGGCTGTTCATCAGGCTCATACACAACCAGGTCAATTGGGCAGCAAGAACTGAGTGAGTCCAACTTATCAATGTCACAGCTATCTGAAAAATATTGCTCTTTGTTAAGCAGACCAGGCTTGAGATTTGTGTTCACTTCAATCACGCTGCCACATTTGGGGCTGGAGTCAAAAGTAGGGGAGATGGGGGATGGAGTAAAGGAGGCTGAGGTGAGGTAAGCCTGAGGTGAGGGACTGGGATCAGGTGACATGTACGATTTCGGAGAGCTGATAGGAACAAAGTGACCCTCTCTGAGTGGTGGGCTGAGGGTGTAAGGTGTGAGGGAGGGGAAGGAGTCCAGTGCAGAGGTAGCTGGGGAGTCCTGCCTTTCATAATCTAGCTGAAAATTAGACGGCAATGGGGGAGGTGTAGGGGCAGGAGTGCCTGAGGGAGACAGACCGAGGGTAAGGGCGAGCCACTCGCCAGTCACCGCCTGGAGATGAGCTGCTCTCTGAGAGCTGAGGGAGGGTGAGGTGTGCTGGCGGGGAGTAGATGAGGAAGAGCAGGTCATGAGGCGTGCAGATGATGGCTTAGAAAAAAACAAAAAGAGAAAGAGGAAAGTGAAAGGACAGACTGAAAAATAGCAGAAAGGTAAAAGGAAAAATAGCAGAAAAGGTAAAGGATTGACTGACGAAACATGAAAAAGCCTACCTCTTGTTTTCTGAAAACAACATGGATTCAGAGGGGAAAGAGTGTGTCAACATACCAGATTGGCCCTCCTGGCCCTATAAAGATTACACTGCACTATATGCACATTATATCACTAATAAGGTGTCCCTAAGCATTGGTTTAGAAAAGAAAAAAGTTTCAAGAATGCACTGCCTGCTAATACAACAAGGAAGAAGTAACCTAAAAAAAACCTGTGTAAAAGGTTAGATAAAAAATTCAACCTCTATTTAACAGTTTACCTCAAAAAATCCAGCACAGAATTCCACACATCGGCAATTGCTCCGTCTGCAAAAGCTGTTGTCCGGTCGAGCTCCACAGCACCCGTTTATGACACACGTTGCTCCCTTTAAATAACTCTCTGCATTGCTTTGCTTAGTCTCATTTCCAACATCATGCCTGTGATGGTGCCAGGTATTCATCTATCTATCTTGATTAGTGCCTGCTTTATGCTTAGTGATTTAATCTTGCCTAGTCTAATATGCGTATTTAATGGTTGCCTGACCTCCGTACTGCCTGTCCTTTAAGCGTGTCTGTAAAGCTAGTATTCATATCTTCATAAAGCTGTCCGTCTTTCTGCTTCATAATGATTATGGTCTTATGAATAAGAATTTCCAGGGCATTGATGGATGGATTGTAGCCCATTTCTTGCTATGTACAATTTGTCAGAACCTCTTTATCATGTCTATCAATGGAAAAGAAGCACTATTGGACAACCGCTGAGATATTGTCGGGGTGGTAAACCATTTTCAGCACAGCAATGACACCCATATGATAGTGTGTTTAGCAATGTTGGAAATGTGAAGCTGAAATGCTGCATACTCTGAATTTGTATTCACAACTCGAAAAGACTGTATAGCCTCTCTTTAGACACAGCTCACCTTAGAACACAGCAACCCAATCAGCACAAACACGCAGAAGTAACACTTGACCTGTCTAGCCCATAATTAGCCTAAGATAATGATTGCACGGGCTGGATAATTCATCTGGGCTAAGCTAGGGCTGTCTTAACTTGGGTCATGTGAGCAGAGGGTCAAGTGTCTACTGCTTTGTGCATCAGATAGCATTACAATTCAACTGCACTTAATGACAGTTAACACAGAGATAATCTACAGGGCTGCTGTAATGAAGTATTTGTCACTCAGCCAAAGAAGGTCCTATAAATCCAGTGCATAAAGAACCCTATCACCTTTCTGGTGTGTTATATTTGTCACTTTTATTTAGGGAATTGAACTGTAACCATCGCTGTCTTCTTTGACAATTAATTTGAGTAAGAGACTATATTGTTTATTTCTCTTACACAAAATCACTGATATCACTGTTCATAGTTTTGAAAGCTCTCACACCTTCACCTATATAGCTAGCAAGATATAGATAGAGCCCATATACGATGTCCTCTTATATACTTACCCTGCTGTGCATTTTGTTGCTGGAGGAACTATGTGCAACTCCTGGTGGCTGGCTAGGACTTTTCACAGGAGTTTTCTTGATGATGTCCACGTAAGACACTGGAAAGATGCCTTGTTTGTTCGTCCCAGGGATCTTTCCTGTGAACCAGTTCTGGTCCACTTGGCGCAGCACTATAACACGATCACCCTGGAAGAGATTGAGACTATGACCACTTAATACTGGATTCATAGTTAGAAACAATGCATTGAAATATAAAGCATGAGCCAAATAAAAAGAAAAACTAATACAGCAATAAGAAAAATAAAAGAAGATGGCAAACCTTCAAATTATTCATTATTGTTCTGAATCTATAATTTAGATTGTGTACATTATTTTAGATGGTGTGCCATCAGTTAATTTAAAAATGTTAACATGGGCACTAGATATTAAATGAAGTTCATGAAATCATAATGTGTGCATGCGATGTAAGATAAATATCTTATATTTATAAAAAAATAATAATAATAATCTCAGTGTTTAGTTTGGTGATTAGTGATTAGTGTGGTGTGCTCTCCTGTAAAGGATAAGCTGACCAAGCCATTATCTGCTACATTACATCACAGGTAAATATTCATTCATTAATTTTCTTGACCGCTTATTCCTTTTCAGGGTCACGGGAGAGCTGGTGCCTAGCTGGCAGCACAGGGCTCAAGGCAGGAACAACCCTAGACAGGGTGCCAATCCATTGTAGGGCACACACACACGCACACTCGTGCACACACTAGGGCCACTTTAGAGACACCAAACAACCTAACATGCATGTCTTTGGACTATGGGAGGAAACCGGAGTACCCGGAGTAAACCCACATGGACACGGGGAGGACATGCAGACTCCACACAG
>JAOVYV010000035.1:18416436-18434895 GCA_025674545.1 Hassar affinis | reverse complement strand
ACCACCACCACATCAGTGTCACTGCAGTGCTGAGAATGATCCACCACCCAAATAGTACCTGATCTGTGCTAGTCCTGAAGGGGTCCTGACCATTAGAGAACAGAGTAAAGGGAACTAAGAAAGTATATAGAGAAACAGATGGACTGCAGTCTCTACTTGTAGAACTACAAAGTGCATCAATGTGGTATGTGGAACTGAGAAAATGGACAATGAGAGTAGAGAAAAGGAGGTGGTCATAATGGTATGCCTCACCAGTGTATGTAGCAAATCTACTGAAAACATATTGTAAATACTGGCAGACAAAATAAATGATTATACAAACAAAAAGGGTAGCTGAAATCATGGATCAATGAGATCAATGAGCCAACAAAGAATGACAAAACATTTTCTACTTCAAAACACATTCACAAAAACATGCAGTTCATTTGAGTGCAGGGCATGGAGGATGGTGGGAGGAATGACAACCCAAACACAAAAGAGAATATGGGAACATTGGTGACTGATCAATAGAATCCACCTTGAGAGCATTGCAGACCATTATGGTTCTTCTGGTTGTTGTCTATGTGGTGGCAGGAGGCATTGCAGGCCAAATGGGAGTACTCGGGCTGGCCCTGGATGTCCTGAATGAAGTCATCAGTCAGGCCATGGCATGAGGAAAGCTGGGTTGGACTACATTGTTCCAGGGCCTGAAGAGAGGACTTCCTCTCAGGAACTTCAGGTAGCAACTCGGTCAGAAGCCTGTGGAGGATGCTGTTTTCTGGCAGACTTCCCCTGCGTTTTTCAGTGCAAATATGTTCATAGATATCCTTCAAGGCAGAGTCAAGAGCTCTGTACATGCATCTCTTGGATTTTGGTATATGGGAGTTCTTCTTTTTGCGAAAAGGCACTGGGCTAACCAGAAAGGCCAGCTTGCTGAGACCGATGTCTGATTCCTCCACATGCAGCCGATGCCTTTGGTCTTTCTTGGCTCTCTCATGTTTGATCAGAGTAGTGAAACGTGTGAAGGAGGCTGGGCACATGCCTTTGCAGGAGCTCACTAGCTGCCTGTTGTAGCGATGATGACGGCCAGATCCACAGAAGCTCTCAGAGGATGCGAAGGAGCAATGGTCAAAGTCACTCTCGCTACAGTAGGATGAGCCCTCAATCTGTATACAGTCACCAACATCAGAAATAACAGCCTCATGGTCACTGTCTGAGAAATCTTGTTGGACAATAGGACATCTTATGTGGTTGTTGGAGACTTGGATATGAATTGGCACATTAGCATGAATCTTGTGGTACTGTGGCTGTCCCTTTAGAGGATTTCTGGCTGGTGGCTCTTCATCCAGCAAGGACTCAATGGAGTAGCTGCGATTTTGGTTGGTAATCCTCTGTGAAAGACCTATATTGTGACAATCGCTCTTTAGGTTTGGCATGGATTTGGATTTTTGGATTAAACTCTCAAATTCAGAGATCCTGTTGTGTACCATATCAAGAGGTATCTCAGAGCTGGAACCATTATTGCTCAAGCAATGGTTCTTGCCCTGTTCACTCTCATAATTCTTAATCCTGGCTTTGACAGAGCAAACACGCGAATTGCTAAGCTCTTGCCGGTTGATGTGGTGCATCTTCTTGTACAATTTGAGAAAACCTGGTGTAGTATGAGCCGAGCAGTTTGGGCTGTGCTCTCTGCGTTCCTCAGAATTCCTGTTGTCGCTGTGGGAAAAAGCATGTTGCCCTCCATTCTCCATCACAGTGACAGTGCTTTCAGACCATTTTCCCCTTTCTTTATCCTGACCCTCAGAGAGGAGATCATCATAGCTCCAGGATCTGGGCTGAGAAGAGAGTTCCAGACTCTCTGGTTCTGATTGCCAACCATTTTTTAAGTCCTCTGAGGCAGATACAATGATTGTGTCTTCATTTTGGTCATGATTTTGAAATGTGGCTACTGAATCATGTGAGGTATCATTGTTTGAATTTTGGAAGAATAAGTCCTTATTTTGGTCAGTATTTCCATTTGAGGCCACTACTTCAAATGAGATATCATGGCTTGGATTTTGACCATTTAAATGTGCTGAGTGCATTGTTCTATTATCCCCACCTTTATTTATCCACCATGAGCAGCATGACAAGAGAGAGACATGAGAAGACATTAACATGACTTTAGCTGAGCAGAATGGATTTGTGCTTGCTACAGCAGCACATCTATCAAAACGGAAGAAAAACAAAAATATTTTCTACTCAGTCATGCAACAAAAACTTCCCTGCATATTTTCATTATTTTATTACATCAGATTACATTTTATTACATCAAATGTAACTGAAACAGTAAAAACTGTGATCAATATAAAATAATAAATCTGAGTCATACAATCAGAACAGCTTTTTAAGATTTGGCATAGTACTGATTGTGATAGCTACCTTTTGACCTGGACAAAGAGGAAGTGGAAGGGGCATTCACGGGCTTTCTCTGGGTACTGCTGGTCCTGGTTGGTACAGGAAGGTGAGCAGTATGCATCTCTGATGGTTTTTCAATGCTCTGGGGGGAGCTTAGTGAGCTTTGAGGCCGGGTCTGGGTGGCCGTGGGCTCTGACTTCCTTCTTGTCCTGTTATCACTGGCAGAACTAAAAATGGTGGGAAAGGTCATATTCACCTTGAAAAGATTAATTTCCAAACATAGCAGAGACTAGAATACTAGAATATACAGTCTTAATCACCCTATTGTTTTTAGATACAACTTTGTTACTGATGTTTTTTTGAGTTCTGCATTATTGAGTCAGTACTAAAAGATTTTATATTTCCAAATGTTACTTTTCCAACAAAAAGTTAAATGTTACACAAAAACGTCTGTATGTCAGTAAGAAAGCAACACATTACATAACAGGACACTTTTCAGATAAAAAACATAATGAAGGCTGCTGGGTTTTGCATGCAAAAAAAGAAGTAAGTGTGACAGTCAAAGTCTCCAGAAGAGCTGTGGCAGATTCTCCAATTTTTCTTTTAACAAAAACATTAAAAGATATTTGTGTGAAAATTAACCAGAATCCACATGGCCCTAAAAGTCATTTTCTCACACATAATATTTAGAGGGCACAGTGACGACAAACTGTGGCCAGGTCAAAGGGGAAAGTCAAACACTGGTTGATGCCCTGTAGATAGTCCACAAGGACAAGGCTTTTTCAGCTGTCCTACTCTTTCAGAATTACTACAGTAAGCAGCACAATCATATAATTATTATCATAAGTTCTATACATAAACAATCAATGTTATTCAGAAAAACTAAATGTGAAAACATAGACATATTTTTAGTTCATCTTAATCCAAGTAAAGGCATGTCTTAATATTTCTTATCTCTAGGGTAAAATACATGATGGCTGCTGTACAGTAGACGGGAAAAACAACTTACCTTGAGGGCCGTTCAAAGCTTCTGTCAGCAACCGGCTGATAAAGAAAGGTCTGAAAGAGAGAATCAAGAGTAAAGGAAGTCCTTTAATTTTGTCATCTTATACATATATCCAGTGAATTCCCAGTACACTGAGTAAAGCTGACCAAGTTGCCCCAATCACCATATTTGCAGTCTTTCCTCCAATTACGTATTTGCTGTCTTTCCAAAATGGAACAACAGAATCAGTTCTGCTCAAGAAGAAAAGCTCAGCAGCTTGCAGAGCAGCTGGATGCCGATAACTTACAAGTGTCTCGATGTCAAATGAAGCAGGGAATTCCTTGTGCGCATGGCTGGAGTAAATAATCATTTTCTCTTCTACAGAAGCTCCGAGGAGGCTCAAGTGGAGTTATTCTCTTGAGCTGTGAGAGCTGGTGATCTATTTTTTAACAGGCTTTAAACGTACCCTCTGTGAGGTGGCAGGAATGTCCACTTGCAGTGACAGATTTGTTGCCAGTCAATATAAATACCAGGAGCAAGTGACAGCTACCTTGTGGGCAAGCTCTTAACTGGGCTGTCTTCCAATAGTAAGTTTAATCGTGAACACCCACCATCTTTGCCTACGACATTGTCTCGTGTGTTTCTTACTATTTAGTCTCTGTAACTGGTATTGAATAACGTATTGAAGAAATGTGATTGCTCAGAAAGGTTGCCTTATCTGTACACATGTGTGAGTTGTAAACATAAGTGCAAACATTAACAAAGGGGCTAACTATATATAACTGACAGAAGTGGCAGCAGGCTAATTTTATCCCCACAGCCTATGTGAAATGGGATGTCATTTGATCCTTAATGAAGCGTCCTCACCTCCTTCACTTACTCCAACTAGTTCTCTTGTCTCACAATAAAACATTCAATTCAATTCAAATTTATTTCTAAAGCGTTTTTTAACAGTGGGCATTGTCACAAAGCAGCTTGACAAAGACATAAAATCCAGACATAACTTACAGGTTTTATCCCTTACTGTTATCCCTAATGAGCAAGCTGGGGGCGGCAGAGGCGAGGAAAAACTCCAGGACAGGAAGTCATGAACCATGTAAACAGGCATTTTTGTGCATATAACCAATGCTCATTTGTTATATAACATCTTGTTTCTCAATAGATTGCTTTATAAAAAATAAAGATGTTTTTGATAGAGAATGATGAATAGGTGATGAAAAATGAAGTAGCGTGAACTGATATTTTGTCTTACTCTATGTTTTCTATGTTATCTCATATTTAGAAATATATCTATCTCTTGTGCCTTTTTTTTTACCAAGTAGGGAGAATGAAAGTCCACATGTACTTCCTTTGAGGAGCAAGTGCACCTTTTAGAATTGATGCTCATGCTACATCAGAGGGCAGCAAAACAAACCTGGAGGAAAGCTCTAACTGCCCTCTTCTGAGCTCACAGACCCCTATGATTGGTTAGTGTTGCAGTAATTGACAGAGGAGAGAGTATATTTCTATCCCTCCCACATATACTCCCAAGTATGAATAGCTGGTATCATTGCGATTCAAACTTCCCAACAACAGAATGATGGCTTTTGCATTGCACCACTACTTATTTTATCATCACGTAATTTCTTTCATTCATTTAATTATCACTTATTCTCCTTCCCACTCCCTCATTACCTCATTATGGATTCGGAGAGCAATCTCTGGATCATAATCCAGGCGTTTTTTAGGAGGCTTGACCCAGAGGAGGAAGAAAGAGCAGAAGGAGTTGAGGTGACCCAGAAATGAAAGGGGGAAAAAAAGGAGGAGGTAGTTACCTGACTGTAGTAGACGAATCAGATGGCATGCCACTATACACCAGCACACAATTAGCATCAATACACACAGTGCTAACTACTGGTCACTACAAGTAGCCCTTACACCGTTCACCAAAGCAATATGTAATCATGCAAGTGGTCTCAAAATCAAACATGCCATTTGCATGTGCTGTAATCTGCAGAGCTGGATGTGTGAAGAACAGAGGCAATTGGTGACACAATGAGACACAAGGCTAAAATGTTGGAAGGTCGGAGCAGAGTTAGTCTAGAAGTTACAGTTACTTGATTTTCGTTTAGGCTCCCCTAAATGCTTCTGCTCATTCCAACCAGTCATTCCAGACTTGACCACAGCAGTAAGGCAACTACTGTGGAAGCCACCAAGCTTCCTACTGTATGTGTCTTACTAGCAGCATCAAACCAAACACACACAACTACACCCCACTTACCGGCCGTCCAAACTCCAGCTCTGCAAAGAACTTATACCAGGGTTCATTCTCTAAAGCTAGCTCTTCTGGTGTTAAGTTACTCTTCTGGTTGTAGAATGGACAAAAGTGGGGAAAGAGGAGAGGGATGAGAAAGGGGAACAGGAATGAAAAAGAGTAATGGCTATAGACATGCAAGTGTCAACATAAGGAATGGCTTTGACAAGATAGAAACTGTGGAATATGAATATTTGTTAAGGCCAGTGCATTATTTCTATAAAATCCTAAATATTAATAAATAATACAACCAAAACAATGGGATGTTGTGTTGCAGTTTAATGGTCAGCTGCAGTATCCGTCCCATTCCAACAGAGAGCAGTAACAGACCTTTTCCCACCAGTTAGCCAGACAACATAATTACTAACCACAACACTGTAGGTCCTCATATTGCATTTTAAACCTACACCTCTGGAAGATTATAGATATGTTAGAAATTATAATTATTTCCCAATAATACAAACCCCTTACAGAGTAAAAAAAAATCATTTAAAGTAATTAAAGCATCTGACAGGCTTTAAATGCTCATTGGCTTTTCCAAATGCAGAACAAATTCTTGGTATTCCCAAACACCACTCTAAAAACATAATATTTGTAATTCATAACTAACCAAATTTTGAAGTGTTTATTTTAATGCAGGTCCAAATATATCCAGCAGATGGCAACAATGTATTGATAGTAGCTATCAGTGCCAGTGCAAATAAACTGAAATCAACTGCACATATGAAATAACACTAACAGTGCGGTATAGTGGGGAAATATCAGTTGTTATTTTTCACACAAACAAAAACTCAATCAACAATAAACAAAAAAAACAATATCAACTATAGCCTGTATACCTTCAGTGAACTCAATAATAAGGTTATACTAGTTTCAATAGCAATGCAACAATGACAGGTAAAACAAAATATATAAAATAAGGGTTGTTGAGTTCCCTGATGTTATAACTTTGATTCAGGGATACATAAAGACAGACTTACAGTACTGTGCATAAGTCTTAGGCACCCTATTGTTTTTAAGATGTTATTGATGTTTTGGGGGGGCGGTTGAGTGCATTATTGAGTCAGTACAAAAAGATTTTATATTTCCAAGCATTACTATTCCACAAAAAAATGAAATGTTATATAACAATGCTTGTATGTCGGTAACAAAAGCCAAACGTTACATAACAGACCACTTTTCAGACTGTAAGATTTAAACAGCGTACCCACGCAGATATTCCCATTTACCTCATTTACACCCTGATAAAGAAACAGCACGCTCTCTCTGCGCTCTCGGGCCGACATCAGTGAGGGCGTACGGCAGACATGCACAAGCTCTTCAGACACATTATGTCCTCTTACAGCTCAGTTCACTATCTTCTTATGTTTGATAAAAGTTTAAGACAGCTTATGTTATGTTAATAGACAGCTATTAGAATACTTGTTTTCCTTTCTGAAGGACAGAAAGTTCTTCCACACTTTGTTTTTCTTTCTCATTTTTTTCTAGATTGTTCTGCTACTGAATATATGCTCTTTATTCTGTTACACTAAACGAATCATTTATAATTACAGCCTGACTCGGAGGGCAAAGGACAAAGGACAAAAATCTCCTTTTGGATCGAACCCAGATTAATTAAAAAAGAATTAAATCTTAATACAGACAAAAAAAGCATAATGAAGACTGCTGGGTTTTGCATGCAGTGGTTTTTGCAATGCAAGTAAGTGTGACTGTCAAAGTGGCCAGAAGAGCTGTGGCAGATTCTCCAAGACACTCAGAAAAAATAGCAAAGATACCTTAAAAAATAATGATTGGTTTCTACATAAAAGAAAGCACTATAAAACAAACAGTAATAAACTAACGGAAGTGAATATTTGGTGTGTTGTTTCCTTAAATAGTGTTCAATGTGTGCAGTTTTATACGGAAATTAGCTTTTTAATCTAAATTAATCTGCCACAGCTCTTCTATGATTTTGTCACACTTACTTCTTTTTTTGCATGCTCAACCCAGCAGCCTTCATAATGATTTTTTATCTGAAACGTGATCTGCTATGTAATGTGTAACATTTTTGTGCAACATTAATTTTTTTGATGTACAGTAATCTTTGGAAATATATTTTTTGTACTGACTGAATAATGCAGAACTAAAGAAATATAACCCCATCAATAACAAAAGTTATTATAGAATAAAAGTTATAAAAAACAATAGGATGCCTAAGATTTTTGCATAGTACTGTATGTCTGGCATTGCCTTTGATCAGAAGTCAAGTAGTGACAGTGTTCCAGGAAAGTATCTGCATATTAGTCTCAGTTAATCTCAGATGGATCACGATTTGAATATATAGGGCACTACATACAATGAAGAAACCTATTTCATTGCCTACTTGGTGCTATATAGAGAGATCCAAATGAAAAAAGAGAAATGAATACCAATTAAACTAATGAATGCTTGCATATATGTGTTATTCAAAGGAGCCCTATAAATTCTCCTTATCAAAATCAAGTAAAATGTATTTCTGGGAAAGACTTGCTTCTGGATGTTAACAGCTTAGACCAGTGGTGTCTAATTGTATCCAAGAAGGGCTGTTGAGGGTGCAGGTTTTCTTTCCAACCAAGCAGAAGCCACACACTACTGAAGGACAAGATCCATTGATTAAAACCAGGAGGAATGAGGTGTGACTTCTGCTTGACTGGAAGGAAAACCTGCGCCCACACCAGCCCTTTGTGGATAAGGTTGGACATTGCTAGCTTATACTATAAAAATGGTATAACATTAATGCCATTGATGACACATTTGACACATTGTATTAATATTGATTTTTTGCAAATCACTGAAAGGTTTGAGAACTCTGTATTGTCTCTATGCATTCTTTTTTCTGAATCTGAAATCACTTAAAATACAACCATTTTAAGCACCATTTTAACTATTTGCAATGCCAAAAATCAGAATAAATCAGAGTACACTTACTGCTTTCTCTTGGTCTAGGATAGAGGATTTCCCTGGCTCGTAGTCAAAGATACTCCTGGGCTCGGCTCTGTATTTGCGAGTATCCACTTTCTTATCTGGAGGGTCCCACTGATTCCTAAGAGCAGAAGAGAGGCAATGAAATGCTTTTAAATAAAAAACACAATTTTGTAAAACCCTGAGCCTTTGCCAGGTGACTACAGTGTGTCTGCTATATCTCGCTTCAGACTCCAGTGGTATAGCTGTTTAATAATCTTACAGTCGGGTTCAACTCAGGCTCAACACTACATTATGCAAATCCACCCATGCTTTTTAACAGCAAGTATGAGACAGAGAAAGAACTGGATCTCACATGTCTGGGGTGCTGCTGCCACTCTGGTGTATATTATGGGTGTGAGACATTGATGGTGATGAAGTTGGGAGAGAAGAGGAGCTGGATTTTCTGAAGCCGCACGTGCCATTATCAGAGATGCTCTTGGTTATGGGTCTGTATGTACTGCTTTTAGGTGCAGGGTGTGCCTGGAAATTATTTGTTGGACTATGCTTCTCTGCAAAAACAATCCAATCCAACAAATAAAAATACAAAATATATTTGCAACTACATTAAAATCACCAACTTGAATGAATTTTGTAGTGATTATACATTGCAGTGACAAAGTATTTGTCCCCTTCCCTGTTTCTTCTGTTTGCTAATTTGTTTCATTTAAATGTTTCATCAAATCATCAAATTCATTTTAGTATAAGGTAAAGACAACATGACTAAACACAAAATGCAGCTTTTAAATGACCATTCCATTTTTTGAAGCTCAAGATTTATTCAAATCCTATATCACTCGTGTGAAAAAGTTACTTCCTCCTTTTACTCTTGTAAGTCGTACTCAATTACTCTTGTAAGTCACTTTGGATAAAAGCGTCAGCTAAATGCAATGTAATGTAATGTAATGTAATCCTTAGCTACCAAATCAACCAGTTAACTAAATTCAATTGATTACTGGGTCCAATTTCACTGGCCACACCCAGGCATGATTATTGCCAGACCTGCTGAATCTAAACATCACTGTTCTGAACTTGTCTGGTAATGTGAAGCAGGCTAGAAGGTCTCAAACAGCAGCACACAATGCCATGTTCTAGACAGATTTGAACAGATGCTAAACAAATTCACTGAAATCTATCAGTCTGGAAAGGGTTACAAACCCATTGCTCCAGCAGTGAGAGCCATAATCCATAAACAGAGACCAATTGAAACAGTGGTGAAGCTTCCCAGGAGTAACTGGCCTACTAAAAGTTACAAGACTTTTGGGACAATATTCTGTGGACTGATAAGTCAAGGATATAACTTTTTGGAAGCCATGGCTCCTGTTACATGTGGCGTAATTAATGCCATACTCCACCATAAGAACACCATACCTAAAGTCAAACACGGTGGTGGTACTATAATGGTCTGCGGCTGATTTACTTCTGTAGGACCTGGACAACTTGATGGAACCACGAATTCTGCTCTCTATCAGAAATCCTACAGAAGTACTGTATATCCACCCACAGAACATTCAGGTTTGTGACATGAAGGTCAGTTGGGTTATAGTGCAGTTGGGTTCTACAGAAAGACTCATGTTCGCAAGCAATTCCACCTCTTAACGGCTCCAAAGAAACAAAATTAAGGTTTGGGTGTGACCGAGTCAAAGTCCTGACTTGAATCCCATTGAGATGCTGTGGCAAGACCTTAAATAGGCAGCTCATTCTTGAAAACCCAACATCCATCCATACATCATCTTAACTGCTTATTCCTGTTCAGGGTCACGGGAGAGCTGTGCCTGCCTAGCCAGCGGCATA
Source organism: Hassar affinis (assembly GCA_025674545.1). NCBI lineage: Eukaryota > Metazoa > Chordata > Actinopteri > Siluriformes > Doradidae > Hassar > Hassar affinis. The sequence goes on along the minus strand of JAOVYV010000035.1, from coordinate 18,424,468 downwards.
GGGCTCAAGGCAGGAACAACCCTAGACAGGGTGCCAATCCATCGTAGGGCACACATATACTTGTGTACTCATACACACAGTCACACACTTTAGAGACACCAATTAACATAATGTGCATGTCCTTGGACTGTGGGAGGAAACCGGAGTACCCGGAGTAAACCCACATGGACACGGGGAGGACATGCAGATTCCACCAGACTGTTCCACCCGGGAATTGAACCTGGGACCGTCTTGCTGTGAGGCATCAGTCCTACTCACTGAGCCACCGTGCTGCCCGAAAACCCAACAATGCAAACTTGCAAACAAGAGTGGGCCAAAATTCCTCCACAGTGATGTAAAAGTCTCATCACAAGTTATCACAAACATTTGATTGCAAATGTTATTATAACAACCAGTTATTAGGTTTAGGGGGCAATTATTTTTTCACATCAGTGATCTAGGTTTTGAATCAATCTTCAATACATTGAATGATTATTTAAAAACTGCATTTTGTGCTTATTCATTTTGTTTTTACCTTATATTAACATTTTTGTGATCGTGAATCATTTAAATGTGATGTCATGAGCTTGATTTTACACTGCAAGTGTTAATACAATGCTGGGAATTTTGAAGTGGACAAAACTAGCACTTTTTCTTTATTATCAGTTACAAAAAATATGGGCTAGCCATATACCTCTGGCTAATTGTGAACAATTACATATGAATGTGTAATTCTAGAGAAAGTAAATAGGAGACACACCTTCATTCACAGTACGCTGAGTGGCACTATAGGAACCATAATATTCGAACTCTGTAAAAAAATGCAAATACAAACAAAGATGATTAGTTGATAGATGATTCAGTTACACAGCCCCATATTTTCAGCACTATGTGCATAATGAGTTAGACTGGAAGAGCATTTGTCATTACTGCTCAATGCACATGTCCCTTTGACCTCTGTAATCCCAGGACAACATTCTGACAATACTATTGGGGCTATGCAGTCAGGTTCCAGGAATGATTCAGCTCTGCTGAGTGAAGCTGTTTTAATGTTGCACCATTTAAAAAGCTTGTCAATTCCTCTCTCTGCAGATTGATCTTAGAAAGCCTGAGCCATAAACCCATGGCAAGTGTAGATGCCCTACATATACTGGGATTCATCTATTGCATGCTTTTTTTAGAGTAGTAATAAAGATCACTTAGAATATTTAAAAAATGCTGAAAGGATTATACAGATTTGGTTATACATGAAAAAAACAGTAAACTACCTGATTATGCTAAGGGTGAACAGAGGACATGAGAATCTAATCTGAACACTATGTTGAACATATCATGGATGTTACACTATAAAAGTTTCATGACATACATTTTATTATAATTATCAATATAATTGGAAATAACTGTGTAAAAGATTCCATCCCACCTGGTTTCGGCACCACGTGAATTTGCTTGAACATAGTCTTATACCAGTCTTTTGGCCGGTCCACAGTCTAAGTTAACAACAAGAAAAAAACAGCAGTTTCTCAAACATTATTGTTGGCACTCACTCAGCACTGTACATATGCAGGACATGAATTCTGCATGGTCTGCTTACATTTCTGGTGGCAGTGGGAATGCCAGACTCGTCCACAGGGCCAATGCCTGAGTAATGGGAAGCTTTGCCCACTGTACCTCTCCTCTCATCATTTGATGCATGCATAGAGGTTCCTAAACCCACAGTGGCACAGACTGGAGAAATAGACTCAGCAGCTGGACAGGGAAAGTTGCAACAGACGGACAAGAATGCTGTTAGTAATAATCAATGAATCAATTTATTTAATGGAATTTGGGAACCTATATTACATGAGATAATATGGATATAATAAAACAGCAACACAATGCTCCATCTCTAAATCTGTCTTCTTATACAACTGCATTGCCTAGAGTCTTGGAAACTGTGTTAATCCCCTTTGTGTGCCCTCAAATGCTTCCTAACACAGATTTATGTTGCCACTTGGGACCTAGAGAGATCATGTGGCCTAAACTGTGGCTTCAATTTGCGATGCATTACAGCTTGACTTGCCACACAAGTGACTTATCAAGAAGTGTGGGGGTGAAACATTCACCTTTCGTTTGTGGTAGATGTTGCGTTTGGCTGCACACATTTCTAAACATAACAACCTTAGACACTTTCCCTTTAACTTGATAAACCTTTTCATGTGTTTAGAAGCTACCTGTTTCAGATATTCAGGATTAAAGGATAAATATGTGTGAACTGTGCAACTTGGAAAACATATTTCTAATCACTTTAGCAAATTCCAGTATAGCTTGTACTCACGAGTGCTCCTGCCCTGCTGCATGGCTGTGAGAGTAGGGCTGAAAGAGGGAAGAGGAGGGTATGTGGAAGGGGAGAATGGTCTTTGGAGGTGACTCTTTAGGCCTGAAGACACACCTACACTTCCATTTACAGTCATTTGGCCCTTGGTAATAGAGAAAAAAGGGAAAAAAACAACAAGAATGGTATTAATGTAACACAATGTACAATGTATAGGCATTCATCACTATAGAGCTATTATCACTGGGCCATATTATGTGTTCTAACTATGAAGGGTTGTGCCAAACTTCAAAAGAGCAGAAATCCTGTGGAGTTACCAGTGACAATGTTAGATGTAAGAAAGAAGAAAGAAAACACTGGATTATTAGCAGTGTAAGACACACTAAATAAAAAAAAAACTAAGGAGATGAAACTGGTTCACAAATTGATTTTAGCAGCATTGTTTAAAATGTTATTAAGGCTTTAATCAGGATATAGTTATGTCAAAAGGATAAAGACAAGTGTTAAAGACAAAGAATAAGAGTGCAGAGAGGAAGCAGGGTGTGGTATGCTTTTGCTACAGCTATTTCCCCCTACACTGGTATTGTTAGGCACAATCACAATACCACAATGATCTCATCCTGTACCCAAACCCAAGATCTCGCTACAAAGAAAGAATCCTAGCACTACGAGATTAAGGGAAGCTGAAAGGTAAAAGCAGTTAGCAAAATCCTGAGAAAGGAGTAAATGTGTGACTGGAACTAGACTATCATTAGCATTGTTCCACATGCAAGCATTCCAGAGGCCAAAGGCGGTAAAACCAGTCAATGTGGATCACAGGGTGGTTGGTGTCTGTGGATTAAGCCTTTGAATTCTGAATAAAAGAAGGCAGGAGAGAGTGAATAGGGAGGGAGAAAGAGCAATGGATGGAGGGAGGGCACTATCCAGTCAAACAGAATAAGAAATGGAGAGAAAGGTCAAAGGGAAAGTGTGGGAAAATTACAAAAAATAACTTAAAAACAAATGGAGGGATTTAAGAAGGAGAAAAAAGAAAACTAAGAATGTTGTAAAGTTGAGAATATTTGAAACAGAACATGTCGGTTAACACGTCAGTAAACAGAGTGAAGCTTTAGACATTGGGAGTCAGAGCAGGCAAAAGCAATGATGTCCACTGTGGAAAACACAGAACAGGAAACAAACAGTAAGACAGAATAAGAGAGCTGTTAAGACAGAGAGAATGAGAGAGCAAAACTCCAGGGCCCGGGGAATAGTTACATTAGCAAAGCTAGCTGTAGGGATGTCTATCGCCATGTTGTCAGTGGAACTGCTGAGCTGGCAGTGGGTGGGTGAAGGGGACTCAGAACCTCCCTCCAAGTCTATTCCACTTATTCTCAGCTCATCCAGCATGGACATGGAAGACACACGAGAAGAACAGCCACTCAGATCTGGATATGTATCCAGGCTGGAATAGGCAAGCCCATGGGAAAGAGGACGTGATTGGTGGTCAGAGGCAATAGAGCAGGTGTAGTCAGTGGAGAAGCGTGGCCTGTTAGGGGGTGAGCAGGAGACCAGTGCTGGTTCTGGGTAGGCCTGACACAGAGGAGAGCAGGAGGTGAGCCTCAGTGACTGAAACAGTAGAAGAAAATGGAAGATTGATGGAGGTGATTGCCGTGTGTTTGACAGTGCTGTGAAAGTCATGTCATCTGCTTTAGGGGAAAAATAAAAAAAATAATTGATTGCTGAATGGATGAAAGAACAATTCACTGCATGGCAGAACAATATTGAGTCCATAATTATTTCAGCCTTAGGAAAGAACACTTTATTTCTGTGATAGACGTTTTGTATTGTAAATTTAATAGATTTCAGGAGTAATCATTTTGCACTTCTAATACATTTAAGTAATATGAATATGAAATTGCCTTGTAATTGTTGTGTGAACAGGTACCAAAATGAAAAAATAAAACAAAACCCAAATAGCTTCAGATCTGTTATATTAAGCTACGACAAGATTGAATGACATTAGTACTCTGTTATGATGAACTATAAATATGCTGGGTGTTATTATGATGATGGAATAGCAGCTATGAATATAAACATGAGTACCACTTGTTGGTCTGCAGGGGGCAGTGAAGGGTGAAAGACTGTTCTGGAATCCAGAGGGTCCTTCCTTTTGGGTGGAGTGTGGGGGCTGAGAGAGACAGTCTGTGTGTATCTGGCTTCTGCCTGATGCCGTGGTGTAATGCATATGGACAGAGAGGCTATATGTCTCTTTTTATGCCTAACTGGGGAGTGTGAGTTACGATGATCTAAGGGTGACAGAGGGATGCTAGGTTTGTCAAGGCCACATACACTGGGCAAACTGCTAAAGCTGAGAGGCTGTTTAGAGTCATTGGTGTTGGAGTCAGAGAACTGGTTGCCTCTGGAGCTCTGCTCTGAGCTTGCAGACATTGTTCCCCTGGAGAATGAGCTGTGTGTTATGAGCAGTGGGCCATCGTGGCATTGTGTGGGATAATTATGAAGGCTAAATGTTCCTGGATTACAGTCAGCAGGATGCATCTGAGAGCTCTCTCTGTGAGGAGCGAGGCCCTGTATAGCCATAAAAACATGCAAACAAGCAAAAAATAAGACAGAAGAAAATTATGAGCCAAATATACTTATTCAATAAGATATTAAAGTGAAAAAAACCCTGTCCATTTATTGTCTGGAAAATATGCAGAAAATCACAGGGTTCCACTTTCAAGCCTATTAGTATTTAACTAGTTAACTCTAGTTGAATTATTTTATTCTTAGCTCAGATGGGTATTAAATAGAAATTTGCAATTTGATGCTCAAGACATAATTTATTAAATTGGCTCAATAAAATCTCTAAAAACACATTAAAAAAGCACAATAGCCAAAAAGTATTGCCATCAAGGAGATAAGGAATTAGACAATAAAAAACACTATCTCTAAGATCTGCACACGTCCAAGTCCAAACAGCCACAAGTGCACATTAAAAGCCAGGCAATGCATTTATTATTCACACGTTAGTCTTTTTTTTTTAAGTTTTTAAAAAGGAATGAACAGAGTTGATAGGATTAAATATCATGGTAGCATGTTTAACATTTTTTTGATGGTGCATCATTCAAGTCAGCCCCATTTTTCTACTATGCGTCTCTCCCATCATCAGGTTGCAGCCTGTTTTGATGGTCACAAATTTACCAAAAACATATAGCTAAAGTCACAATCCTACTTTCCGATCATGATCATGAAAACACAAAACAGACTTGCAGTTTAGAAATAAGCAACTTGTTCCCAGCTCTCTGTGCAACTGTGCATTGTAACTGAGAGCTAAACAGTAATGAATAATAGCACTACAAACAGAAACACTGTATTTGGAGTGAGTCGAGACATGTATCTGGTTGCTACCTTTGTCCAACAGAAAACAATAAAATTAGTGACGCTTTTCCGCTGCGTTTCCACAAGCATGTCCTGCGGAAGGGGAAAAAAAACTTCCTGATACAAGTTGAGCCAAACAGAGTGGAGCTTAACCTACCGGTGTGGGCGATTTTTTATCCTGCAGGTTGGGCCTAACACTCCTGAATCCTTTAGCTGCCAAAGAGGAAGTGGCCATGTTGCTGTTTCTTTGAGCATCTCCAGCAGTGTAGGGCCACCACATATCTAAAACATTCCACATGAAACAGACAATATATCGCCATTTTACTAAAAACCATAATATACGTATAAAATAACTATTGTTTAATCTGGGACTATGAATATTGTTGAATATGAATATAAAAATTGCTTCAAATTGTTTACCTGAATCTGTCAGTGGAGATTCTGTGCCTACACCATAAAAGAAGAGGCAGTTAGCTGTTTGAGATGTTTATAAAGGACACATGGAAAGCTTCTACCTGACCAAGACTTCTGCACAGATGGCTACAGCTCTACAACACTCATCAGGGTCCATTGTGTCTGAATATTGTGTGGCTCATATAATCAAATATAATTACTGGCTGTGTTCCAAACCACTGCTCCAGCTCAGAGCAGGGGAACATGGGACAAACTGGATGAAGGATGAAGTGATGAAAGACATTTTTCACTTTTATTCCAGATTCAGTAAAACTGAGTAATGTAAAACAAATCTTTAGATCAGAATGCAAAGCTAAGCCAAGATATGACATCCAAATATGCACGAATATTTAAAACTCTCTGGTAAAGTTAAAAGCAGACTTGTTGATATTGACATTTTTTTAAACTTAGTAACTTTTCTCTCACCTAAATCTTCTCCTGGCCCCACAGGCAGAATAATAAAACAATGAAGACTGTGTGTGTGAGGTCATAGTCCATAAAGCTGCTCAAACAAAAAGGGTCACCACCAAATGAAACAAGGCTGCAAAAACAGGGAGGAAAAAAGCAACGGGCTACACAATTGTTGCCATGGAGCAGCACAAATATGGCAACAATTCAGCTCCTGTGAAAGTCTGTTTCCTTTTAAGTAATGGGCAGGAACAGTTGCAGCTACTGAAACCCAAAACAAACCACCCTGAGTGCTGGTTAGCTGGAGAGAGCGAAAGCAGGAAAGCAGGAGACAGGAGTGAATGATGCTTATCGAGTGAAGAGGAATTTGCTGCTGATTAAACATAGACTGACTCTTGGCCAGAGGTCATCGATTTATATGCAGACAGGGATCTCATATGTAAGAGACCAAAAGGCATCAGCTCCAAGAGACAGTCATGCCAGCATGATCGTTCACTCTTTAGCAATGCCCTTGGTAGACGTTTACTAATGTTTATCTCTTTTCTGGTGACAGAAGTAAGAAATCTATTCATTAAGAGCAAGTAATAATTTGGCTCTACATTGGTCTGGGAAATGCTTAAAGGCTATAGAGAGAATTATGGGAAAACTCATTTCATATACATCTATTGCTTAGTATTAAAGTGAAGTAGAGGGTGTGTGAGTTTACAGCGGGAAAGAGAAAGAGTACCTTCAAGCCCACATAGGTTTGGGGAACTCTGGACTCTCTTCATGGGGGTTAGAGTGAGTGAGAGCGTGGTGCTCATGTGAGCTCGTCCTCGGCTGTCTGTGAGAAGCGTGGCAGCATACACACACAAACATCCCACATGGGGCCAAAGCACATGCATCAAAAACACTTTCTGGTACAATCATGAAAAAAAAAACAAAAACACACACACACACAAACTGTATTCAAGCAAGCCATGTTATGATTTCATGCAAAGCATTTGATTAAGTGACGCATAAGTAATGGTTTATAAAAATGTACAGAAACACTTTGTTGACCACAAGCTTAATTCCTTAATTCCTGCTGATAAAGTCATGAGGAATCACAAGCATCTGATAAAATGCTATGATGCCTTACGTATGCATAATCTGCCTAATAGCTGGAGTGATAATAATGCTGTATCCCTTCACATGTATCACGTGATCGTCGCTTAATTTCTAGACATGAACTCAATTACATTTTAACAGACAGTTCAATCTTGTGAATAGGGAGGTTGTAATTCAATTCAATTCATTCATTCATTTATTCATTTTCTTAACCCATTATTCCTTTTCAGGGTCACGGGGGAGCCGGTGCCTAGCCGGCAGCTTAGGGCGCAAGGTAGGAACAACCCTAGACAGGGCACCAATCCATCGTAGGGCACAGACACGCACACTCACACACACACTCACACACTAGAGGCACTTTAGAGACACCAATCAACCTAACGTGCATGTCTTTGGACTATGGGAGGAAACCGGAGTACCCGGAGTAAACCC
>JAOVYV010000035.1:18378114-18395134 GCA_025674545.1 Hassar affinis | reverse complement strand
ATACTTTTTTTTGTTACAATTTTGCAAAATTGCAGTTTAATAATACAAATTATTAGAATGCTTAATTCTAATAATACTAATAATAGTAATACAAAAAATAGAATGACAAAAAATATATATAGACAGATATCTAACTGATAGATTCAAAGCCCTCATGTTTTAACTTGCACTCACCTTTAAATGAAGGCATTCTGGCAGGTGTTAGTTCTGCCACAGGGACACACAAATGAACACAATCTCAAAGTCACTGATAAATCCAAAGCCCTGTGGTTATCTTCTCTGCAAGGGGAATCATATCAGCGCCTCTGCTGCTGTCCCAAACACGTGTCTGTCACCTCAAGTGCTCTTTTGCCAGCTATCCAAACTGAGATACGTGCTTGTCTTCTCCCCTGTTTTTATCCTGACACTGGAATCTACGTCCTTTGTGTTTAACCTTCAGCTAAGGACGAAGCTCCCACAAGGTTCCACACAGACCTAATTGCCCGGTGCTGCTCAATGATGCTGCGGTCTGACACAGATTGGAGCTCAGGCAGGAGATGAGTTGATTTTCAGCTATAAGGAGCATCCTCTACCATGCAGCACCACACACAGCCTTCCAGCAAAAGGAACCACCATGCTCATTGTGTCTCACATTTTACAAATACGATAAGCTGTCCGGGATTAGCACAGGAAGAGACCAATCAGAGCTCAGAGGCAGTGGGGTAGGCTGGGTAATCGGCATTAAATCAAAGCAGACTGACTGAATGTGTCAGTGAATGGTGCTCAGAGTGCTCAGATTCTGCAAGCAGGAATAATCTATTTAAAAAACACTATACTTCTAAAACATCATTTTTTCCCAGTTACATTGGAAGAGCAACAGAACTATTCATTTGCTTTTACGGTAACATTTATCATTTATAATGTAACAAGCAAGACAAGCTAATCAGAATTAGACAAATAATCTAACACTGTGGATTAATGAATATTTTCCTTATACATGATTGACTAAAATAATGTGTCATTTCCAAACTGTATACACGGTATATACTGTATTAAGTAAAGAAATAAAAAACACCACCAAATTATGAAAAAGTATGATCAGAAATCTATCTATGTATAATAAATTCATCATGATGGCTCATATAGGCTCAATCGATTCATTTGGATTACATCACACCGCTCAAGGTTACTGCTTATGTTTAACAGAGATGTAAAGTGACATCCACAGAGAGCGGGGTGATGTCTGGATGAAGGGCTTGAATTATGGCCCTATTACTTTCAACCCGACCTTTCAGTACCTTTCAACACAGGCCCTCCCAAGGCGAAGCCAGCTCTCTCATCTCTCCATCTCCCAGGATTCACAGCCCCTAACCCGCACCCCTGATCACACTGCACCCCCTTGCTCTATTAATACCTGCTTTCATAAATAAGCCTGCCACCAAAGCATCTTATAAACAAGAGCTCCCTGTAATGCCCTTAACAGATATATCTGTATATTGTAGAGGTATGTTGATCATTTGCACATTTTAGTTCCAATAAGATTTTGTACAAAGACAATTCAAGATTTTTTGTACACTTGTTACTGTGTTGTACAATGGTCAAAGCGAGGACTTGCTTATGCATTCTGTCAGATCACATTATTTTTAAATCCAATTCATATAAACAAATGTAAGCTTTATAAGGATCTATGGACTGAGGACAGTTCCTTGTCTGTAGTATTTATTTAAAATAATAATAAAATGCATCATTCCTATTACAACTATATGTCATATTTCCTGCTGCAGCCTTGTTGCTGAACATTTATCTGTAAGCATGTTATTTATGAAAAAGAAATGAAAAGCACATTTTCCTCTTACTGTGTTGCTTAACACAAGATATAGCTCTTGTGTTGATGGCCTTTGTGCTGCTTATTATATAACAATGCCTACTTCAAATACACAAACACAGCACATATACAGTACCAGTCAAAAGTTCGGACACACCTTCACACACACAGTATGGAATCATGTAGTGAACTTAAAAGTGTTCAACAAACCAAAATATGTTTCAGATTTTAGATTCTTCAAAGTAGGCACCTTTTGCTTTGATTACAGCTTTGCGCACTCTTGGCATTCTCTCAATCAGCTTCATGAAGTTATCACCTGAAATGGTTTTCCAACAGTCTTGAAGGAGTTCCCAGAGGTGCTGAGCACTTGTTGGCTGCTTTGCCTTCACTCTGCGCTCCAACTCATCCCAAACCATCTTAACTGACTGACCTTCATTTCTTCATTATTTTTTCTTTACTTAGTTGAGTCATTCTTGCCATCATATGGATTAGAACATTACTCAAATAGGGCTATTCACTGTATACCAACTCTACCTCTTCACACCACATCTGATGGTGTCAAACACATTAAGAGGGCAAGAAATTCAAGACATTAACTGTTGACAAGGCACAGCTGTTAACTGAAAGCCATTCCAGGTGACTATCTCATAAAGCTGACTGAGAAAATGCCAAGATCTGTAAAGCTGTCAACTAAGTAAGAGGTGCCTACTTTGAAGAATCTAAAATATAAACCATGGTTTGTTTAACACTTTTTTGTTTACGTAATAATTCCATATGGATTTCTTCATACCTTGGATGCCTGTAGTATTAATCTACAATGCAGAAATTTTTTAAATTATGAAAAAACACTGAATTTGTGGTGTGTCCAAACTTTTGACTGGTACTGTACAATGTACACAGGACACTGAATGTGTACAGATAGTTGCAAATATTGCATATTTAACTTTTTTTATTTACATTCTCATTGCAAATATATATACTGCACCCATATAGACAAATATCGTATCTACAGGCACTTCTGAGACCCCAGCTGAGGTAGTAATAACTGAATGCCTGTGTAATGCCTAATGAATTCAACAGGCAGATAGGATCACTTGCACCTATGCTGCAAATCTGCATAACTGCATGTTCACAGTGTAGTAGGACATGTCTGTTTTTTTCACACCCAGGATATGTTGGCAGCAGGCCAGGATGCATAACCAACAGTTACAGTCTTAGGATTTATTCCTAATAATGCAAAACAAATAAAGATCATTTGCCTTTGTGGTCTTTTAAATGAACTGTACATATCAGAAGACTAGATTTGATTAGCTTCTGTTGAAACTTCTTGTGTTTTTCTACAGCATGAAGTTTTTGATGTATGTTTCTAATACTGTGGCTCACCCTAGTGGCGAGTAATAAATCCTACAAACCTAAGGAATACTGGAATTTCTTGGTCCTCCATGTTTACTTACATTGCTATGTTCAGCTAAAGTTATAACCCAAAGAAAATGCCCTACCCTCTACCAAGAATTCATGTAAACATGGCCACTCACACAATCAACACTAAATTAAATATCACTTTAATACTTTAAATGAGTTTATAATAGCTTTTGCTGAAGGTCAGTCAACTTAGACTTAGTCAACTTGGCTAAATCTATAACACTGACCATATAGTTCAGTGTGCAACAAGTCTAATCGTGAAATTCCCTTGCTACAAAATATTCCACAGTCAACTGTCAGTGGTGTTATAACAAAGTGGAAGTGATTGGGAACAACAGCAACTCAACCATGAAGTGGTAGTCCTCGTAAAATGACAGAGTGGTCACCAACTTTCTGCAGAGTCAATCGCTACAGACCTCCCAATTTCATGTGGCCTTCAGATTAGCTCAAGAACAGTGTGTAGAGAACTTCAAGGAATGGGTTTCCATGGCTGAGCAGCTGCATCCAAGCCTTACATCACCAAGCGCAGATGCAGTGATGTAAAGTACACAGCCACTGGACTCTAGAGCAGTGGAGACATGTTCTCTTGAGTGATATCATGCTTCTCCATCTGTCAACCTGATGGACGAGTCTGGGTTTGGTGGTTGCCAGGAGAACGGTGCTTGTCTGACTGATTATGGTGTGGGGTTGTTGTTCAGGAGTTGGGCCCGGCCCCTTAGTTCCAGTGAAAGGAACTCTTAATGCTTCAGCATACCAAGAGATTTTGGACAATTCCATGCCCCCGACTTTATGGGAACAGTTTGGGGATGGCCCCTTCCTGTTCCAACATGACTGTGCACAAAGCAAGGTCCATAAAGACACAGACGAGTGAGTTTGGTGTGGAAGAACTTGACTGGCCTGACCTCAACCCAATAAAACAGCTTTGGGGTGAATTAGAGCGGAGACTGCGAGCCAGGCCTTCTCATCCATCATCAGTGTCTGACCTCACAAATGTGCTTCTGGAAAAATGGTCAAAACCTCCCATAATCACACTCCTAAATCTTGTGGAAAGCCTTCCCAAAAGGGTTGAAGCTGTTATAGCTGCAAAGGGTGGGCTGAAGACATATTAAACCCTATGGATTAAGAATGGAATTTCACTCAAGTTCATATGCGTGTGAAGGCAGATGAACGAATATTTTGGCAATATAGTGTAGTTCATTTTTAATGCTAAATGATACTAAATGGGATTATTGAACTCACATACCCAGCCATATATACTGGAGTGCAATGAGAAAATTAGAAGAAGATTAGGAATTGACAGTCTGTGAATCACCGATAGGCTGTAAAAGGTTTAATGAAGTAATCCATAAAGTTAACTCATGTAAGCAGAAGTATTGCAATCCAGAGTACATGTTATCTGTTGCTTCCCAACACAAACACATTTCATCCCATGTAATAACCAATAATAATATTAAAGACAGCATTTAACATTTGCAATCCAATTAAAGCTGGGTAGAAAGCTGTTTATGGAGCTGAGAAAAGAGTGAACATTGATTAGAGGCATTGCAGAAGCATTAGATATGGCCAATACAACTCTTGCTCTGATAAAGAAACAAACCAATGGTGAAGGTATTAAAATCAACTGTTGAAGAAGAGTTAGCAAGTAAGATGCAAACCTCTCATCAGCAGTAAGAATCAGAAGGTTAGAATGAAACTCACAAAGAAATCCAGAGATGAGCCACAAAAGTTATGGAACCATAAGGATCTGCTCATGATCCAAAACATTCAAGCTCATCAGTCAAGCATGGGGGTGGTACTGCTTGCATGACTGCATATGGTATGGTCTCATGAATCTTTATTGATGACGTAATTCATGACGGTAGGAGCAGAATGAATTTGAAACGTCTACAGGAACATTCTGTAGACATTACAGAGAAATGCGTCCAACCTAATTGGGAGGAACTTCTTCCTACAGCAAGGGAATGACTCAAAACACAATGCCAATGCATGGAACAAGTGGAAGGTTTTAGACTGGCCATGTTAATCACCAGACCTTAAACTAACTGAGCATATACTTCACAGCCTGAAGAAGAGACTGAAGGAGAAACCCCTCAAAGAAGCTGCAGTCCAAGCCTGGAAAAGCATCACAAATATTTGGCGATGTCAGTGGGTCACCAGCTTGATGTAGTTATTGCAAGATATGCAGGTAAACACTAAGTATTATTTTCTTTAAGACTATCTGTTTTAGTACTTTTGCTCACCTATATATTTGGGTGGTCTGCCATCAACAGTGCAAGTTCTAAGTTGTTTAACACACCTAGCTGTAAATATCAGCACAAATGAAAGCAGAAATTCTGATCTGTTGTCTCACATTCATCTTTTGATCCCAAATCCAAATGTTTCAGTTTATATCAAAAATAAAATTGCTATTGTATATATATATATGTGTGTCTACCACCTATCCTGCCCACAATGCACAAAATAATCAGCAATCAGGGCACAGTGAGAAAAAACGTACAACATAAGGAATAATCTCTGAGAGGAACCAGATTCCAAAAGAGCACATCCCCTTTGGGTGATGCTCAATCGTGCTATTATAAATCATTACAGTAGACAGGTGTAGAAGAGTAAAAGTAAACAATACTCAGTGTGTTGAAATAATGTTGTGAATTAGCACAGGATAGTCTTTATGATTGCAGCAGCAGGTACAAGCACAAAGCTACAGCATCCGGGTGAGATTATCCTCTGAAGCAAGGGAAGACTTGGGCATACATGATTATTGGGAAGTGCAATAATAGATTAGGTGATCTATGTAGGACCATCCACAGAAATCATTAATTAGAAATTATAAGTATAATTAATAGTGTGGGAAACATGCTTAAGTAATTCCAATAGAACTTAACTTATAGGTTGTTAATGATATCACAAAATAAATAAATAAATAAATGTGCAAGAGAGTTGAATAACAGCTAACAAGCCCAGAGTTCATTTTGCTTTGCATTCCAGTTCCCAGCATCTCCAGGAGTTGTGTGTGAACCAGAGGCATAACGGATATCCCTTTAATTCAGCATCTTGTCCACACAGGCTGCTCAGAAAGCACTGGCCACTTGGGAGTACATGCAGTCAGGAAATCCCTGCTTACTCAGGATCTTAGTTCCTACTGAGGGAGCATCAGATGTTTGCTTTTTATTGGACTGTAATGGTGTGTCTTTCCCCAGCAGTGTCCTTTAGGAGAGATGGAGGGTACGAACTTTCGCCTGAGCTTAGACACAAGCACACATGCGCACCAACACAGAGTACAGACACATAGAATGCATAAGTTAATATAAACAACTCACCAGTGCATGCAGTATATTAATATTGTATACCAAGCACACTACAGCTTTAAACATTTCTTCTATTTTAAATGCAAGTACAGTATGTCAGAGCACACACACAACTCAGGCAGGACCACTCAAGTGCCACTCTGACAATAAACAAGATTAGGCATATCTGATGATGCATTAAACTCTTTTACTCTAAAACAATCACCCAGTCATCCTGAAGCCTTCAAACTCTCGTTCTCTCTTTTAAGGTTGACTTGACACTTCCCTCTTATGAGTCGTGATTTCTTTCAAAGGTTTCTTCTCATCAACCCGTCACTCTCGGCTTGGCTTTCATAGTGGACTTTAAGGATATATACTCTAAATGTCAGAAGTGCTAAAAACTACATCAGCACGAAGCTGTATAATTAAAAAGAACTCCGTCTGTGTCTTTCTAAGACATTCTGCACAGTAAGATTGGCGTGGTGAGGGTTGTGAGCTGTTAAATTTCTCATAGAGGAAATTCTGAATTTTAAACACAGCATCTTTAAAATGTATTACATGGTGTTGCTTTAAATATTATAGTACATTTGGCAATAGTAGTACTGCAGTGTTTAGGGGTGAGGTAAGTCAAATATAGCATAACAGACACTTTCTGAAAGCCACTACCTTGCATTTACGAGTTGAATATCAACATTAATACATCCAGTGCAGACAATAAGTTTATGTTTTATGAATGGGAACCTGCAAGATATACATAGGCTCTGTTCACACCTGGCGTTAAAGTGTGTCTCCTGTGATCTGATCACTCTAAAAACAGCAGTTCACATCTGGCATGCTGAGAGAACACTTGTAATTGGAACTCACTACCCGACTCTATATGGCATTACACAGATCAGGCATAACATTATGACCACCTCCTTTTGTCTATACTCATTGTGCATTTTCTCAGTTCCATTTACAGTTCCATGTACAGTTCTCAGTTCCATTTGTTCTCTAATGGTCAGGACCACCACAGATCACAATGATGTGGTGGTGGTGGTGTGTTAGTGTGTGTTGTACTGGCATGAGTGGATCAGACACAGCAGTGCTGCTGGGGTTTTTAAACACCTCAGTGTTACTGCTGGACTGAAAACAGTCCACCAACTAAACATGTCCAGTCACCAGCATCCTGTAGGCAGCATCCTTTGAGCACTGATGAAGGATTAGAGGGTGATTAACACAAACAACAGATGAGCTACTATTTCTGACTTTACATCTACAGGGTGGAGCAATATGGTGGATGTGTCTCATAGAGCGCACAGTAAGTGAACAAACATTTAAATCTCCAGCAGGACTGCTGTGTCTGATCCACTCACACACCACCACCACATCAGTGTCACTGCAGTGCTGAGAATGATTCACCACCCAAATAATACCTGATCTGTGCTGGTCCTGTGGTGATTCTGACCATTAGAGGACAGAGTAAAGGGGACTAACAAAGTGTGTAGAGAAGCAGATGGACTACAGTCTGTAATTGTAGAGCTATAAAGTGCATCTATGTAAGTGGGACTGAGAAAACATAACAACTTGCCAACTCATCTGTACATTTTCTCACACCAAGTCCTCAGCCATTTCAAAAGTCTGTGGGTAAGATAACATGTTAAAATGGTGAATGCTTTTCTTTTGTGCCACTCAGTACCCCCACTATATATAAAAAAACAGATACCCACAAACGTACATACCTGTAAAATATAGTTTTATTATAGTTTTTAAATGTAGTGTTTAGGTGGCTCAAAGGAACCGATTTGCTCACAAATCAGCAGTACGTTTATTGTGTCAATGTCAAGGTAGGATCCTTAACAGCTGCATTTCTGGGAACTGTACGTCATGGAAACGTCATCGAATCCTGCCGAAGGACTGTTCCGAAGTCTAGCATCCTTCGATCTCGACCTAGGACCACCTAGGTCCTTCGTTCTGTGTATTTTCAAGGATGCCAAAATGTATCCTGGATGTTATTAAAGCACCCACAATCCAATGTGCAGTACTGACAATCCCATAAACACGTATATTGAATAGTATCCCGAAATTAAATTTCGATCAGGCACACTTGCTAGACTTCGAATTGCTTGCTTCTGAAGGACCCGACTTGGATAGACCCATCCTACCAAGGAAGCGTCCTTGGCATTGAGAAATATCAAAAGCGCGTGTCAAGTTAGGGCGGGACATTTCGTGACAGACAAGCGACGGGAGCCATAAGAACCAATCAGATCAAGCATATTCAGCGCCACAGAAACATCTTCAGTCGCTGAGGAACTCGAGGGCAGGGTTTTGTCTTAGCGTCCTTAGCGACCTGTTTTTTTTCTGCCTGTTTGAGGCAGTGGATTGTTACGGCTGATGACTACAGAACTTTCCATGTGCAAACTGAAATGCAGGTGAGCGTGGAGCACATCCCAGCGCCACGGAGCGCTTCTATCGCTTCCAAGTGCACTGGATCTCTACTCAGAAGTTCAGGCTCCAACTTGGAAAAGCATCAGTCGCACCACAACCTGAGCCGGACATTTCCAGGGAAGAAGACGAAGAGAGAGCCAGACACAATGAACTCGAGCCAAGACAGCAGCCTAAGGTAAGATTTAGTGGGGAAAACACTTTTTGAGAGAAGATGATGAAGAAGAAGAATCCAGTTGAACCAAATGTTTGCTTTTTAAACCCTACTCGGCTTGACTTGTGACGTAAGAAATAGAAAACAAAATATAACCAATGCTACAGGGCATCTTTTTAATTTATTGTTATTGTTGTACTCAACAAATACTTTTCCTGGGCAGTGCTCCAGATCGCACACAAGGCCAATGGGAGTGAAGGTGCGTATTGTCTTTCCTTTGGGCCTAGCATATCTAATTGCTACATCTACACCAGCATTTAGTTTCTCCTTTGGTCCAGTTTTAGCCATTCTTTGGAAACATGGCCCAGTATCCATTTTCATTTTCTATAGAACTGATTTGTTGAGCATATGCATATCTTTTCACCAGGCCACTTGTTTGATCAAAAGCATTTGATCAACTTTAATTGGGCTATCTTTCATAAAATCAGAGACTTCATAGCACTGATCTTAATGTACATTTTATTAGGATTTTCCTTGTCCAATAGCTTCATTACTGTAACACAATACACTAATCAATGTGCATCACATAGGTCAGCAAATGCTTTAATGCTATTTACTTTTACTTTTGTACCAAAGCTCAGCACAGTGTGTTATCTAACAAAACCACATAAAGAAGCGTGATAATGTGCCCAATAAGTAAAACATTACATAAACCAATTTGCATAAAATTACTTATTTATAATCAGCTGCATTTTTGTTATTTGGTATGTTGCATGTGTGAAAATTATTTATATCTATAATATGCATAGGTAAAGGAATACACTTACCTAAAGTAAACCAGGTTACTTAAAGATACGTAAAGATAAGGAGCACTTGGATAGAGGTGAAAAGATTATGAATGTAAATATGCTGTATGTGTAAACATATGTGGACACATGACCATTACACTTATCTGTCCTTGTTGAATACAGCCTCCAGTCTTTTGGGAAGGCTTTCTACTAGATTTTGGAATATGGCTGTGAGGATTTGTGCTCACGCTGCTGCATGAGTGTTAGTGAGATCAGGCACTGAGGTCAGACGAGGAGGCCTGGTGTACCTCAGCTTTCATTTCATCCTAGAGATATTTAGTGGGGTTAAGGTCAGGACTTTTTGCAGGCCACTCAAAAGCTTCCACATCATCACAAACCATGTCTTTATTGTGCTGGCTTTGTGCACAGGGGCACTGTCAAGCTGGAAAAGCTTTGGGCCCCTTAGTTCCAGTGAAGGGAAAATGTAATCCTACAATACACAAAGCCATTTTAATGTGTGGCAGTTTGAAGAAGAACCACATAAGGTTGTGATGGCCATGTCAACATATGGTGTAGGTATATACATGAAAGTATGTGTTTGAGGTGTATGTGTGTGTCTGTGTATATATAACATTTGCAGCATTTGGCAGACACCCTTATCCAGAGTCATCAGATACAAATGATCAGTTAAAGGTTGTGGCAGCTTGTCAGTGCTAGGATTTTAACTCGCATCTTTTTCTATTGGTAGTCCAATATACACTGAAGTACTAGAAAAACTGGTGTACCAGTTAATGCTTGGTAGGTCCCCCACATAATCTTGGAGGGAATGTTGCCCGGTCCTCACACCGATGTTTGTTGAGGCTCATGCATTGAATTCCGATGTTACTTGAGGCAGTGCTGCACACTTATCGCTTGAAACGATTCTTGCCAGCCAACGCTGGCCACATTCACCCTGAGTCTTTTTACGGCCATGCTACTTCAACGCTTCCACTCTTTATATACACACTGGTGGATACAACCAATGACTTAGATGGGGTTGCTATGTATTTTGTTTAGGCTCCAGTACCAGTTTTTCTGGTACTTCAGTGTACATACAAACACACATGAGGTGACTCATACAGTTGATGGAATCTTTTGGAAAAGTTGGTAAATTCAGAAAGTGATTGAATAAAAGATAAAACTATCACTTTAGTAGAGAACAGGCCAGAGGAGGCCAAGAATGGAAATTTCCTCAGCTTCTGTGTGTGTGCAGGGTACTGACCTGGCCTTGACTAGAGGTATCGGGTGCAGATGTTAGTGCCAGGCTCGGAAGTGGTAATGAAAGTGAAGTGAAAAACGTCTTTTTTTAAAAAAGAGAACTGTGAAGTTGAAGATAATGGTGCTCAAATGATGAAGTAAGTAATGAGCCTTTGAACATAATGGTAGCCCACCAGATCTATGCAATTTAAAAAAGGAGGAGTGATTTGTTATCAGATTTATCACCCCATAGTCAAGTGTATAAAATGAGAACGCTGAACACTTTTTGCGTTTGAATCCAGACAAACGCCCAGGTGTATGCATGCTGAAGCATCACCTGTAATAAAGCTTGGAGCCGTTTTCTCTTTTGCTTAAACCCAGTGTCAAGAGTTTTTATTTAAAGAAAAGCTCTAAACTACACAACACAGTGTTGTGTAGTTTATAGTCATAGGTACATGATGGAACAGATTACATATTTTGTGTGTTTACTAGATAATATTTGTCTTTGTTTTTTTGCTCATGGGGTCCTCCTACAGCTTGTGGAGTTTAATTCCTTTTCCAACACTGTTATAAATACTAATCATGCTTTGAGTTCCTACCATGCGCTGTATTCCAAACTGCTACGTGTTGAGTGCTCTAGGCAGGGTGTACAAACCATTATCTTATACTATTTCTAGTGACCTAGTCTAGGGAGCATGATGCTATTTGAATGCAGAGCACAGCCATTTGTTGACAGGCTGAATGATTCTGAACTTGCAAATATGACTCATAGGACATTGTTTTTATTGTGGCATCGGAGAGGAGTGCTAACATAATTAGTTTTGCTGGAATACTGCATGCATTTTCAACCCATATTTGCTAAGCATTTGAAGGTGGAGAATGTGATAAAATGTTGCTGGTGGCATGATATAGGCTATAGTGCACATTATAGTGTGCAGTGCACAACCAAAAGTTGGGACGTTGTGTATAACATAAATAAACATAACATATAAATAAAAACAGAATACAGTGATTTACAAATCCTTTTCAACCCATATTCAACTGAAAGACAATATATTTAATGTTCAAACGGATAAACTTTATTGTTTTTTGCAAATATTCATTCATTTTGAATTTGATGTCTGCATCACGTTCCAAAACCGTTGGGACAGGGGCAACAAAAGACTGGGAAAGTTGAGGAATGCTCAAAAAACACCTGTTTGGAGCGTTCCACAGGGTAACAGGTTAATTGGAAACAGTTGAGTGTCATGATTGGGTATAAAGGGAGCATCCCTGAAAGGCTCAGTCGTTCACAAACAAGGATGGAGCAAGGCTCACCATAATATCATCAAAAGATTCAGAGAATCTGGAGAAATCTCTGCAAGTAAGTGGCAAGGCTGAAAACCAACATTGAATGCCCGTGACCTTTGATTCTTCAGGCGGCACTGCATTAAAAACTGATATCATTCTGTATTAAACGTTTCTTTATTATAAAAGTTTCCAGTCTAAGGCACTATCTTTCATGAATAACATCTTCTGAAAATGTATGCAATGACGTAAACAGATATTTTTTGCCCTGCAGCATAGTTTTCAAGCATTGCATACAACACACAAAAAAGAATTGAAGCATGCTAACCCCTAAATGGGGGCAGGGGTGGATCAGTGGTTAAGCTGTTGGGTTACTGAATAGAAGGTTGGGGGTTCAAGCCCCGGCACCACCAAGCTGCCACTGCTGGGCCCCTGAGCAAGGCCCTCAACTGCTCAGCTGTTTAAATGAGATAAATGTAAGTCACTCTGGATAAGGGTGTCTGCCAAATGCCATAAATGTAAATGTAAATATAACAAACAGTGCCTTTAAAAAGTATTCACTCACAAACTCACAATTACTTGCTACTTTGTGTTGGTCTATCACATAAACTCACACCCAGCAACAGGCAGCTATAGCATCACCCGGACCCAAACTAGCGATCTCTGGATGATAAGGTGAACGCTTTTGCTGTTATGCCACTTAGGAGAGAAAACTTTGTTAAACAGCCAAACATCAAGCAAGTTCAGCAACACAAGACACAACAAGCCAGGCATCTCTCTGGCATCCTTTTTATCTCCTGGAGCTCTTTTTCTTGTCTGGTCTCTTGCTGAGGTACTTTCTCTCTTTTTCTCTGCCTCTCTTCTTCTGTTAACATCCTCTTTTGGTCTTTTCATCTCTGCCATGATTTATGTAGTGAGTATACTGAGCTAGGTTATTCTTACAGCACCTTTAGCAGCATCAAATGTTGTTAGTGGTGTGTGATGGAGGATAAAATGTACAAATATGATTTTTTCATTCTGTTGTTCTGTTTTCATTCTGGTGCAAATGGTGAATGCACCAGCATGTGAGATTAGTGATAGAGTGCTTACCCGAATGTCCCACGATGCCCCAGAAAAAGAACCCAAGTGAACACATTTATTTCCTTTCAGTCTTGTCAAAGCCATGCCTCTGAAAGTTAGCTGAGAATTTACAACATATCTGTCCTGTTAAACAACAGCACCTTTGTTTTTGGTACTAAAAGGTTGATGATAAACTGAATCCACATCATTCAGCTGCTGCTTGTGACTTTCATGAAGGTCATGCATGTTTCATAAAGGCCTGGCAAGCAAACAGCTGAAATTATTTGCTGTTTGCTCTCTGGGGGGAAACATGATCTGTCACCAGTGCCAAAGGTTACTCTTTAGCCTGTATCGCCCGTTAAAGCCCAAACTCTTCTGCTAATTAGGTTTCTTTTCACTGCTTCTTGGCTGCCACATTGCTTCTGTGTTGCATTTCAGCGTGAAAGTACGGCGGATCGCTAAATAATTTTGTAGGCTGACGGCAATCAGCCAGCATACGGTTCGCTGGGCTT
The DNA here is from genome assembly GCA_025674545.1 of Hassar affinis. Taxonomy (NCBI): domain Eukaryota; kingdom Metazoa; phylum Chordata; class Actinopteri; order Siluriformes; family Doradidae; genus Hassar; species Hassar affinis. Next base: position 18,381,164 of record JAOVYV010000035.1, on the reverse strand, counting down.
TTATTTTTGTCTTTGTTAGATGCAAGAAAAGGGTTTTTCAAGGGACCTTTGAATAGTTGCTTTCTAACATGGACCATTTATAAGGTTTTTACAAAGGCACATACCAGAAAACCGTGAATGATTTAATTAATAATGCCCTCTGAAGGTTGTCTAAGAAATCTGCATTCATTAATGTGATAAATTCAAAGAACCACTGGAGATAATAATAACAGTTGAACAGTTCATTTGGACAACGGTTCTAGTAGAATCCCTATGGAAATTTAAAAAGGGTAAACATCCAGAGGAACAAGGATAAAGGGTGAAATGATGCTCTCTTGAATGGCAGTAGAAGATCAAGAGTCAGGCTCTAAATGCCTTGATGTTAGGGTGATCAGAAGCCTTAGACAGTTGTGCACACAACCTCTAGGGAGCTCCTCTGTGTAAGTTTTGACTATAAGGTTTTTTGCATATAAGGTTTTGGAATTCCTCAGCCCTCTTAAACTAAATCATCTGTGGTTCTTTCAGCAGAGACACAGTTGTTATTCACCCAGAATTTGCATCCTTGTATGATTGCATCTGGATTTAAATCTTGGTGTATGTGCAATGCTATATATTAGCTTTACTTTGTCAGTTTAAAATTGAATTGGGCAGGTATTTTACCTGAAAATAGTGGCCACGTGTGTGCATTTCATTGCTGTGAATTAAGGTCATGTGGGGATGCTAATAAAAAAAGGAAAGATGGAGGGAGGGCAGATAGATGGAAAGGGAGGGAGGGAGAAAGAGTGGATAGAGGAAAACTCTCAATGAACCACAAAGTCATTTCGAGTTATCTAAGCCTGGATCAGCTGTGGTACCGTAGAGAGTAACAATGAGAGCAGCATAGACAGAAGAAGACATTTGAGAGAGATAAAGACAGCAGAGCAAAGATGAGTTTCTGAACTGGGTGAGGCTCAGTCTCTAACCCTAGGGTTGACCTTTTCAAGCTGAGAGAGCAGACAGGTAAACAGATCCTCCTCCAGACTCTGACGGTTTATGCGGATGGACAGGTGAGGATGCTGCCTGTAAATGCATCCTGTCCCTGGCACTATAGCAAGTGGCATCCATGAACGCAACATTGGGGAATTTGGGGTCTTCTTCTTCAGTACCTGTTTTACGCTATCTGCCCACTCAGATTTGCACAGACTGCTACAGGACAGGGTGGTCTGGCAGGAATGTAGAACTCATTGTTATTGGGTAAGTTGGTGCATTTATAGAATTTCAGAGCCCCTTCAATTGAGGCAAACTTCAGGAATAGTTTTTCATAAATTCATTATTTAAGTGTGATTTCTATGTTATTAATATTATTTTCTCCAAATGCTCAAGAAAGTCCTTTGAGATGAGTGTGGTATTTCATTTTAGTTTTATTTAGTTTTAACATTTGTTTTGTTTTGTCCTAATACTAAAAACGAATGTTTGTGTTCTTTAATATAATATAAAATGTCCAAAGACAACGTCATCATGAACCGTGCGAGACTCCATGTCTCACGTGTCTGCATGTTGTATTTTGTTCTTGTTATATCTGAATTATTCATGTTACAATAATCAGCGGAGTGAGGAGCAGCTTCATCAGAGTGAAAACCTAGAGCAGCACACTGTAACCCATTACAAATTCATGATGAGACATTTCTATTTTTAAAGTAAAATTATCCTCTGGACTCATGGGCTATTTTACCAGGGTAATAGCAATGGCAATTTTCACACGTTGATATAAAGCTGATCCATTGTATGTATTTATGTTCCTGATTTTGGTTTTATGTTCTAGGAAAAAGCTTCTCGGAGAACCAGACAAATACAGTTGTTCAGGTCCTGTCCAACTAGCCAGAAGTGCTAACAGAGGCCTATCAAATGACCAGAGGTAATTTGTCCATGTCTAAATAGACGTGCATTCTCTCAGCTTTCCCCGGAGAAGATGGCCTATTGTGTTTCTTTCATGACGATCATTGTGTCCAAATAAATATCCTCTAGCAAACAGAGCTGTAATTAGGGCATTTATGGCCCTGTTGTGTTTCAGGGTCTCTGTGTGTTGTCAGAGCTCCACTGGAGACTGTAGCCCAGTGAGCCTTCTCACAACGTGTTCGTGCAGTGCTGGCTATGCCACTGGCTTCTCCACCGAACACAGCTCCATCTACTCCTGGAGATATGATGTAAGAATTTTGATGCCATCTGTTGCTCAGTGTATGCCAACACTAGTTTAGTATGTGAATTTGTAAGCAACAAAAAAGGACACAATTCTCTATTTCTCTAAACAATTCTCTATCAAGCAGCTCTAATCTGCAATGAATTCAAACAGCATTATTTTGGCTTATGATTGAAATTTATTTGAGGTTGATGCATAGTAATCACACTCCGCTACATGGGACTATTGTTTAGCATTTAAATATGGGGTTGTTTTGAATCTGTCATGTCTAATCAGTTACATGGTTGATTATTTTTATTAGCTTAATATATACAGTACTGTGCAAAACTCTTTTTTCTTTTTTATTGATTTTTTTTTTAGTTCTGCATTAGAGTCAGTACAAAAAAATTAAAAAAGTAAACGTTACACAAAAATGTTTGTCAGTAACTGAAGCAACACATTACATAACAGAGCACATTTTAGGCAAAAAACATAATGAAGGCTGCTGGGTTTTGAAGTAAGTGTGAGAGTCAAAGTCTCCAGAAGAGCTGTGGCAGATTCTCCAAGATGCTCAGTAAAACTTACCAGCTAATCTCCTTATAAAACCGCACACAATGTACCTGGGAACACTAAGAAAACGGTGCACCAAATATTGACTTCCTGTTATTATTACTGTTTATTGCACTTTATAGCCTTTTCATGTGGCTAAGACCTCTACATCTTACTGTACAGTAATTAGCTAGTAAGTTTTACTGAGTGTCTTGAAGAATCTGCCACAGCTCTTCTGGAGACTTTGCGGTAGATTCTCTATTTCCTTATAAGACTTTTTTGTAAGACTAAATTGTACAAACCGGATTCCAAAAAAGTTGGGACACTAAACAAATTGTGAATAAAAACTGAATGCAATGATGTGGAG
>JAOVYV010000035.1:18355964-18366660 GCA_025674545.1 Hassar affinis | reverse complement strand
TTCGCGTCCTTTACTTTTCTTGTAGACCGTATGTTTTAGCATGTGCCTTATAATACGGTGCCGTACAGAATAAGTACTGTACAGAAATAGACCCCGTAATTCAGACTGCGCCTTATAGTACGGTGCGCCTTATGGTCCGGAAAATATGGTAGGCTCATGAATAATTATTTACAAAAATTGATCTAATGTATACACACAAAGTGAATATAGCAGTCTATTTGAACTTCTTTTCATCCGTGATGTATTATTTATAGACATATAATTCTATGTTGTTTTTCAGTAAATTCAAATATATTATTATTTTAGTACTTAAGAGCACTGTGACAGTTTTCCCTTGTCTTCATTATGCCATTTTGGCATCAGACAGAGCAACACAGAGATGGACACTGGACAGCTCAAGCCAAATCTTCTGTGAACCTTCACCCTATCTTCCTTCAAGGGGAAGTCACATTTCTCCTAGCAGAGGCCCTAATAGCAGGAGCATGTTTCTATGGCCAAACACCTATAATGGTCAGGTACCAAACTACAACAAAAACACGCGTCTGAATTCTAGAAAGCTGTTATGCGAGCAATACAGTTCTGCACTTATCAATGAACTCTTATTTTGTGTTTGATTAGGACTCAAATGTCTTTAAGACGAATTTAAACGGTGTTATGACAATCCAAGCAAAGCCTTTGCAACAGAGACAGCAGGGATGTGGCGAAAGGTCATCGTAAGTCTTATACAGTCACAGAATCTCATATAAAATCATTGCAGCACTTGAAAAACATATAAAAATATAATATTATCACTTGCAATATATCAACATTGTTGAACAGTGCTCTTCTTCTGATCTGTTAGCACTATTATAGATCTGACTAATGTTTTTATAACTGTCCTGATTTCATAAGCGCATACATTGTATAATGGATATTGCTGACTAGTAACTTATGTAGTATTTTATTATTTCTACGATGTATGTGTGCTCCTAATTCCATTGTACTGCCTGGTATAACACTCAACATCTAGCTGAGTTATCTTGATGTACTTAACTGGTAGTAAAATGAATTGTATTTGGTTTAGACAAAGCGGTTTTGATTTATGTATTTAGATCTATACATAGTTAGCAAAAGTTCAATTTTGCCAACACAGATTTCTTTTTGTTTTGCTTTGTGTTGATTCTGTTAAAGCTGTGACTCCGATGATGGAAGCACCACACTCACCACCGTGAAGACCCCAGTTGGAATAAGCACACATTCACACAAAGCCTCTGGCCAACGGATTCTACCCAAACTCAACGGCAGAGCTCTTCTGCGTCACAACTTCCCAGCACAAAGCTCCCTGCGAGGAACCAGACTGTTAGTCATAATCACACATTAACCCTCTGATACAGTCTCATAAAAACCAGAGGATATTAAACAGTGACTTGACTTACCTCATAGTGGGGTGTAATATAACCCTTGCAATAAAGTGAGAGCAAGAATGAAGTGAAATAACTTTTCATCAGTTGCAGCACCCCTGTAGACTAAATGTTACAAAATTTGCCCTCGAATGTGGTAGTGATTCAGGGTGTGAAATTTCAACATTGTAGCTTAAGCAGTTGAGATATTGAGACAGCTTAAGAACTGGAACGATTAATATGTCAGTTGCACCATCCCCTATGGACAACATTTCATGACATTTGGTGTGCCTTTAACAAATGTGCTGTGTTCTAATGTGTTTTCGAGCTATTGCCAAAAATGGGCTATGTGTCTACCTCAGTTCAGGGGGTGCTATCATGAAAGGCAGTGCACACTTAGGGACACAAAGCATTTTAATCTGTATCAGACATGTGGGACTACAACCATACCAAGTTTCCTCAGACATATCAGAAGTAATCACACTTCTGTTCACTGTGTTTGTGCTGCAGTTCCACTGTGACTGAGGACCTCCTCACCCCACCTGTCAGTGCAGTTCAGAACCACAGACTTCCTCTCATCCACTCCGACTCTGCAGAGCAAGACTGCAGCGTTCCTGCTCTGAGACATACACAGGTAACACTTTCGCATACATGGCCAGGTCCAGTTGCCTGCTTGATTTATATTGAATGTTTTTACGTACTGTACATATCTTCTATTTATGCATAGCTGTATATATTTCATTTGAGACTGCACAAAAAAGGAATATGCATATATTTTTATGTAAAGATAATGCTTCACAACTATGGTTACTCTATACGTATAGTTTTACATATGTAGTTTGCTTTGTTTCATTCTATTTTAGGCCAAATGTACAGTTGAATGTATAATAATGTTTATGAAGCTACATGAATAGCAGTGTTATGTGACGCTCACATTTTCTAGCTCAGGGGTCGGATCATGAGAGGTGGTTCAGTGCACACAGTGTCCAGCCTTCCACCTCTGAAAGAGCCCACGCTGCTGCTGGAGTCCCTGTCCCGCCCTAACACCAACCACACATTCAGAGTAAGAGTCCCTAAAGGAGCTGATTGTAGAGCTCTGTAGCTGTCTTTATCAAGTAATGCTGTCTTATCTTGTGACTTCTAAATAACTAATTAATATTCATTTGGGTTGTGGTGAATGTGGTTGCCATGTCGTCCTTGACCTGACTCTCTCATTCAATGCCCACATCACCTCTGTTGTTAAAACCTCTTCTTTTATTTTTGTAATATAGCCAAAATTCGACCATTCCTTCCTTTTCTGCTGCTGTATCTCTTATACATGCTTTCATCTTCAGTCTTCTGGACTACTGTAATTCACTCCTTGCTGGCCTGAGCTCTTCCTCCCTCCACAAGTTTCATATGCTCCACAACTCTGCTGCTCAAATTTACACTTATACCTGCTGTCACAACCACATCACACCAGTACTCCATGATTTCCGCTGGCTTCCTGTAATGTACTGCTTCAGATTTCTTCAAAATTAATTCTTCTGCTCTCCAACAAAACTCATAATAGCCTTGCATCTTCTTCTTACTTGCCTGATCACCATCTTCCTTATAAACACACTCGACTTTTCTTTTATCTTCAGCTGATTTGCAAACCATTCTTACATCTAACCTTCATAGCTTTGGCAAATGAGCATGTTCGTCTCTGGAACTCACGTCCTTTACATGTCCTTCGGGCTAATTCTCTTTCCACATTTAAAATAAATCCCAAGGCTCATCTTTTCTCTCTAGATTATAATTAACCGTTACAATAATATCACCCTCTCATTATATATCTGTCTTGTCTACTCCTCCGATATCTGTTTCTGTCTTCCTGGTTTGTCTTCTGGCATTCCGTGTTTTATCACAATTGTTAGTGCTTTTGGGTTCTTGAAAAGTGCTATATAAGTTTTGTGTATTATTATACCAGTCCATGCTTATGGTGTAGTTTATTAGACAACACCATGTCCTGTGAGACCTGCTGGACCCATACATGGGTCATCCCCAAAATGTTGCCACAAAGTTGGATTATCTATAATGTATTTGTATGACATACTATTACAGATTCCATTCACTGTAACTAAGGGGCCCAACCCTGTTCCAAACTAATAATGTTCCCGTGCACAAAGTGAGGTCCATGAAGACATGGGTTGCCAAGTTGGAGTGTAAGAAGTTGCATGCACAAGTGGCCAGCACAGAGCCCTGTCCTCAATCCCACTGAACACCTTTGGAATGAACTAGAATATTGGCCCAGGCCTCCACACCCAGACACATTAGTGCTTGACCTCACTAAAGCTCTTGTGGCTGAATAGGCAAATCCCCACAGCCATGTTTCAAAAGCTAAAGTATTTCTAAAAGGAGTGGAGGATATTTTAATAGAAAAGGAAGGATAAATCTGGAATGGGATTTTCAAAGCACATATATTAACAAACCTTTGGCCATATAGTGTATTGTATTGGGGAAGGTATTTTACCTTTAGAAGAAGGATAGCTCTTTTCAATTACTTAGCACGCCTAGTCATAACAGCCTGGCACCAGCTGGGATTACTTAACTGTCTGGTCATAAATAATGATGAGAATGCTAGAGAAAGTGTTAAGGAGATGAGTTCCCTGTAGTGTAATGTTCTAGGGTGTTTAAAATTGCTGTAGTGCAAATTTTCACTCAACTGTAAAAAAACAGATTCCTCTGAGATTACATTAGTGTGTTCTTAAAGTACGGTGCTGCTCTACAAACTAAGTATATGGAGGGGTGAAATAACGTCTGGTGTAAGTCATGTTGTGTTACATTCTGCAGTCAGACACACCCATGAAAAGTTCCTACACTGCCATGGATTTTGCCTTTACTATGAGGACAGGGAGAAGCCTTTTTCCTGGGAACATCTCCAAAGCAGGTGACTGAGTGAGAGCTAGGCTGCTGCACGTGTGTGATACTGTTACACACACGTATTACTCTTACTTGTTTCTGATCATTAATATAGCATGCTGCCCTGTCCAAAAGTATTGGAATGGCAAGGCCAATTTTTTTCCCCCTCGTATACACTGAGTACATTTGGGTATGAGACCAAAACGAGAGCAAACAAAAATGATCTGTTCCAATACTTTTGCTCACCTAAATAATGATGGTCTGCCACATACATTGCCATGTTCTAAGTTGTTTAACACATCTAAATGTAACTATAAGGAACTGAAGGCTGAAATTCTGATCTTTTGGTCTCAAACCCAAATGTCTTCAGTGTATATCGCAAAAACAATAGAATTGACCTTGCTGTTCCAATACTTTCGGATGAAACTGTATATTATTATTTATTTCACACTAAGTGTATTTCATTTAATCACATTTATTATTTAATAACATTGTCTGTGTCTGAAGCGTTACAAAATTATGTGTTGAATTTGTATCTCAGGTGAAGGTTCACCTATGGGTGTAACAGGCTTCAGCATGGGCATCACCTCTTCTACAGCAAATGGCTTTTCTGACTGTGCCGCACTACCGAAGAGACGCACACATCTTTTGTCTTCCTCTGATGGGGAGGCCGGGAACATAACTGTACTTGGATCGATAGGTAAATATACAGCAATGATAGTTCATTTGAAATGAATGTGTTATTATTTATGCTTAAACAACACACTGGCTGTTAGGTTTCTACTTTTCTAATAGAGTACACTGGATTTGATATGAAACAATGACAGATTATAAGTACAGATGATCAACATAAATTCTGGGATATTCATTCATTCATTGTCCTTTCACTTATTCTGTTGGGGGTTGCAGTAGAAATAGACGGACAAGGTCAGCCTAGACCTATCAGTCCACAGCCACAGACTTCAGCTCCTCCTTTTCCCTTCCCAAACCATGAGATATACCAGTGTCTGTCCAGTGGGACGTATGTATTAATAGAGAGGGACATCCTTTTAAGGTGAACTATATCTTCTGGCTCCTTTCAATTCTTTGGCGCAGCAGCTTTACACTAAGTCCCCCTGAGATCATCTCCTCATCCTGTCCAGCAGCCTTATAGAGGTACCTCATTTATTTTATCACTACCCACTGCTCATGACCATATATGTGGACAGAGATGTAGATTGACAAGTAAACAAAGAACCTCATCTGAAACCAAACTCCATCTACAAACCTGCCAAAAACTGGTAAAGAGACTTAATCAATTTGTTAGACTCACACTCACACTAATTTTTCATCCCTCATAAGATCCCAAGGTTCTACATCCACTATGAGCAAGGTTTGTCCCCTCAGCTAAACATCCCATCCATTTTAAGTGGGAGGCCATCCTTGGGATCGAATCAGGAATCCAGATTTCCCTCCCAGTTTCTTCACAGTTAAACATTCAAGTAGGTGTTAGAGGTTCCCTAGCTCTTCATGCAATATAAAACAGATGCATTACTATCAGTCCCAACTTTGTCTCCAACATCCTGCTTTTTGAAGGTCTGAAAGTTTTTTATTATTTATTTTTTTTATAATTTAGTAGTAGTCTTAGTCACTGAGATGGACTTGAAAACACCAAGGATATCCACTGGGTTAAGAGGGCATATCCACTGGGTTAAGGAGGTCCTCAGAGCACCCCATCTTTGCTCAGTAGATTTCATCAACCACAATACCCAAGTATATTCATTTTTAATTTTGATCACTTGAATCAGGCTTACACATGTTCAAGGTCAATACCCTCAAAACTGATATTCTGCAACCTCATTTTCACAGTCTCATTTCCAATTCATTGTGCTGGGCAGCAGAACCATGTATTGCACTGTAATACCAGCAGCACGTATTAACGCAAATCATTAAATCTGATGTGAAATGTCTAATGTGATCATCATCTTAAATGTTTTTACTCAAACTAGCGCAGGCACAAGGTGAGTAGAACTGAATTATCATATCCATAGATGGAATTTATACAGGACAATTTAGCACTTTCAAACTAAATTGTAAGTAATCAAAAATACAAGAGAGGCTTTTAAGTATATGAAACCATATCAGTAAGCAAATATAATTGTATCTTAATGTATTCTCAGGTGCTCGGAAGGCATTGAGCCGAATTCCGATACACGGGAGGAAGAAGTTTCACGTGGTGATGCCATAGCATATTTAAAGTATGTTTACAATGTTGAAGGACACTGCAAGGAGTGTATCTCATCACTAACAGTGTGGAAGAATAAAATACTTTGGCGCTTTACACTATATGCTCCACTTGCACTAACAGAATGTGTTGTATTATGGCCAGCTGTACAGTATATATTTATACAGTGTATATATAGGAAACACAATTATATTATAATTAGAATATAACAGCATTTAAAATTAACATATGGATTGACATTTATGTTCATAAGTTATTTTGTTTTAGGAATTACATGCCTGTGTTAAATGGCAAGTCAATGTATATGTGAAACTATGTACTGTACGATTATGTAGTGCAATAAATCTATTTGTACTGTAGTTGTAGTGTGTATTGTGTATTGTGTATTGCTGAAAATGCTTTAATGAAATGAACATAAAAAATCCAGACTAATTCAATTGAAAATTTGAACTTGAACTTGAACTTCAGATTTGATTGAAAAATATTTTAATTTACTTTGCTTCTTTATATTTTTAATATTAGACTATATTTTAGTGTTGACATTGTCCCTTGTGTATAATTAAGACTTGTTGATTTTGCATGCATTTGAGTGACACAATAGCTATACCTACACATATATATATTATTTCCTCTACCTTTTCCCTGTGATATTACTGTTTCTATCAGAATATGACTGGCAGTAACTCCAATATTACTCCACTATTCTCAGTTTCTGGCTTGGCAGTGTAATAGTGATTAAAGCTCGTCAGTATTAAACATGAAAGCACCACTTTCGCAATCGTCAAAAATCGAAGAGCAGATTGCATGGCAACACCGTATGTGATATCATGTTTCTCTTCTGCTGTCAATGATTTAGCCGGAGGCCATAAATAAACTAGCATGGCCCTTGTGCTTTGTTTATGAGCCAGTGAAAGTTAAGTCTGAAGTTCACGTGAGAGAGATCTATCCAGCTTTTCAGAACATTCACCTACTCCGTTACTGCAAAATGGCAATTCTGCTTGGATTATACACTCTGGGGAGCATAACTTCCATCATCCTGCTGATTCTTCTGATATGCATGTTACATTCACCAATTAAAAGCTACATACATAAATGGAGAGAGATGAAGCCAATTCCAGGAATGGAAGGCGCATTTCCTTTCCTTGGTAATGCTTTGCAGTTCAAACCCAATGCAGGAGGTAAGGAGTTGTAACCATGTAGTCATTTTGTCATGTTTTAGTCATTGAATAGAATTTCATCATTGTATACAATACAGTAAGTAAATGTGGTGCATTGCATTTTATATTTGTATGTCATTTGCAGATTTTTTCAACCAGATTATTGAGGGGACTAATGAAAACAGACACAGGCCTCTCGTGAAGGTCTGGGTGGGACCCATCCCTTTCCTTATTTTATTTCATGCAGAGACAATTGAGGTGTGTATAATTAAAGCATTAGTTACAATATCTGCTCTTTTGGCAATAAAATTTGATGTATCATAATCTTATGGTTCTATAAGAATATCACCAGTTTATTGGTGGCATATTTAGGCAGACATTTATTTTCTTGTTTAAATTGTGGTGATGTTTTCCTTCAGGCTGTCCTCAGCAGTTCCAAGCATCTAGATAAATCTTATCCCTACAGATTTCTACACCCTTGGCTTGGCACAGGTTTACTGACCAGGTACAGATACAACAGCACATACTGTGAATTGCATGGATTTAAGGTTGCCATTTGAGTAACTGTTTTTAGTTAAGAGCTTTACATTTAAGTTGTCAGATGGCAGATGCTCTGATACCAGAGCCAATAATGCTGGTTTGTACAAATGCTAGAAGCATATAGGTAATTACAAATGGAAAGTGTGTAATGCTTGTGAATTTTAATCCCAAATACACACATTTCAGAAAACCATGAATTATTACAAAAGACAACCAATACAAAGTACAAGGGGAAAAATGCATTATTCTAGATATTGTCTGGACTTTCTAAAGAAAAATAGGAATGGGCCTAGCAAAAGTTGAGAGAAAATTATTCCATCTGTGTGAAGTCAGGACACTGAAGGAGTGGGGGGGTATTTTTTTTATTAAAATTTGTTATTTATTTATTTATTTATGTTTTTAATTATTATTATTATTATTATTATTATTATTATTATTATTATTATTATTATTTGTTAAAAGCAGTTTTTTTGTCAGTTTAGACCTGGATTGTTGTGCAGGTATGCGGTTTTGAACCACTGTGCATAGATAAAGCTGCATAGCTCTTTAATGCCTGGACTATGAGGACAACAGTTTAAAATGAAATCGTTCCGGCAACAGGAAGCCAGTGAAGTGATCTCAGGAGGATGAGAGTGGGAGAATTTTGGGAAATTACTAGGCAAGCAGAGGAGGTATGACATATGAAAGGAGTCTAAAAAGTGGCATGTTGCAATTGCTGGGTTTGGTAATATTGCTTGTATGAGAATCTGTAGTCAGGAAAGGTCATATTCTTAAGACATTGTAAAGACAAATCAATAGGATCTGTTGGTCAATGTGATTGGAGAGGTTGAGGCCATCCACACATAGATTAGAGTTGTCAGCGATGGTTAAAAGGTCCTATATAGAAGATTTATAGCTGGGATGTAAAACGCTTGAATTTTGTAAATGGTGATGGTTGTAAATGGTTTCAGGTGATAGGTCTTTAATTAGGAAATTTTATCTGAAAGGTAGTCTGAAACTTTATGAAAAACCAAAGTTGTTTGTCATCTGTCTACTGATCCCAAAGGTTTGGTATAGAAGGAGAAGACTAGACCACAGTCTGAATGCTACATTGTAGAATCTATCCTGTATTTATAGTGAATTTTACTTTGAGGCCAAAATCTTTTGGAAGGGGTCTGACACTGTGTAAATACTGTGATGTGACATTAAAAGGTTTGCTCTTCTGTGTAATAACTTGCCAGCCTTGTATACTGACAACTGAAAGGCTTTTGACCGCAGTTTTAAGCATTTTTTTATGTTTAACAAACAGTAAACACCCTGATCCCACCATTTCAGGAAGTTAAACTATGTGGATCTTTATCATTTGCCTCCTACACGCTGCAGTACAGGAGACAAGTGGCGCAGTCGACGCAAAATGCTGACCCCAACATTTCACTTCTCTATCCTCAATGACTTCCTGGAGGTGATGAATGAACAGAGTGATATTTTGATCCAGAAGATGCTGAAACATGTAGGCGGAGAACCATTTAACTGCTTCAGCTACATTACACTCTGTGCCTTGGATATTATATGTGGTCGGTATATTTTTTTTCTTTCCACTCTCTGCCATTTCAATACCTTTCAATCACCAGTAATCTTTGAAATTAAACTCTCAACTGCTAATTATCAAATAGTCATGTAGCAGATATACTGTAATCTGTATCTATGCAGTATCTGTGCAGTAATTTTAACTGTATTTTCCACAAAAAACAGAAACAGCAATGGGCAAAAGGATCTATGCGCAGAGTAATGCTGACTCAGAATATGTCCAGACTGTGTATAAGTAAGTATTTACATTAATATATAATAAAATTATTGACTGTTTCTCACTCCTCTGTTCTCACTGGAAATAGACCATCCATGTCCAGTTGTCATTTGAGTGGTAGTTCATTCTCAGCACAGCAGTGACAGTGACACTGTAGTGTGTGTTGTGTTGGTATGAATGTATTATGCACGGGGTAAAGGCTGTGTTTTACATTTTTTTATATTAGAGATAATTAGTTTGCTACTTGTTCAGACTAATTAATCCTTGTTAAAAGCATTATCATCACAAACAAGTCCCGATGGTCATTTAATAAAAAAAAAAAAAAGAATCAGTTAAATAAAAAATCAGTGTGACTGAATAAGGAAAAGTAATTTAAGTGTTTGAGAAGGCACACACAACTGTGTAAATCACAAGGCAGTGAACCAGATAAGGGCAAATTTGTGATACAGGGATTAGACAATGAAGCTGAAACACCTGCTTTTAGACCACAATAATTTATTAGTATGGTGTAGGACCTCCTTTTATGGCCAATACAGCTTCAATTTGTCTTGGGAATGACATATAAGTCCTGCACAGTGGTCAGAGGGATTTTAAGCCATTCTTCTTGCAGGATAGTGGCCAGGTCACTATGTTTTGCTGGTGGTGGAAAACGCTTCCTGACTCGCTCCTCCAAAACACCCCAAAGTGGCTCAATAATATTTACATCTGGTGACTGTGCAGGCCATGGGAG
>JAOVYV010000035.1:18343663-18354793 GCA_025674545.1 Hassar affinis | reverse complement strand
TTATAAGGCGCACGTCCGATTTCTGGGAAAATTTTAGGCTTTTAGGTGCGCCTTATAGTCCGGAAAATACGGTAATTGTATTTGTTAAATATATGCACATTTAGATATTGATGCCTGCAAAACACACAAAAAAGTTGGGCCACTCTTGAGCTGCTCAACAGTCAGTGCTCACTGTTGTTTGATTCTCCTCTTCATGATGCGCCACACATTTTCAATAGGCGATAGATCTGGACTGCAAACCACATTGTTGTAACTCATGGAGAATGAGGCCTGGCATTGTCCTGCTGAAATAGACATGGTGTTTGTGGGAAAGGATTTGTCATGACAGCAGCATATGTTTCTCCAAAGTACCAATATATGCCTCTGCATCAATTGTAATTTCACATATATGCAGATCTCCCATACTGTGCACCCCATGTCATCACAGATGCTGGTTTTTGTACATATTTTTGGTAACAGTCTGGATGGTATTTTTCATCTTTGGCATATAAAATCATCTCAGATGACTTTGGGGCCAGGGAACTCCCCATTGTTTCTGCCCAAATATGGCTTCCTCTTTGCCTAATACAGTTTCAGGTTACATTTCTTGATGCAGTAGTGGGCTGTGTTAAGTGCCAGTGATTTTTCAAAGTACTCCCAAGCCCATGTGGCTATGTCTATTATGGTAACATGACGATTTCTCAAACAATACTGTGAGGGCTGGATGGTCATGCACATTCAGCAGTGGTTTCCACCCTTGGCTTTTACGCATTGAGATTACCTTTGAGTCTCTGAATTATTTCGTGATATTGTTTTTCTGTTTTGTTTGGCACAAAGTAGTGAACCACAACACATCATTGCCTGCAAAGACTAAGTCTTTGGTGGGTGCTCCTTTTATACACTCCTCACCTGCTACCAGTTAAACTTCTAATTGTGGAACCTTATATAACTTTTTCAGTCTTACTCTACCTCTGTCCCAACTTTCTTTTGAGTGTGTTGCATCCATCAGTGGCTAAATTTGTTTAGAATTAGGTTTGTTATTGAAAACACTGTAAACCTTTTCTTTGTGTTTTTGTCTCTTAAATAAAGCTTCAAGAGAATTAACAAATTACAGATTCCATTTGTTATTGCATTTTTAGTCCAACTTGGAAATAGGGTTTGTATATTGCCATTCATAATCAAATGATTAAGCTTCAGATCATTTTATTACATTGCGTAAGCTACAATTAGAGCTGAAGACAGGTTTTATTGCATAAGCTATAAAAGGAATTCAATATTGTCAAATTAGGTGTCAAGATAAACATAACATAAACACCATACTAGAGCCAAGCCAACACTACAATGTTAATAATCGAAATGTTTGTACAGATTATTTTTAGATTTTTAATTTATAATTTACTTTTTTTTTTAACAGGATGTTTTTGTCCAAAACATTTTGCAGTTTAGGTTATTGTTTCTGTTGTTTCCACCAATCAATAAACAATTGTCTATTTACCAGTAACATGAAAAAAGGATACAGAATGGCAAGGTGATAATTAATAAGCAGAAGCAGCAGAAGGCTGAGCAACAAGCAGTACAGACTAAAGCATGTTCATGATCTAAACAGACTCGCACATAGAGAAAAGGCTCAGTAGCATTACAGAATGTGTTTTTCAAAACAAAATTATTGGTAGCACAGAGCATATATTTGTGAAGTCTTGACGTGAACCAGTTGTGTGTGCTCAGTAATCAGTCTGGTAAACAGTTTAATTGCGGGTGACAGGTCAGGTGATGGAGCAACTGAGAATCAAGTGAACTGTGTTTGTTCAGGTAAATCAGGTACTGATGCCAACAAGACAGAAGCACTACAAACTTTCAGTCATGATCATTACCCACCTTATCCTGGTCAGGTCCCAGTGGTTGACAGGGCACCAGGCACACATGCATTCACACAATCATTCACTCCTAGGGGCAATTACGAGTTGTAAATCCAGATACCAGCATGTGTTTGAGATATACACTGACCACTCACTCTGACAGACCTATACAACTGCTTATTTATGCAGTTATCTAGTTAGCCAATCAGTGGCAGCAGAGCAGTGCATAGAATCATGCAGATACAGGCCAAAGTCTTCAGTTAATGCTCATATCAAAGACCAGAATGGGGTGAAAATGTGATCTCAGTGACTTTAACCATGGCATGGTTGTTGGTACCAGAAGGGCTGGTTTGAGTATTTCATAAACTGCTGATCTCCTGGGAATTTCACACACAACAGTCTCTAGAGTTTACAGAAAAACTGGTATACAAGTTAATACTTGGTAGGTTCCCCATGGGATCTTGGAGGGAACATTGCACAGTCTTCACACTGATGTTTGTTCACGTCCCGGCATTGAATTCCGACGTTACTTGAGGCAGTGTTGCATGCCTGTCACGTGAAACAATTCTTGCCAGCTGATGTTGGTCACGTTCACCTAGAGTCTTTTTACAGCCACACTGCCGGAATTCTTGTAGTCATGGCACACTCTTGAAATGCTCATATGTGAAAATCCCAACTTTGCTTCTAGCCCCAAAACTCTGTGGCCCATCTCACATGTCCCAAAATCTGAAAATTGTAAAATCATGATAACTTGCCATTCTCTTGGTGGAAACAGCTCTAGAAGATTACATAGATGTCTATGTAAACAATGATGTGCATAGATGGCGTTACTATGTATTTTGCTTAGGCTTCAGGACAAGCTTCAGTACTTCAGTGTAGTGTGGAAAACATCCAATGTGTGTAGGGCATGAACAGAGGACTATGGCCAGAATAAGCTCATAGACTCACTGAAACTGGACAGTTGAAAACTGGAAAAAGACCAGGTGAAAAAGACCACCGGGTGAAAAAATCACCTGGTCTTTTTTCCAGTTTTCAATGATAGTCCTAGATGGCTGAAAGGAGTTTAACCTTTCTCTTTTTTCATCATTGGAGCCAAAACAATAAACCTTTTGATAGAAAATATAGTAGATGGACCCATGGATCTCAGTGTATTCAGGTCTTTCATGCCATTTGTGTTTCAAAGGTGATCAAAGAGAGAGCAAAGTATGCGAGTGAAGGATCTGACAGTGAGTCAGACCATGGCCCGAGAAAGAGAAGGGCCTTCTTGGACATGCTGTTAAAAAGCACAGATGATGCTGGAGCTGCACTGAGCCCTGAGGACATTCAGGAGGAAGTAGACACCTTCATGTTTGAGGTGAGAGCAAAAATACACTACACTACACCAGAAGTGGACAAGCTTGTGCTTGATACCAAACGTTTATGGTCTGTTTAATAGGGGCATGACACCACAGCAGCTTCCATGAATTGGGCTTTACATCTAATAGGCTCTCATCCAGAAGTCCAGAAAAAATTACAAGCAGAGCTACAGGAGGTGTTTGGTAAGACCACTTATACCCTTATGTTCTGTTTGATTATTAGCTATAAAAACAATATTTGTTGTAGGTAACACATAAAACCTGTTTTCATGTTGATGGAACATGTGTGTTAACCCTCATAAATGCTGTTGAGTATTTTATCAACTGCAGGTTTTGCAGCTTTTATTTCAAATGTCACCTTTAAAAGACTGAATAAGTTAACAGAACTTAAACCATACTGATTGGTAAATGCAGCTATGGGAAATTGCTTGCCCACCTAAACCCCCCCCACCCCTCTCTCTTTTGCTTGCTCGCTCGCTGTGCACTGTTGGACAGGTTCATCACAGCGGCACGTGGGAGTGGAGGACCTGAAAAAGCTGCGGTACCTGGAGTGTGTCATCAAGGAGAGTCTGCGAATCTTCCCTTCAGTGCCCCTGTTTGCACGCAGCATCTGCGAGAACTGCCACATAAGTAAGCTATAGCACATTGCCATCATATCATTTGGTACCTTGCTATCTTCCTGATTCGTCTTCTAATCTGTTTTAACCATTTTACCTGCCTGAGGGAAAACATTCAGCTGCTTCAGCCACATCCATCAGTTCATGAACACTGTTCTTGAAAACATTGCAGGGTTTTGTGTGGAATTATACACTGTCCCATAGTGTTCACTGTTTTTTTTTTTTCATCACAGACCAAGTGTTGTAAAAAGTATGGCTTTGCTGTTTTTCGACAGATGGTTTCAAAGTTCCAGAAGGAGTAAATGCCGTGATCATCCCATACGCTCTCCATCGTGATCCTCGTTTCTTTCCGGAGCCTGAGGAATTTAGACCGGAGCGCTTCTTCCCAGAGAACAGCAAAGAAAGACACCCATATGCGTATATCCCATTCTCCGCTGGTGCTCGAAACTGCATTGGTAAGAGACAAAAGAAAGGTGCTTAAACATAAGCATAAACAGTCATGCTCCATTCCAATCAGAGCAAAAGAGCCTGTGACCTGTAACTTTGTAAACCACTTCCACAACTCTCAGTGAAGAAGTGAAAAACTTGAGGCCACCAAATTTCTGGGTCAGGGTTATTTTGTTTTATCAGACAGGTCACATCCTATTAGGAAGGCCACTTGTTATATGATGTGGCATCGCAGCACCATTACACTGTAATTCATGGACATGCTTCTACACTCCACCCAGAATCAATCAACCATTTAGCATGGCCGGCTAAAACAGTGCAGCTGCTAACTTTGCTCCTGCATTTATCTCCAGACAGCACAGACCTGTCTCTGACAGTTGAATGAGATAGAGTGTCTCTCATCTGGCAGTTCTGTCCCACTGGCTACTCAAAAGGGAGCATCACTGCATGTGCACATGAGACGTGAGAGAGTGTGAAATAATGTGATGTGCCTTCAGAGATAAATCATTCCAGCCCTCTGTCTGCACCTTCCAGCACTGAACTGAAAATCAGAATACAACGATTACAGTGGTATATATCGTGAGGTATAAATGTAGTACATGACAGGTTTCTCTTGTGTTTGTGTATAACTCCAGGCCAGCGTTTTGCTATGATGGAAGAGAAGGTGGTTCTTGCGACTGTGTTGCGTCACTTTGATGTGCAGGCGTGTCAGAGTCGTGAAGAGCTGAGACCCCTGGGGGAGCTCATCCTCCGTCCGGAGAAGGGAATCTGGATCCGACTAGACAAGAGGGCCAAGTAAAACTGAGACGCATCCTGTATGCGATGTGCGTTCTTCAGGAATGGGATAGAGATATTTTGCCTGGTATTTGTGGTACATTACATTGCAGTCTGCACACGCACATGTATGTCATAGGAATTCTCTTGTACTTCCGTATACTTGTAGTCACTTGTTTGTGTTCCAGTGCATCCAATAAAAACTGACAGTTTACCATCCTACAGTGAGAAATGGTTACTCTTCGCTCTTCTACAGCACAATGTTAAACCTTGTTTAAGTCAGTCAGATCCTTACGTTTTCCCATTTTTCTGGCTTTCAACACATCAACTTCTAGAGCTGACTCACTTGCTGCCCAATGTATCCCACCCTTTGACAAATGCAATATATACACACCACAGACACAAAAAACTAATTGCTTACATAATGACTGCTACTTTGATTCATTGTCTTAAAATATATAAAACGGGTATCGGCTAATTTATTGAATCACCCTATCATCTGGACATTGTGAGTTCAAATCCAGATGATGCCTGTGCTACTTGTGGCTGGGAGTTAGGAGAGCAAAACGTCTGACCACAGAATATTTTATCAGTCTTTCGGTCCATCTCAGATGACTTCAGCCCCAGAGAATTCGCTGGCCTCACAAAATTAAAATATGGCTGCCTCTTTGCATAATACAGTTTCAGGTTGAATTCTTGAAGTATTATGTTAAGGGATAATGATTTTCCAAAGTACTCCTGAGCCCATGTGGCTATGCCCATGATGGTGAACCAAGACAGTGTTACTTGTGTAACCTTTTCAGTCATATTTTGCCTCTGTCTCAACTTTTTTTGTGTGTTGCAGCCATCAATTTAATAAATACAGTTAAGTTCATCACTTAAAACACTGGTTTTTATTTTCTTTTAAATAATTACAGATTTCAGTTTTTTGTTACCATTTTTGGAAATGGGGTTTTTAGACCAAGCATCATGTAAACCTATGATTTCTAGTAAATCCATGATCATGTAAACCTATTTCTATTACATACACTGATCTAGCAGCACAACTGTCAACCCAGTGTATATTATTTTACCCTGAGATGCCTGTCTATTAGGTACCATATAAATCATATATTTGTTGGCACTGATATGACTTCCTGGGATGATTTCCAGCATAGTTTCAATACTAAACAAACAATTAACTTCTCAAATCCTCCTTCCCAGATCAGTTGTGTATGATCCAAACAGTACAGCTATTGGCATTGTAGTCCAGCATGCTTCGTTTCTGGTCTAGTTCCAGGACGGGCTTTCTGTGGATGATAAATAAACCTCTGGCAGGAGAAAATCCTGACTAAATAGACTGTGTGTATTACTTTCCATCCTGATATCTAATATCATCTTTGCGTCCCTATAGCAGATTTTCCATTATTAGGAACATTTTTTCCATGTGGGTTTCATTATCAAATAATTCACTGTGTATTTTAATATCATTCCACGAGAGTCATTTAACTGAATATCAAATTCTTTGAGCTGAAATACGTTCCAGGCCTGTTTGCTGGGAATTGCAATAGACCACACATAGAATAATCAGGTTCAGCATGACGATTCCTTTCATGTTGATTGGAGTTGTTAAGGAAATTGCATGCAATTAGCAATTTTCATTTTATTCTCCTTCTCCTTCTTATTATTATTACTCCTACTTCTAATAATAATAATAATATTACAGCCTTGATACAGTGTGTGTGAAGTCCCATGCTAGATTATTTTGTTTTCTCTCAACTCGACCTTCAAAATTGTTTTTGATGAATTCCAAAAAGCATTTTTAAATCCATTTTGCTGCATTACTACAAGTGGTATATTGAAGAGAGGATTACTGTAGTCTTGTTCTGCTCCTTTCATTCAGGGCTCAGGAAGCTGAGAGGAAACAGACACTGTAACTCCTCCACACAGAGGCAGTGTTGTGCCTCGTCACCTCCCTGTTCAGGTTCGTGAGAAGACGGCAGGACAGGCTAAGCCTAAACTCACTACTTAAAAGATTAACAAAAAGTTTCTAGAGTCTGACACACACAGGTTACACTTAGCACACATTTTTTTATTTAGAGTAGTAAAATCTAGTATATAGAAGCTGATATAATTGGCTTAAGGTGATATTATCTGCTGCTTCTAATGAAAAAGTATTGAGATGTAATAAGATAATTTGAAATAATAAATATAAATAAATAATCTGTAAAAATAAATAATAATTATAAATATAAATATATAAGTATATTATTGTATATATAATATAATATAATATAATATAATATAATATAATATAATATAAAACACCTGAGGCTTTGCAATGTCTATAGTTGAACTCTTTTTCTTTCTTGCAGCATGGTACAAAAACACATTTTTGTTATTTGTATTTTTTTAATAAAAAACATGTGCATGTGTACATTTGATTGAAGAACTTTGCACCCTGCTTTTGCTTTTGAATGGGAAAAAGGACAATATGTACTAGAATAATTTCAGGAAGGCAAACATGAAATGTGGGTGTATCCTAAAATAGGCAACAATCCAAAACACAAAGCATAATAAAGAGAACAATATTTGTAAAAGATGTTTTGCCATGGCCATGTCAGTCTCCTGTCTTTGTTCAAAATCCATTAAGAGAGGGAGAATTTTTTTAGCTTATTTTGTTTCAAACATGCACATGCCTTCTCCTTCCAAGACATGAGACCCAGGTGCAGGGACAAGACCTCAAATTTAGTGGTTGTTCAGTAGTTGTATTCACCCATACTAACATAAAAGATCTACATACACCAACATAAATAAATCTGTATATAGTTCATTAGAAATTGTGAAATTCTTCTGCAATATGCAGCAACTGGATCAAATATGCTGAACTTTACAAACACATACACTCGTATCCCCACATGTGCACTTTATGTTGTACTGATTAGTTATATGTTATTTTTATGCAGCACCATATGCCACTGTGCACTGTACACACTGCATATGGTTGAAATGACAATAAAAACCCACTTAAGATGTTTGTTTGTAATGTGACAGCCTCTCTTTACAACCATGGTAAGCAGAAAAACATATCAGAATGCACAACATATTGAACATTAAATTTACATGAGAATACAGTGGACCCAGGTTGAACAAAGACCAGGCAATGTTTTTTCAACTGTCTAGTTTCAATAGTCCAGTCTGTCCAGTCCAGTTGTCTATCAACTGTCCAGTTTCTATGTCACCTCAGACTGACCATTCTCTGACCTCTAATGTGTGTAAAAATGGTTTCTGAAATACCCAAACCAGGCAGTCTAGCACAACAAACCCTGCCAAGTCACTGACATCACATTTTTTTCCATCCTGATATTTGCTGTGAAGATTGACTAAAGCACTTTAACAGTATCTGCATGACCTTATGTGTTCTGCTGCTGCCACATGATTAACTGATTGGACAATATAATTCCACAAATGTGCAGATATACAGGTATTCCTAATAAACTGACCAGTGAGTGTATGTGATATGTACACCAATCAGCCATATCATTAAAACCACCGACAGGTGAGGTGAATAACATTGATTCTCATTAGAGTGGAACCTGTCAAAGAGTGGGATGTATTAGGCAACAAGTGAACAGTCAATTCTTGTAGTTGATGAGTTGGAAGCAGGAAAAATGGGCAAGCATAAGGATCTGAGTGACTTTGACTAGGGCTAAATGTCTAGAGGAATGGGTCAGAGCATCTCCAAAACAGTAGGTCATGTAGGGTGTTCCCGATATGCACTGGTTAGTACCTACCAAAAGAAGTCCAAGGACAACCAATGAACCAGCAAGAGTGTCATGGGTGGCCAAGGCTCACTGATGTTCATGGGGTGTGAAGGGTAGCCCGTCTGGTCTGATGTCACAGAAGAGCTACTGTAGCACAAATTGCTGAAAGAATTAATGCTGGTTATGATACATTGTGTGTTCTGATACATTTCTATCACAGCTTGTTGCATATAAGGTTGTGGAGCTGCAGTCCAGTCAGAGTGGTCATGCACCACCGAAAGCACTTACAATGGGCACATGAGCCTCGGAGCAATGGAAAAGGTGGCCTGCCCTGATGAATCACGTTTTCTTTTACACCATGTGGATGCCTGGGTGTGTGTCACTTACCTGGGGAAGAGATGGCACCAGGATGCACTATGGGAAGAAAGCAAGCTGGCAGAAGCAGTGTGATGTTCTGGCCAATGTTCTACTGAGAAACATTGTGTCTTGGCATTCAGGTGGATGTTACTTCAACATGTAAAACCTATCTAAACATTGTTGCAGGCCAAGTACACCCCTTAATGGCAGCGGTATTCCCTAATGGCAGTGGCCTCTTTCAGCAGGATGATTCACCCTGCCACACTGCAAAAATTGTTCAGGAATGGTTTGCGGAACCTGATAATGGGTTTACGGTGTTAACTTTGCCTCCAAATTCCCCAGATCTCAATCTGATTGAGCATCTCTAGGATGTGCTGGACAAACACGTTTGATCCATGGAGGACCCAGCTCGGAACTTAGTAGTTCCGGAGTTAAAGGATCTGCTGCTAATGTCTCATACCACATCACAACTTCAACTTTTGGAGTCCATGTCTTGATGTTGATCTGTTTTGGTGGCACAGTGGGACCTACACCATATTAGGTGGCTGATTGGTATATTTGTCTGTTATTGTTTGTAGAAACAAGGAACAGTTGGAACAGAGCAGACCAACTGAACTCTCACAGGGGGCAAACTGATGACATTTATGCACACCATGGATAAATTCACTAACAAGAAAAACACAATAGGTAGAAATCATGGTATGAAATGATTAGACTGATTATATGCACATTATTGTCCAGTATTAGACCTTCTTCTTGTCATTACAGCACATCCTTGGTTAATGTGATCATCTGAAATTGACAATAAAGTGTACCCATTTATGGCAAGTAAAGGCAGACAACATGCACCCAAGCACAAACGACGATGACAGCTTTCTGTGACGTGTGGTGGGAAGGTCACCATGTGCTGTTATTTGATTTAGGTGAGTGAGAGACACAGGAGATTACCAGAGATAACGGCAGGTATTAAGTGTGTCATTCTTCAAAGAGCATGCCTCATCACAGGACTGTACATACATCTGCCATGGTACAAAGACAGCTCAAAGCTATTCAATAAATAAAAGCAGGTGTCAAATCCATGTCTTCCAAAAAATACTTTCTAAAACCAGTGCCCACACTGGATATAAAAACCTACACAACCATGTTAAAATACCAGGTTATTAAACCAGTGATGTTTAATTTTTATTTTTTACGCGTGATGTAAAGACCAAGTCCAAGATGGGGGGTTTTCAGCTTTAATATGACCTGTAATGTCTGCATTTCACTTGAAAAACAAACTGAAATTGTTTAGAGGGAAAAAAACTAATGTGGTTGCATAAGTGTGTACATCCTCTTACAATCGGGGGTGTAGCTGTGTTCAGAATTAACCAACATTCAAACTCATGTTAAACTGCATTCAGTACACACTTGCCATCAATTAATCTGACTCTTATTAACCTCATATAACGCTCAGCTGTTCTTGTAGGATTTTCTTGACATTTCAATCAAAAGCTATGTTCTGCAAAGAGCTTACAAAGCATCAAACAGATCTCATTGCTGAAAGGTATCAGTCAGGAGAAGGGTATAAAAATTTCCAAGGCATTAGATATACCATGGAACACAGTAAAGATGATCATCAACAAGTGGATAAAATATAGAACAACAGTGACATTACCAAGAACTGGATATTCCTCCAAAACTTATGAAAACACAAGAAGAAAACTAGTTCAAGAGGCTGCCAGGGTGCCTACAGCTACATTAAAGGAGCTGCAGGGATTTCTGACAAGTACTGGTTGTGTACCTACAGTACCAGTCAAAAGTTTGCACACACCTTCTCATTCAAAGTTTGATTTTTTCCTTTTTTTTCCTACATTGTACATTAATACTGAAGTCATCCAGACTATGAAGAACACATAAGGGATCATGTAGTAAACTTAAAAGTGTTAAACAAACCAAAATATGTTTCAGATTTTAGATTCTTCAAAGTAGGCACATTTTGCTTTGATTACAGCTTTGCTCTTAC
>JAOVYV010000035.1:18253516-18272067 GCA_025674545.1 Hassar affinis | reverse complement strand
GACCACTTCTGGCCAGACTTCTCCAGACAGTAGATGGGTGTACCTGGGTCCCCCTGGTTTCTGCCAGTTCTGAGCTGATGGGTCTGCTGGACATCTTCCGATTTTGAATGGCAATAAGCTTGAAATGTTTGTCATCTGCTGGATTTGTAGTTTTACAGATAGAGACTGTAGTCCATCTGCTGTCCGCAGACATTGTTAGCCTCCTTTTACCCTATTACTACTACCCTATTATTACTTTTACCCTATTTACCCAATCCTCCTAGCACAACACACACTAACACACCACCACCATATCAGGGTCAGCGCAGTGCTGACAATCATCCACCAACCAAATAATACCTGCTCTGTGGTGGTCCTGTGGGGGTCCTGACCACTGAAGAACAGCATAAAAGGGGATAACAAAGTCTGTAGAGAAACAGATGGACTACAGTCTCTATCTGTAAAACTACAAAGTCCATCTGTATGGTCAGCGGAGCTGATAACATGGAGTGTAGATACAAGGAGGTGGTTTTAATGTTATGGCTGATCGCTGTATATACGCACATACGCGCGCACACACACACCTTCTGAATGATCACAGGAGATGAATCATGGGTGTTCGATCCTGAGACAAAAAGACAAAGAAAGCTCACATGAGCAAATCAAAATCAAATCACTGTAAATGTCACATTGTGTTTTTTTAATTCTTAAGTATTCTTACCAGAAGGTCAAGATTAAAACACGTTTGAAAGGTCACTGCTTCAGCGCAGTGAAGAACATCCATAGAGCAGTGACCGAGATTCTGATCACCCTCACAGTTGACTGTTTCAAGCACTGCTAGGAAGCTGTCTGACCTTTTGCGTAAAGTACATTGTAATAATTTCCTTAACTGAACCCTGCTAAAGGTGAATCAGTAGGTAGATATTGGGAATATTTTTTGTAGGTATGATTGCTCAGAATGCTGCCTGTTAGGATGAAACCATTTTGCTGTTTGCTTTGTTTCTTGCGACAGTGATCTAGTTAAATCTTATACCCCCTGGCCAAATTATGGAATCACCACACAGGATTTTCACCCATCTCTTTTATTTCGTAGTAAATACAAATAATCACACATATAACGGAAACTCAATTTTTGTTTACAAAAAGTTAAACATTCTGGCTTTGTGAAATATACTTCAACAGATTTCATTATTTTAATTACTGCCAAGTAGAGAAAAAAATCTGGAATCACTCAATGTTATGGAAAAGGTTACGGAATCAACAAAAAAAAATCACAATTAGTACTTTGCTGCTCCTCCTCTGGCTTTTATAATGGCCTAAATTCTTTGAGGCAAGCCTTCATGAATGAAAAACAATATTCTCTATCAAGCTGGTTCCTACTTTCCGTAATAACAGCTGACGGATCAGCTTTCCAGGACGGAGCCTTTTTGCCTCCATATATTTTCAGACAGATTGTGATCCTGAATGTTTGCTGGCCTTGTTCCAGAGTTGCCATGCCTGTCCAGAAGACAACCTTTAACACACTTAATGCAACTTTTATCATCATCATGATTAATGACTTTATCACCAACCCAATTTTCTGTTGGTGGAATGAGAAAAGTATCCAAGATTTCACTGTATGTATGATATTCAATGCACAGGTGAAAAAATAATTGGGTACGTTTGATTTTATTCAGGCAAACGTGTTTATATATTTCACTAGAATGACACCAGATCCAAAAAAGATCCAGCTTCATCTCCTTGGCCAATGCCAGAATCATGATTCATTACTGAATATCACTCTCCAGTCATTTTCCAGGCATATTGCTTTGAGTTTTCCTTGGTCTACCTGTACGTTTTCCTTTTATAACCTTCCCATTTTGTTTATACTTGCACCAGATTCTAGACACAGCTGACATGGAATAACCCACATCTTTTGCCACAATCCTTGTTGTAGTTCCTTCTAGAAGTAATTTTATAATCCTTTCCTTTTTAATAGTTTTAAACGACAGCTCACTTGGTTGAACAATGTTTCCTTTCAATTAGCCAAGTCCAACGTCCTGTTAAGGTCTGTAATCGCACTCTTTTAACTGCTGACTAATTTGCATCTTTAGACTTGCATCAGTATTTGTTTTAGTAATGCGAATTACAAGGTGATTCCATAAATGTTTTCTTCTACATGAGATGGAAAAAATCAACCATTCATTCAAATTTCATTCGTTTGAAGTATGTAAAGCCAACATGTTCAGCTATTAAGCAAAAAAAGTGTTGTCATGTCTGTAATATGTTTATATGTTATAAAGTTAAATGGGTGATTATCCTCCAAGAGTAGCGATTCCATAGTTTTTGTCATGAGTTATAATTTCAAAATTGGTTTAGAATATATGCTCTTGTTTATATTTCTCTGTCGCAACCATTTATTGACCTGATGCAGTTTATTTCAGTTAATTAGTGTTGATTTTCTTAAAGAACTGAATGCCTGAGTCCAATGATCAATTATCTTGTGTCAGTGAGTGTTCAAAATATACTAGTATATACTATATGCAGCATATTATATAGAGATGGACAATGGTCATCTTATTTGATCTCATTATGGTGCAAAATTATTATGTGAAATATTTCTAATACTACATCCGATTTGGCCTGATTCATAACCATGACTTTTGTTTTTGGTGAGTGCCATGTTAATGTATTAAAGCATTACATGCATTAAATAATACACTCGGGACTGTTCATTGCCTACTGCTTTGTTTTCAGTAAGAAAGACTGTCCTCTTCCTTTCTTCTTCAGTGCGAAGGTCATTTCATACTCTTCTCCTGTAGCATGCCGCAATTTAGTAAGTGCCACTCGATCAGCTTTCTGTCAGAATCTGTTTTTTTTTCTCCCATCCTTCTTCGTTTTGCCTGTGGTGGCTCTCTTAAAGTGCAGTGACACGCATTTTGCTCATAGGCACAATGCAGCCTTTTCCTTGCTGCTCCTCTATTAGTGACATTATGGTATGTGCATGATACTGAGAGGAAAGTGGTTGGAGGAGGGTAGAACCAATGGAATGGCTCCTTCCAGTCATCCCCCTGTTGTAAAAAAAAAAAAAAAAGGAGAGAGAGAGAGAGAAAGCAAGCAAGCAGTCGTGTGTGGAGGTGGTGGTGATTCCTTCACCTGAGCTGCCGTCTTCCACTGATTCTGGGCTGTTGGATCATGGGCTGCTCCGGCAGCAAAATGTGCCTTAACGCTCCCTGTGCTGCACCCCGGGTAAAGGCATTCAGCTTCTCCTCTGGGACTGGACTAGGATGACAAATGGGATCTCTGTGAATGCCTTCACAAATGCCTAGATGCATCGGTCTCTTGTTAATTATTAAGGCATGTGCTGTGACGTTTGCGAGTTCCACATGACTCTCCTAACGTCTGGCATTGACAGTGTTGTTATTTCATCCAGCTTGGTGCAGTCTTCCAGGGCTGCTTTAATTAGGAGGGGGTTATCAGTTCACATCTGCCTGATGCATTGTCCTATTTGGATTTTATTGAGCTGTGGGAGAAAGCACAGGTCGGGGAGCTAGCAGGCGGCTTTTGGATCTCCGCTGCGTCTTTTTTGGGAGGCTGACAGGAGCAATGCAGCTGAGGGGCTGGCTGAGATCCACTTTATGAAAGAAAGCAAAAGAGCAAGATGAGGAGGGAGACTAGAAGACTAATTATGCCACTCTGCATTATTCGTAAACCGGTTTCCTCAGGAAGCCAATTAGATGCTTCTGTTTGGTATTCTGTGCTGTGTAGAATGCAACATAATGCAGAAGTGTGTATGTGTGTATGTGTATGTATGTGTATATATACATAAATATCTCAAATGTATGATGGTGGATGCTAGAGTCATGTGCAACATTGTGAGTCTTCAATTTACAATCAAATTTCTAAGTAAATGAGCACATTTCAAGGACATTTTTCTGTCTCTGTTGAACAAAAACATTTATACTAGTTGCCTATGTAATATAATGTCAAGCTTCCACCAGAGCGTAGGTATATTTTATCCAAACCCTTCAGAATTACAAGCTGACCGATTTTATTGTATTGTTTCAGTATGTAAACATGGAGGGAAAAGTCTGTGTACTACATGCAAGTTTCTGATGCGAGTGTCTCCTCTCTGTATGCAGCATGAAGAATCAGTGAAACGGCATCAGGGACGTTCTGTGGAGCTGCTCAACCTGCGTGAGGAACTCGGTGAGTAGAGAGCACTGATGCTAATGAACTGCGTCTTTCAGGGTGTTGTCTTTTTAAAGGTGTTCAGTTTTCAGTCCATGGGGGGAAAAAAAACAAGTGAAAAGATCTGAAATAGTACTGCTTTTGACAGTTGACTTTATAAGCTAATTGCATTGTAATAAAAAGAGGAGTGGACATGCTGTGCCCTGCAATGTGGCTTTTTAAGCTGTTCTGTAATTAAATTTGGTCCTCTTCTGCTTAATTTCATGTGCCCTACCACTAGGCATGGAGCCAGTGTGCCGTTAGTAATGTTCGGGCAGGGAGGAGCTAGAGCCGTTTGTTTTACTGCCATGTAATATGACGGTGCAAAAGTCACCAGAGCTTTGTTTTTGTCTAAGGATCAGTTCAGAGGTGTGCCTTTTCCCACACATGCTTTCCTCCAGACAGGGAGCAGAGGGCAGGCATCTGTCCTAACATGCACTTGTACCCCAAGGCCCTGCTTATGCCCTACTTATGTAGGAGTCTGTCTAATTACACTTACAGAAGGTGTTAAAGAAGGTGTGGTGAGGTGGTAGTGGTGAAAAAGGGTTAAGCCATACATACCACTAAGTTATCTATGGTGATTATCAGTTAAAGAAGCATCTTTCATTGTCCTTCTACTTGCTCTTTTGTAAATGTAATGGCTAATGCAAAATCTATTGTGTAGCCAGTGCAACTGGATGCATTCCTGAAGACCTGAGCACCTGCTTCACCACTGTATTCAGGGTGTCGCTGTTCTCTGCTCTTTAAGCAGGAGAGATCCACTTTTACCGCATGAATCTGGAGATCTCATAAACACCAGTTTGTCGGTGGGGTCTTTTTCATTCTGTCAGAAACATTGCTGTCCTGCTTCCTGGTGGACTGCTCATGCTGCAGTTTGGCATACATGTACATCACATTTTGTCAGGCACTTGTTAATGATGTACGGAAAGACTGTTTTCTTCTTTTTGGTTGCACTATTGTTAACTGGCTAACTGTAAATGTATAACGAGTACGCTTCAGTGAGGGGCAGTGGTAGACCAATAGGTTAGAACACTGTGTTGTCAATCAGAAGGTCTGGATTCATGCCCCAACATCAGGGCTGCCACTGAGCAAGGCCCTTAACCCTCTGCCCAGCCCAGCCACCGAGGGGCGCACTGCATGTACAGGGCTGGTCCCAAGCCCGGTTAATAGGAGGGTTGTGTCAGGAAGGGCTTTAAAACCTGTGCCACATTAAGACACGGTGACCCCAAGAATAGGAGCAAGCCAATAAAAAGGAAACTAAGCTTCAGTGAAATGAAAACAAAGTATGCCAAACATGTGAAACTGTTTGGTCCTGTAATGACACAGTGTGTCGCTGCCTGACACATAATCTACAAAGCTGTAATGACTGGCTTAAGGGCTTTATCAGTCAGGCATTATATTTTTCCATATTCTTTCCTTTAGTTTGCCACATCTTAATCCTGTGTATGACATATTAGCCTCTTAGTGCATTCTAGACATCTACAAAGGCTTAGCACCCCCACATGACTCTCTTTGGCCAACTCAGAACACGAGCCATGCTCATATTGAAGAGTGTTATCCTGTTCCCGACACAAGGCTTCAAATATTGATTTCCACTTGCTATTTAAGACTACTTCATGAAGTACTTGTTTCAATAAAGTCACTGACCTTCACTTGATGTTTTTTTTTTTTGGCTTCTCCCCAGATTGGCCTTATAAAAAGCCCAGTCTTGTAAACTGCACTAATGTAAATTGCTCTCAGAGGCTTCAGTAAACTCACAGTACTGTCTGTGCACACTTGCTTTGGCGGGTCTGTAACGGAACCATTTATCAGAGTTACACTGATTATAGCTCATGAGGGAAATGTTGCCCACACTGTACTTAAAAGCTTCTATAAGTATATGTATTTTCCCCCCACTGTGTCAATACACATGAATACATTCATAACTTCATGATTCTGAGGGATTCTCCACCTCAGTCAGAAAGGCCTGTTGTGTTTGGCTAGTTTATAGTAGAACTCACCTAAAGGTGGTTATTGTAGTGCAAGTGATGGTCACCCCATCCCTTTTGAGTCACCTGCATGGGTGTTGGTTAACCTGCTTGCTTGATATGGCAGTATGACAACTCAACTTACTCATGCTTTCCCCCTGTGCTTTTCCCCAGTCACATACACTCCTGATGCTGCTTATCCATTCACTTGCATTATTTAGTTCATTTGTAGGCTGTGTTGTCGGAGGTCTGCAGCATAAATTTACCCCACAATAGAATTAAACTGTAGATTGATGAAACACATCCAGCCATTAGTAATTAGTGCTGGTTCAGGCTCAACTGCTATCCCTGGAACAGTAAGAGCTCATGTTTTTGTTCTACACCAAGGACAGGTTACAGAATAGGCACTGTTTTTCCTCTAGCTAACGTATACAGTATGTTGTGTGT
The DNA here is from genome assembly GCA_025674545.1 of Hassar affinis. NCBI lineage: Eukaryota > Metazoa > Chordata > Actinopteri > Siluriformes > Doradidae > Hassar > Hassar affinis. Next base: position 18,265,465 of record JAOVYV010000035.1, on the reverse strand, counting down.
GTTTGTTGTTTTTTCTAAGACCATGCTCGTGAATTGTTCATGATCACTCCTAGTATAAACATGATTTGATTAAGGTATTTACACAGGGCGTGACTCTTCAGCCCAAGGGTTGTTTAACAGACTGTTGTGCATTACAGCAATAAATCAACTGAACCCATGCGCCTCGTCTTTATTTCTGATTAGAGTCAGATGAGGGTCAGTGACTCATTCTGTCCTGTGGATAAATGTCCAAAAAGAGTTTTCTTTGTCTGGTTTTGAGACTTTGAGACTGGTTTTGCCTTTTTGTACCTTTCAAACAAAATAATTCTCCATTGTATAGGTTACAGCTGTCTGTCCTCTTTGCCGACCTTGTCCTATTGTTGAAGAAAAGAGAAACACTTCTAGGCTGGCAAATGCTAAAGGACGCTGACAGTCCTTTTGGAATCTGAATTGCATGTAGCCCGTTGCTTTACGATATTGTTGGCAGTGCGGCCTCACACATGCCTTAGAACACAAGAAGTTGCAGCTGTGATTCCAGCAGTCGCTTGACTGTATGGATAAAGAACAGCAGCGGTGTGTCTGTGTGTGTCAGCCCCCTCTGGGACTAGGTTAAGAGGCATCTGTTATCGGTAACAAGAGAAGCTATTCACAGATCTCCGACTTCGATTGTTAAAGTGTAACTTTTCACACATGCTCATGTTATGCACATGTCACTTTTATTAAGACTTGTATTATGCAGTCATTTTTTTTGTATGTGTTGTTCTTGCATAATGCTGCTTGTACTATTGTAGCTTTACTTTGTAGTGCTGTCAGAGATGCTGTAAGTGCAGTAACAACTGTGGGCCAGGAAGAATACTTTTCAAATGAATCACTCCATGGAGTATTGGCAGAACCTTATGTCAAGTGGCAAATGTGCTTTAAAGCCAACGACATGTCCTTTCCAGATTTGGTGCATAGTGATCAGTCGTTTAATCTTGCCCTGGACATTGTAGGATTGAAACAGGATTGTCAGCATAAAAATGACCGTTCACAGAGGATCTCTGATCGCTGTGGTATAGTATGATGTGTAAAATGCATTCCACAATACACCCATTGGCCAGAATTAAAGAAGTGAATGTTTTCCACAGTGAGTTCTGCGCAGTCATGCGAGCGTCTGGAGAAAGAGAAGCAGGAGCTGCACGTGGCCTTCGAAGGAGTGCTACAGAAAGTGCAGGAGCAGCACCATGTGGACCTGGCTGACCTGGAGGAGCGACTGAAAAACTTCTACTCGACGGAGTGGGAGAAAATCCACCAGTCCTATCAGGAAGAATTGGAGAATTACAAAGCCCTGATGGAGCAACAGGTGAAGGGGAAAATGGCTTTTGTGCAGGTTTTATGCAATGTCATTGTAAAGCAGCCTTTTTTTTTTTCTTTTTTTTTCTTCCTCTCTCTAGACACACCGTCTTCCATAATATCCCGAGAGCTATTTTAATTCCCGATGACTGCTGTACAGTATTTCATAAGTTATGCCGCCATGTTTCCGTTTGTTTGCACGTTCACATGCAAAAAGATTTATATTTAGGCTTACGAGCTACTGAAGACTCCGAACATTTGCCAGGCATGCTTCTGATACTAAAAGTGTTTGTGCCTGTGTTTAGCTGGAGGAATTGGGAGCCAAACATGAGGCTCTACAGAAAGAACTGGAAGGAAGCCATGAAGAGAAGGTTAAGGGCCTTAAACAGCATTATGAAGAATCATTCGAAGGTGAATAAAATTAGCGTTCTCTCCCCACCCGAGCCGGTAATGTATACGAAAACCATGCTAAGATTTAGTGTTTTGTTTCAGAGCTCAGAAAATCTCATGAGCAGGAGATGCAAGGTCTGGAGAAAACCCAAAAAGACATCGAAGCAACATTATCTGTAAGAAGGCACCTGGAAAGTTCATTAAAATCCAATCAGTTACTTTCATGTTTATAAAATCAGTTTACTAGTGAGAAGAATTCAGACCGCATAGAAATTACTTAACCCCTCCAAGTAATTAAATATATGCTGTATTAGATGTATAGGAAACTGACAGGGACATATTTTTGCCTTCATCAGAATCAAATCGAGGAGCTCACGACAGCCAACACCTGCTTCAGCGAGAGACTGAAAGCAGAGGAGGACCGAAGGAAAGAACTGGCTGAGAAATGTCAGGTACATGTTTGCCTTGCCCCTCAAACCTTAACTTATCCTGTACTGTTTATACATGCTATCAGGTAGACGGGAATAGCGCCCACTGATAACAAAGGCTGAACATTTTCCATTTAGAGTCTATCAGTAGATTTTCTGGAGTGGCAGGTTAATATTAGCTGGTCCTCTGACACATTGACATGAAGTGGGGCCCCTAGCATTTTGAAAGGGGATTTAGATAATGACCCGCCAATGCTTTGCTAAGTCTCCTCTATATATAGAGAGAGATATCATATCAACAACCCAGTCTCCACTGCCTTTCTGTCGCTACTTAACAAATTATTACATTTACATTTACGCATTTGGCAGATGCCCTTATCCAGAGCGACTTACATTCATGTCATTTAGACAACTGAGTAGTTGAGGGTTAAGAGCCTTGCTCAAGGGCCCAGCTGTGGCAGCTCAGTGGTGCTCAGATTTGAGCTCATGACCTTCTGGTCAGTACAACATTTTAACCACTGAGCTACTACTGCCCCATTAATGTGACTGTGACTTTACACTGCAAAATAAGACTCACATTCACGTTTCCATTTAAAAAAAAAGACTCTGTTACTTTGTGTGTGTATTCATAAAAGAACTAAAGAGTTTCTGTATAGCAGTAGTACGAGTGGTATGAGGTCAGGAAAGCTCGCTAACGTTTAATGCTCCCAGGACTCTCACACCCTCTACTTGGAGCAAGAGCTAGAAAGTCTGAAAGTGGTGCTGGACATTAAGAACAAGCAGATCCACCAACAAGACAAGAAACTGATGCAAATGGACAAACTGGTGAGAAAAACTATGGCCTTTTTTTTTACTTGTATGGATATAATATATAGCAAGAAATGGAAAACTGGCTTTTCAGGTTGCATACCATATGGGTGATTAATTGTGTTATTCTAGATGGAGAAAAATGTGAAGCTTGATGAACTTTTTAAGAAAGTCCAGCAAGAAAATGAAGATCTAAAAGCCAGAATGGACAAGCATGCTGCATTATCAAGGTTTGGATCATCTTTTACTGGTCTCTGGATTGTCTGTTGGTTTCCATGACTTTTGTCATTTTCTTTATTATTTAATTTAATTTCTGGTGCTTTTGATTTTCTTCAGTTTTGTATTTCTATGTCATTATATTTGAACTAACACTACACTGAGGCTAGTGATATACTTGCAGTTACCTGTGTGTATGCATGATGGCTGCCTTGTGTATCCTGGATCCGTTTTGTGCATCAGTTGTGCACATTATGTAATGATTACGTTATGTAAATCGGGAAGGTCTTTGGGGCAGTGGTAGCCCAGTAGGTTAGGACTCTTGAGTTGTCATTCGGAAGGTCAGGGGTTTGAGCCCAGAGATCAGGACTGCCCCTGAACAAGACCCTCAACCTGCTCACACAGTGCCAGTCCCAAGCCTGGTTAATGGTAGAGTTGCTTAAGGAATGGTATCCAGCATAAAACCTGCACCTGATTAAGACACAGTGACCCCAAGAATGGGAGCAAGCTGTTAAAAGGAGAAAATAAATCCGGAAGTTCTTTATGGTCAGTGTTGTCTGGTCTGCCCTCTAGTGGAAGCCTCCAGTAACACATGCAGCGCATATGTAAACGGTTACATTCACGACGCAGCCGGTTGTCTATGCAAACTGCAAAGTTTTTGTGTTGCTTGCTGTAAGTGTTATCAAACAGCAAGTATATCTCTGGCCTTAGACTACATACATTATACCTTGAATTATAATGTTCATTTGCTATTTTTCTTCACTTTAGGCAACTGTCCACAGAGCAGGCAGTCCTGCAGGAATCACTTCAGAAGGAGACTAAAGTGAACAAGCGCCTGTCAATGGAAAACGAGGAACTGCTGTGGAAGCTACAGAACGGTGACCTGAGCAGTCCACGCAAGACCTCCCCCTCTTCCCCCTCCGTGACCCTCCAGTCCCCTCGCCACTCAGGGCTTTTCTCCAGCCCCCCTGTTTCTCCCAGATAACAGTGGCCATCCGCTTCCAGGAAGCAGCTTCTCCAACACTTTCCAGGGACAGATTTCTTGTCTACACTGAAGGCTATATTAGCTGTGTGGGTTCACATCCTGTCACCTGAAGGACATTAATCCAAAATGGATCCCCTCTCAGGTGAAACTTGTACAGTTGAAAGACTAATAAGACTGATTAAAGGATTGCACAGAAGCACTTAATCAATAAGACCACCTTTATTTGAACTTTGCCTTTCACTTCTGATCTCAGGGCTTGTACATAATTTCTGCTTTTTTTTTTTTTTTTGGCCATCAGACCTTCATACGTTATTGTCCATTATCTCGGAAGACACATTACTGGCTGTGTTTGAATGGAATGGCAAAATGCTTTTTAATGTCTTCAGTTTCCATGTCTGACTTGTGTGCTATCAAAATAATATGACTGTATTTGTCTTTTTTTTTTAAAGCTTTATCACTAAATGCAGCCTTTTATGAGGACTTGTATTCCATCACTACAAAAAGAAATTCCTAGAATTATATTCATGAAACATTTCCACATTCTGCTTCACAGTTTAAAGATGTTCAATTTTCCCCATTAGATTTTTCTCTTTCCCCCTACATTTGAATAGCAATGCATCAAATATTGAGGAAAAGTTATATTTAAATGTAGACTCGTCATTTTTATACGAGTGAATGAAACCAAATGCTTGGACAGATATTCCTATGTAGTATTCCTTAAAAAAAAATTAGAAATGTGACCCATGTATATTACAAGTCCCACAAACTGAAGACTGATGAACTGTGTATTTGATATTTCTGAGAATTAGCCAATCCAATTACCTACTACTTCTGGGACTGAAACTCCTGTCAGTGTGTGTTTTAAATATGAATACGGGTTTAGGATTGTTCGCTACTGTTGACCCCTGACGAGATACTGGTGTACTTTTTGTTTGGCCTCTTTTCCTTAAGTGTTCTTTATGACCATGGGACCAGTGTATATGACTGTTGGTGCATGTTCAGGTGGCCTCAAGAGCAACCCCCAGTGTTGAAACTCTCCTTCTGCAGCTTTAAGGTTTGACCCTTTCACATGTGTGAATATGGTTTGGTTGTGAGAGTAAAAGAAATGAAGAGCTAACGAGGATCTTGGTTGTGTGTCGCTAAGAGATTTCTGTGAGTATTAAGTTTATTGGTGTGAAGCTGATTTATTTTTTAAGAAATATGCAATTAATAAAGTCATTAAAACCACTTGATTTTGTCCATTTCAAGGACTGGTGCATTTTTAATAAAGAATTTTAATTAGTAGGAATGTGTTATATGGAAAGGGTTAAAGCTTATTGTATGTAATGATACCGGGACAAATGTACATACAGAAGGCTTAGGTAAGACTGGTCTAAGAAAAAAGTGGAAAGTGAAGAGTGTAGCACTGAACCAAAAATAAGCACAGGCTCCACTCAGCACTCCGCATTCCACATACGGAGTCCATTAGAGGCTTTGCACAGTTTCTACCACAAGCTCTAACATCAGTTCATTTTATTTTCACTTCCAGCAATGCAAGGCCATTTTAATATTGAGGTACAGATAGTAAATAATTGTAGCAATAATTAGTATTTAAAAAAAAAGCAAAAATCGGAGTAAACGCTTAACTGGAGCTATTCACTATGTGAAGCAGATAATATGAAAATAGCATGAAATCAGTAAAATGCATGTGCACTTTATACATTATCTTACACCCAACCCCTGTCCTTTTTTTCCTCATGAAGGCATCAATACAAACAAGCAGCAAGATGCCTGAGGGGTAAGAAATGTCCAGTTTTATTGCCATCTAATGGCTTAATGATATGGGTGTGGCCACAGATGTCTCTCCATGGGCATTCTTGGCTGTGCATATGTAGTTCCCAAAATCAATAGTCTCTGCATCATCCACCGTCATGACACTCTGGGAAATGCGCATGATTTGACCCACGCCTCTGTTGATCAGCCTCCGTGACTCCTGAATACTCACAGGCCTCTGGTCCTTCAAGGGGAAACAAGTCAGGGTGAGCTTGCTTAAATTTACTGTATCCATTCATTACTCATTTCCAGAAATAAGCCTTCAGTTAAATGGGATATTTATAAATCACAATCTAACGGGAGAGTGATTGTCTGAGAGCTTGTTGTGAAGTTCTGGGTGGCTTTTGCTTTGCCTTAGACAGCCAGGGTCCAGTGTAAAGTCTTGGGGGTAGGACCCTGCCAGGTGGTGGGTAAGGAAACATCATCACAGGTCGAAATAGAAGAAAATGTAATAGATGTTAGAGGAAGAAGGTAGTTTGAAACTCCACCACTGAACTTGCTGCTGTAGAATACAGAGCTACAGAACAGCACATAACTCTATCTCTCACTTAGACCAAACTCTCAGTCTGTATAAGCAGCCACACTGCGACAGAGTTTGGAATTTGGACTTTAACATGAAATATAGCTAAAATACAGTACTGTGCAAACGTCTTAGGCACCTTATTGTTTTTAGGTAAAACCTTTGGTTCTGCATTATTGAGTCAGTACAAAAGTGTTACTTTTCCAACAAAAAATGTTACATTTGTAACGGTCACGTGAAGGGTGGTGCAGTGTGCATGTGTGCGAGCCAGAGAGAGACAGAGAGAGAGAGTGATGGTGGACATGTGCGCAGGATGAACTGTTCGAGGTTGTAGCCTGGGTTCTCCAACTGCTGTTGTCTGGGAAGTTGTGATGAGTGAAGTCTCGGTGCTCTCATACTTAATAAACTGTCTCTGAAACCCAGTATGACATGTTTCCCCCTGTCCCTTCATCAGGGAAGATAAGTACCACAAACCATCAACTATCCACCTCTCCACGAGAGCATCCCCATTAATTCATTACACATTACACAAAAATTTTGTATGTCAGTAATGAAAGCAACACATTACATAACAGAGCACTTTTCAGACAAAAAAATATAATGAAGGCTGCTGGGTATTGAATGCAAAAAATACAAGTACATACAAGTGTGACAGTTAAAGTCTTCAGAAGAGCTGTATTCTCCAAGACGCTCAGTAAAAGGTAAAAGCTAATTACTGTAATTAATGTTTCTACATAAAAGAAAACAGTGCAGTAAACAGTAATAAATTAAAGGAAGTCAATATTTGGTGTGCCTTTTTCTTAAATAGTGTTCCCAGGTACAATGTGTGCAGTTTTACAAATATAATATAAGGACATACAAACATTTTTGTGGAACATTAAATCTTTTGTTGGAAATTGTTCTGACTCAATAAAAAAAACTTTTTGTACTACTGAGTCAAAAAAACTCCATCAATAACAAAAGTTGTACCTAAAAACAATAAGGTGCCTAAGACTTTTCTCACTGTAGCACAGGGTGTGAAGTTGAATACTACAGCTTATCTTGTATGACTCATCACAGGGCAGTGATGTCTCTCCTCTACTTTTTTTTATTCTGTAACTAACCAGCCAAGAGAACTCTGTGAAGTTTTTCTTATTACTATTTTACCACTGGACTCATTACACTGCCAATACACTGATGACCCTATTGGATTGAATTAATAGTAGCCAATCATTATAGGCATTAGATTCCTAGAAAAACATCAATAGTACACCCCCAAAAAGTACAAAACAGTCTCTATTTTTCTCAGAGTGCTGAGATGCAGTTGCTATTACTAATCTGTGATTTTTCATCTCAAACAATAGAAGAAGGGCCACAAAAATCATTTCTTAGCCTTTTTGAGGACATCTCAACCCAATCCCTCTGGCAGACATACTGTATGTCTGCACTCAGAGTTATTATTATGTTACACATCTACATATTTCTATTATTATTATTGGTAGTAGTAATAGTAGTAGTTTAAAAAAAAGTCCTAAAAAGATATAGAAGTATTATAAAAGTGTCACGAGAGTATAGGTTCGTCGGGTTTAACAAAAAACTTTTCCCCAAGTTTATACAAACTATTTATGACCACGTTTTTGGTGAACAAACCTTTCATTTGCTGCAATAAGCATTTTGTCTGGGGTTTTTTTTTTTGACAGAAAGTACTGTGTTTTTTTACCTGTCCTGGATAGGTCCAACTGAATTTCACATCCACCTCAGGCTCACCCAGGACTGTGCAGGTGATGTTAAAGATGTCCCCTCCACTCACTTCATTTGAAGAGGCCTGAATAGTTACATATGGTGGACCACTAGGTACTAGAGTGAACAAGAGAAAAGATCATACACAACAAGCATCATCTGTTTCTTTATATTCATTAATCTCATTTTCAGCATTCTCACATCAGTCTTCAGCCATTAAATGACACACTTCATGTTCATACATCTTTCTGACCTTCAAGATATAGCAGTTGGTACTTCGTGGAGACCTGTGGTGTGGTTTTTGTGACGCTTGCAGCCTTGCAGTAAAAGGCCCCCATGTGCTCAGGGCTGGGGCTCTGCAAGACGAAGCCTTTGGTGGGATTGTAGGAGATAAGTTTCCCATCAGCCTGTATCTCTACTGGAGGCATTTCCCTGTGTAGGGACACGGTGGTCTTAGGGGTCGTGACTCGGCAGGGCACTGTTGCAGGCTTATCAGGTCGTAGGAAGATGATCTCAAAGTGGATGGGTGATGGGACAAATAGGTCATCTTTGTCTTAACAGAGAGATAAAGATGAATTTTCATGATGCCTATTAGGGCCGCAGTTACAAAAATATATAATAATATTATCAAGAACTGTCTTTTTTTCCAGGTACGGTAAGATCTGTTGTACCTGTAAAGTAAAGGTAGGTGGTGGAAATGCGATCTGGGTCCTTCTCACACTCTTCACCGTCACAGAGAATCACCCAGCAGCCGTACTCTCCAGTATCAGCAGCAGAGGGTGATGTCAGGGTCAGCTGACTAAACTTCTCATTCTGGCTAATGCTAACACAACAAGAAACAAGGCCCATCTTTCAGCATCAAAAACACAAAATGACATACTTAAATCATTATTGGAAAATTCATGGTGTATAAGTCTCTATTTCATCCTCATGTCATGTCAGGGAGTTTTTCCTTGCCGCTATCGACTGTCCAATAGGAATGTAAATCTACAGTATATCCAGATTTCTGTAAAGCTTCACTGTGAAACTGTGTCTACTGATGTATGTTTCGTTGTAGATTGTTTATTTATGAGCTCTGGCTCCCTGTAAACTAAGGCTCTGCTCATATCCATATCCACCAAGTAGAACAATGTGGTCTCAAGATGGACCAAGAATTAAAACTTGAGAAAGGGTAAAGAATGAAGCAACCGAGCAAAATAACTGAAGTACCTGAGACGGGAATCATTAAACGTTGACAGATAAGACGGGTAAGCCCAGCCAATCTTGCTCCCTTTGCATCTTAGTTCCAATGTTTTTCCAGGATTCAAGATTTTACTGTCACCGAGACGAAGGAAGCGGCCTTTGTCCAGAACCTGGATGAGAATGGATTGATCTTTTCTTCTTTCCTCGTCTATTACTTTGGGCCCCTTAACCCGCTTTTGCCCTGGTCTGCGATTGGCATCTTTCTTACTCTTGGCCTGTTGACTCACACCTGGGTTAGCATGAGAAAAATGTGTCAAATGATTTTCAGAAATGTTAAATCTTTGCTTGGAAATGTAAAGGAATGAAGATAATATTGCATGTATGTAGATATGAAAAGTCAAATTGGGGAGAAACATTACAGAGAATCGTAAGAATATTACTGTTTCTGATATTTGCTATGGTCCAGTTAGAACCACAGACTAGAGAACAAGAACAGAGCAGCAGAAACACAGCAGCATCTGGAAATCTGCTTCATTTGCTTTACAATTCCACAGCTGTACAAACAGAATTGAAGGAATTTTGCTTTTCCTTGTTGTGTCAATGCCCAGACACCATGAGTCTTGCGAGCTGAAGTGGAAATCAAAGCAACGTGCATGTGTTTTTGTATTACACTGTGCCAGTTAGAATGATCTAGCAGCATTTTTATTAAATGTTAACTAATTTTGCTGTCTGTTTGCTGCTGAGCTTACTGAGTGGGAAGCGAAGCCCAAATTATGAGGATTCTTGTAAATTCCTGTAGAGTTTGTTTCCCTCCCCAACCTCGGACCCTCTCTCAGCTCCGGACTCTCCATCACTCTGCTGTTAAAGCTACAGTTCAAGTTGCCTTAAAGGGACTTAATGGAGAACAGTACATAATTTAAAAAAGTGATACAGACTCACCATTTTGGATCTCCAGCAGGAGTAGTGATAAGAAGAGAAGAACCCAGAGCTTCATAGTGAGCAGTTCCAGGTGTGAAGGGGTTTGTTCAGTTTCACAGGAATGCCAGTCAGCAGATCTAAAGCTTTGCAAACACAGACTGCCTCTACTGCTCTGTGGGCTTGATCTTCCCCAAAAAGAGGGTGATACTTTTAAACTCCTCTACTGACCCCATAATTCTGCAAAGCCCATCCTCTGGTGCCCTCTGCTGGCCCAAATTTGTTTTGGACAAAAAAAAAAGAATACACAAAAACCCCATACAGACAGTAACCTGAGCTTATGAGTGAACCAGATGCCCTGAAATACGGCATAAAATTTAATGTAACATTTTATTTTATTTATCCATTCTTCATCACTTTTTGGCTTTGAGAGCCAATATAGTGGTGGGTAGTAATTTTCCTGTTCTAATACACCAACCAGAATTCATGAAATCCTGACATGCTGGATCAGTTCATCTGGACACAGCGGTCTGCTGAAGATTGATTAAACATTTCTCCCATTAATTGTTGCATCCAAATGAACTGATGCAACTCTCTGGGATTGCCTTACCTGGGTAATTGAGCATGCATCAATACATTTGTCTGTGAAGGCTTTTCTGATTGACCTAATTTCCTACAAACCCCATTTCCAGAAAAGTTGGGACACTTCCTGAAAATGCTGTAAAAACTGAAATCTGTCATTTGTTCATTCACTTGAAGCTTTAACAGGCGAAAGGATGAAGAAGGCCACTTTAGAGACACCAATCGTGCATGTCTTTGGGCTGTGGGAGGAAACCGGAGTACCCGGAGTAAACCCACGCTGAGTACATGCAGACTCCACACAGAAAGGACCCAGACCGCCCCACCCGGGGATCGAACCTGGGACTTTCTTGCTGTGAGGCGACAGTGCTACCCACCGAGCCACCATGTCGCCCCTCATTGTTTTCAATGACAAACTTAATTTGTTAAATATAGAAATTGTTAAATGTAGAAATTGATGGCTGCAATAAACTAAAAAAAATGTTGGGACAGAGGTCAAATTAAGACCGGAAAGGTTATATAAGTAACACTGGAAGTTCGCACTTTTAGCAGTTTAACAGGTGAGATCGTCAAGATTGAGTATAAAAGGAGCCTCCAAAAAAAAGGCTTAGTCTTTGCAAGCAAGGATGGGTGAAAATGACTGGTGCATCATGAAGAGGAGAATGAGACAACACTGATCACAGACTGTTGAGCAGCTCAAGTCTTGTATACAATACAGAATGGGCAAAAATTACACTTGCAAAACTGCAACAATTAGTATCTTCAATTCCCAAATGATTAAAAAGTAATTAAAAGAAAAGCTGATGTGATTCAGTGGTAAACATGCCTCTGTCCCAACTTTCTGTGAATGTCTTGCAGGCATCAATTTCTAAATTTGTTTATATTTAACAAATACAATTAAGTTTGTCAGTGAACAAACACAGAAAATCTTTTCTTTGCCCTTTTAAAATCTGTTAAATAGCTCCCGAGTGGCGCAACAACAACGCGTTCGCCCTATCATCCGGAGATCGGGTGATGCTATAGCTGTCCATAGCCGGGAGCCTAGAGAGCAAGATTGGCCGTGCTCTCAGGGTGGGAGGGGCAGC
>JAOVYV010000035.1:18161420-18172230 GCA_025674545.1 Hassar affinis | reverse complement strand
ACACACACACATATATATATATATATATACACACACACATATATATATATATATATACACACACACATATATATATATATATATACACACACACACATATAAATATATATCTATACGTATACACACACACACATACACACACCAGTTGTTGTTTTTTTTTAAATCTGTTGATTTCATCATTCAGAGTTCTCGCTGTCGAGGCATCACCTCAACAGTGAGTAAGGCATTGTCCTGATCATTTAAATATAGCCTGTTATATTAAATGTTTTATAGTCAACCAATATTTATCATGACTGTGGCTGTGGCCAGAAACAAGGTGGTGATTTAATTAGAAATGGCTTATAAACCCAAATTCTATTCAAACGTACAGAATGATAAGCTTCTATCTATAAGCAGCTTATGATATTAAGGTCATAATAATTCATAGGACTTATTAAGGTGTCATACAAGACATATTAATATGAGGTTATGCATTGCCACTTGAGTTATCTGAAATTTTACATTTGTAGAGCATATCTTTAAGATGTTTTTAAATCATATCATCATACATTATCGTCATCATCATCATCATACACTGACTTCAGAAAACAGTTGAAAATAATTGCAATATAAATATAATAGGTCCTGGCATAATATAGAAGACTACATAGAAAAATATAGTCATAAACTCACAATGAATTTGCCTTTGTTGTTTAATGAAGGCATATTGCATTGCTACATAAGGCCCCAATAGAAGAATCCTCTATAGGTAAAACTGAGGTTATAAAATATTTATAAAATATTTTCAAATGTTTCTGTTTTTGTAAATGATTGTATGTATAATTAAAATGTTTAATTGTGCTCTCATTAGATGTTAAAGGGCTCTGCAAATGTGTCAGTGGAAAAGTATTAGGCATAATTCCAGTAGGTACTGGCCTAATCTGATTCAATGGCTTATCATATAGAGGTCCTCTGAGTGTAGTCCTCAGTCTTATGGCTATTGCTGTAAAGGGAACAATACAAAGGGTTTCACAAGCTGACAGAAAACAAGAATTTAAAGTTATTAATATTACAAATAGGTTACTCACTATAGTTTAATTTGTAGTCTAATTGCTAACTAGCTACTGTAAAATTTGAATGACACAATTAATAATGTAACAGCTAACATCTACCTGTAATTTCAGTAGGTCTATGCAAAGGCAGTAACTAGTCTCTTTCTTTAATCTTAACTTTATATTAAAACCATGCTATGACTTCTCTTTACTGACCCATAGTCTGGCTAGGATCTGTTAATCGATCAGTGCATTAATATTACAGAGTAATATAATGCTTAGGCAAAGCATTGGTCAAAACACACTGTGCTTTCATGCTGTGGTTCCTAGTCATTTGTTTAAACATCCCAAAAGCAAACTCATACTACCAAACCTGATTTTGTAGATATAAGACAATATCACTAATTACGCTGAGATACAAACACTAAAATGCCAGTAACAGTAAAGGTAAGATTAAGGCTAGATAGGTTGTCTTTTCGTAAGCTATTTCCGAGACAGCTCTTTCTTCATACAGGCCTTAAAGGAAGTGAACCTCTCCTCTCCTCGGTATCCCTAGAAGTAAAGAAGAAACAGCTGAAATAAGATAGAATCATGATGGAATACTATAACAAACCTATCCATATTGACAGATCCTGCAAGAAAACATTATGGAAAATTATGGACGTGTGTGTGTCTGTGTGTGTGTGTGTATAAAAAAGACATAGGGGTTAAATGGAACAATAGTCCTAAGGTCATTGAGTGCAACATTGCAAAAAAGAAAAAAAATGTCACAGTGCTTTAGCTAAAACCACTAGATGGCAGAAAATCTTCAGGCAAATGATCAACTGGAATAGGGAGTACATGTCTATGTCGTATATATACTGCTGCTCTAAAAGACAAATTTATATTTATTGATTGGTCAAGCTGTGGATCAGGGTTTTTCTCCCAAATTCTCACTAGTCAAATACCAATCCAAAAGTCTTTTGAATTCCACTTGCCTCAGGCACTAGACCCACTTTCTTTCTTTCTTCAGCACCTTATTATGTCATGTTTGCCAAGTTAACCGAATACTGTGAGGTTTATGTTAAATATCTCTTAAAACCATAACCTCTTTAAGCCTGGATGGGTTCGCCAAAGTAAAGGGATTCTGCTTGGGATTAGACCTTCCACCACATTCAGATCCTAGCTGAGAACTTGCATTGCTTTCTCCTGTGTAATTTAAGATCACTCACAAAGCACAGTAGAGCAGTCCCTCTGGAAGGAAAAGCTCTAAACAAATTAGTTGTTATATCGATTACCTAATAACAGCAATAGGTATCACTTTATATGCTTTTACAAATTAAAACAGTAGAAAATGTTTATTACATTTGTCTCATATCTGTAGTTTGAAAAGTAGAGATACAAGATGATACAATTCAATCAAAGTGCTGAACAACTATAGGTGCTCAAGGTGTCTTGGTGAAGGCTCAGTAGCTCTCTGGCATTCCTGGGCTTTTAACCCAGTGGTAGCTCACTGATTTGGGCTGTGGATGTCTGAAGTTTGTCAGTATGAATCTCAGGACTGCCAAGCTGTCACTGCTCAGCTCCATTTGAGTAAAGTTTGAATAAAAGCTTGTTAAAGGAATGACTTGAATTCAGAATTAACATAGTTACAACAGCAGAATCTGTGTTCTATATTGACTGGTGACTCAGACAGGAACCAAATGAACCTGTACATAATAACTTATTAACTAACAACACTCTTCCCTCTGCGCCTGTATCACACCAGGTTAGTGTTGTGTAAAATCTACATGTTTGATTTCCTCTACATGGACATTTTTCCCTCAGATTGATGGGGGTTTATAACCATGCTGTCACCTGCACTGCTGTAAAAGGAAGATAAACAGTGTTTAAACAGGCCCAGCTGTGGAGCGGGTGACCCTTTGGTCACATTTACCCAGGAGCCTCGATGCAGACGGTCCTTCATGATGCCAATGAACTCCTTGTAGCTAAGTTGGTCGTCGTGATCCACATCAAAAATCTTGAAGACAATGTTGACAGTGTGTTGGGAGAGTTTTAAGCCTGTGGCAACGTAGACTGCACGTGCAAACTCATCTGTAAATCAAATAACATGCAGTAGGTTTCAGTGCACAGAATCTACTCAAATGAGTATTTAGGAAAGAGGCAATAAAGAAGATGCACAGCACGGGTAATACTGGTATAGTGATTTCTGTACCTTGTCCAATTGGTCGACTTGCGTAGTTGTACATTTGCATGGCAATGGCAAAGTCTTCTAAGTTATTGAGGAACTGAAAGAATGACCTGAATTCCTCAAAAGTGATTCCCTACAAGAAACAATAAATACGATTATTTTTGTATTGAATTATTTCTTTTACATATATTAATGATGTATTTAAAACAGAAGGTCCTGTCAAAGACATTTATAGAGAATCATATTCTAAATAGGATTACATATTCAAAGAAACTGTATTTTTATAAAATTGGGAAAAACCTAAGCCCTTTTAATGAAATCAAGAAAAAAAACATTTTACACAAACCAGAGAGTTCAAGATATCAAAGGTGCTGTCTTTGGGAGAAAACTCATAAAAATAATGACTCTCCAACGGATGTCTCAACCCTGAGAAAAATGTTTCCGATAACAAATGCAGAGCTCTGAACAACACATTATCTACGCCAGACTTAACTCTCTCTCAATCACAGGGAAACCTTAAGTATCTAAGGGACCTTGAAGCTGTCAGACAGATAACAGTTCCAAAGGCAGGGAATAACTTAGTCAAACAGTCAAAGTATACCCACCCAGGTCCTGTTCCAGGCCTATGACTCGAGCTGTCAGCACTCGGTTTTATGGTCAAGCAGTCTGTCGATTTTTTTCCCCCCAAAGAAGATTAGCCTGATTCTCACATAAACAAAAACAAAAGGGAATCTATCCAAAACACCTCAGGACTAGTGGATTACCAGCCTACCAGTCTATTGAATTGCACTCATCCATTCTCAGTCACTAGACCCTTTTTCTTTCTGCAGCACCATTAAAACAAACTTACGTCTGTTTTACAAATGAACTAATGAATAACATGTGACACCTCGCTGTTTTTATAAGTGGAACTACATAAAATATCACTTAACGTGGTGATAAGACACACTTAATCATCAATGGACATCTACCAACAGCCACCTCATAAGGTGAAATAACCTTTTTTATGCACGGGTGCATTTGAACAGAGCAAAATTTAAAAGAGTATTCTATTTTTCTATTAGACTTGTGTTAACATACCAGAGTGCATTGAGTCCTACAAGTTCTACATGAAATCTATCTGTGGCTAACAAGCATCATCAATATGCTATAACAAATGAACACAGTGGGGAATGTTTGTTAAATATTGCAAAAAATAAAAATGTGTACCTTAGCCTGTTTAATATGTGTCTGATGAAAAGCAAATGCATACTTATACAATGATCGACCTTTCAAGTGTTTAGAAAAAGTTTAGAAAAAAAGGAGAGCAGGCATTCATACTACAAAGTAATATTTTACCTTAGTTATTGTTATTATTATTATTAAATACTATACTATATTTTATATATATTATATATAGTATTATGTGTAGTAGTAGTTTGAGTAGTAGCAGTAGAAGTAGTGGTCTTCTTCTTCTTCTTATGATTATAATAATAATAATAATAATAATAATAATAATTATTATTATTATTATTACTATTATTATTATTATTATTATTATTATTATTATTAGCAGTAGTAGAAACAGTATTCCACTTCTTCTACTTCTTATTATTATTATTGTTTTTAGTAGTAGGAGTAGGAGTAGTAGTGGTATTGTAATTCTAATTATGATTATTATTACTGTCATTATTATTATTATTATTATTAGTAGTAGTAGTAGTAGTACTAGAAGTAGTAGGAGTAGTAGTATTCTAATTATTATTAGTAGTAGCAGTAATAGTAATAAGTAATAGTAAAAAAAAAATTTTTGGGGCATCCTGTAGAGTATTCTTCTGCCTCTTCATATTATTAGGAGTTGTGCATTGTGTTGGTAAGTGGAATATGAAAAGCAGAAGCCTTTACCTTCTCATCAGGTATGCTCTGACGCACATTCTCCAGGTAGCTGCTGATGTTGTCCACAGTGGTGTATCGCAGAAGGATTCGGGCAAAGTCCTCCTCACTGATGGTGCTCATGCCTTTAGAATAGGCAAGGAACTCAACCTCAAGTACTTCTGTCTGCAGGTTGTCCATGAATCTGCCGAGAGAAGAAGATGTACATGCAGAGCAGAGAGCACATGCCATGAATGAGTGCGACCCTTAAGTAAATGACTAGGTCAGCTCCAAACGCTAAAAGGACACATATTCTCTATCCGGTTCATGGCTTTTTTGTCTTGGTTGTAAATGCACAATTATTTATTTGGTAATTAAACAAATATACAATCCATTAATTTACAGTAGATGTTTAAGTGATATAAGTACCACATCCAATATTACAGTTGTGACAAGTCCCAGTACTAGGGAGTGCTACCAACATTTATCACAATCCATCCAGGGAAACTCTGAATAATGGTTGAGTTATGGATTTGTCTATTTCTTTACAGCAAAACTAATCCTGATGTAATTATTAATTTACCTGTAGAAGTCCTCAAAATTCAGTTCACTTTTTCCCTTTTTTCCAAAGAAATGCACCAGCAGAGTTGTATCAGCAATGTTCTCTTGTACGTGCTGTGAATTCAAAAGTAAAAGGAATTACTCGTCATCATCTTCAAACACTGTTTGAGCAGGCATCCACAATAAAGCCATTCCATGTGGTACGTCTCATCAAACAACACATCTATGAGATGGGCACCCTTCCACAGAAATAGCACCCAACTGTTAAAGCACAGGTGCATATCATTTTAATGGAAGCCAGTGCCTCACATCCTTGCTTTTGCCTTGCTGAGTGTTTAGTGTTGTCATTTAATTAATGACAAATTGGGTGCTTTGTTCATTTATAAAGTGATTCTTTTATATTTCATTATTATTTTATTAAGGTCATCCTTGCCAGACAAAAACAAAAAGGGTCACTTTAGTCATATCAGTGTTCTTTCCTTATAAGCTGGATCTGTTGTCGAGGATGATGAGGCTTTCCCTTTATCAACAAACTCCCATTGTACCTTATCCTAAGTCCCAGTGCTGCAAAATATTCCAAAAACAAAAGAAAAAATCTGTAACTATGCTCACTGACCTTACTACTCACTAGATGACAAAGCTCTTAGCAGTTGTCCAGTTGTATAAATCTTGTAATTGGTGTATTGAAACAGAATTTTTGTTCCATCATGGTAATAATGGTCTTTAAATAAACATATAGCTTTTTTTTTCATTTAGTTTATTGCATTTTTAAATGACAGGGAAAACATATGAAAACGTAACTTCACAGGAGACAAAGGTACTGATACTATGTACAAACAGAACCAGCTAGAAGACAGATGATACAGAGGATATTTGTACCTCCACCAGATCTGAAAAGAGAACTATTCTTGCACCATGCTTCAGCAAATCCCAGAAGCTTCTGGGTTCAAACTCTTCTTGTTCTTTTTTAAGAACCTGCATATCAGAAGCACAGCTGTTAGCACTTTCAAAACTGGAAAAAGCACAGAAACAATGCCACAAATTCACCACCATCCATGTGGCATTTAGACAAAATGGGGAAAAACTTTTAATATTGTCTGTAAGAAAAGGTTATTGTTACTTCATCATGCACCCATGCAAATCATGCATATCCCCCAATACATACAGAACAGTAAATAATACAGTAGTCTGCTGCCATTAAGTTTACTGGCAACAGAAAAATCTTTAAAGACTTAAGTCACTGGTTTTTAAAACTGTCTTGGGTAAAATAAACATTGTGACAGTTGTCTTGAATTATATTCAGTTTGTCTTCAATGACAGCAAGTTCACAGAGCTTTAATGAAAACACACACCTACAAACTGGGTTTTGGCTCCCTGCAGCTTGGCAGCATAATACTCCATTATCATGTGTTAATAATAGAAACTATGTCTTTTAGCTTTGTAATTATCAAGGACTTACCATATGTAACTAATCACACCGTCAAAACAATCCTCAGAGGCCTGAATTTGCTCATCTCTCTTAACAATTTATCCTTTAACTTATTATTATTTACCCTTTGTGATTAGTTCATGTGACACCACTCCTGACACCAGGTGATTTTTTTTGCCTAATTATATCAAAATGATGTCATTTATCATTTTATAATTTTGTTGACTTTTATCTATCTTTCCTTTCTTGGTATTTTTGGATTATAGGATTTCTCAGTATGTGCACAGGTTGGCACAATCTGTAAAACAACAAGCTCTCAGGGACCAAACAGATCCTTTGAAACAGTTCTATAACACCTATACTGTGCAAATATAGGCTCCCGTTCCTTACATTATAATCAACAGTCAACCTCACAGATAACTATCAAGACTAATTCACGTTAGTTGAGACCACAGGCACACATACAGTACCCTTTAAAAAAACCTAGTTTTCCTAGTCCGTGCAGAGACTGGCTCACAATTCAGTGTTAGCGGTGACTGGCACATGGCTCTTCATAGTCAGGCTATTACAAAAAGGTAATCTGAGCTTGAATACCACTTTTCAAGTAACTGTAAAAATAAAACATGGGGGTGCAGGAGGAATGGTCTGTCTTTGGGTGAGGGCCTTTTAAGCGAGATCTGTGCAACCACGCCTCAGCGAACGCCACCTGACAGTAGACAAGGAACATAAATCATCTAGTCTCCTTTTGCTGCTGTCCCAGACAATGGAAACATGTTTCAGATTGCATTCGGCCAAGATCCATTAGGACACATTGTCCTGCCTTTCTTAGGCTAAACAGTGTATAAGGGTCACTTCATTTGACTTTACCTAAATGTGACACAGTGCATAGTAAAATGCCATTTCTCTGTGCCTGTCAGAAAAGCTCCATAATGGTGAAGCAGACCCAGGTTTGTTTTAAATGTCTGCCTCACCCACTGTTCCTAGTACAAACATGACTCTAAAAAATGGACATGCAATTGTTCATGACTGCCACATTTTACATTTAATCATGCACTACACAAAACGACAGGCAGACAAAGAAACAAGTCATGCAAAACCTTTACATTGTCATTATATATTCAGATACATACAGCATGGCCGACAGAACCTTGATATCCATACAGTTCCACATTCTTGAAGGTGACATGCAGAATACAGAAAATAAGAATACAGTTCCTTTAGCCATTGGTTAACTGCCACATTCCATATTTTATAGTGGCCTGGTGTGTTTGTACAAACCCCATTTCCAGAAAACTCAGGTCACTTTCTAAAAATGCAATAAAACTGCAATCTGTAATTTGTTAATTCACTTGAACCTTTATTTAACAGACCTAAAGCACAAAGAAAAGATTTCCAGTGTGTTCAATGACAAACATAATTCTATTTGTTAAATATACATTTATTATTATTTTATTTAAATACAAACTTAGAAATTGATGCTTGCAAAACACTCAAAAAAGTTGGGACAGAGGCAAAATATAAAATAAGATTGAAAAGGTTGTACGAGTAACACTATTCTGGAAGGTTCCACAGTTAGCAGTTTAACTGATTACAGGTGAAGTTGTCAAGATTGAGTATAAAAGGAGCATCCACCAAAGGCTTAGTCTCTGTAAGCAAGGATGGGACCACTTTGTGCCAAACTTTGTGAGAGAATTGTCAACCAGTTCAAATACAATGTTTCTCACCACAAAATTCCGAAGAATTTAGGTCTTTGATAGGAAAAAAGGCTCCAGGTCTATTTCAGCAGGACAATGCCAGGCCTCATTCTGCAAAACAGCATGGCTTCACAGACATAGAGTGCATGTGCTTGACTGGCCTGCCTGCAGTCCAGTTCTGTCTCCTATAGAAACTGTATGGTGCAACATGAAGAGGTGAATCAGACAACAGCAGCCACAGACTGTTCAGCAGCTCAAGTCTTGTACACAGCAAGAATGGGCAAAAATTCCACTTACAAAACTGCAACGACATGCCTCTGTCCCAACTTTATTGAGTATGTTGCAGGCATTGATTTTTAAATTTGTTTATATTTAACAAACAGAATTAAGTTCATCGTTGAAAACACTGAAAATCCTTTCTTTGTCTGTTTATCTGTTAAATAAATCTTCAAGTGAATTAACAAATGAAAGATTTCAGTTTTTATTGCATTTTAAGGAGGTGTCCCAACTTTTATGGAAATGGGGATTGTAACATTTCTTCAGTTTTTACCATCACTGGGTTAAGCTGGGTAAACATGCATCAGAATGACAGTGGCAGTGATTCTGACCTGAAATGAAATAATTTGCTGTTGCTCTTACCAGCTGTGACGAGCTGTCGGTCTCTCCACCTCGATCTTTTTTGTCATTTTTCTTACGAAATATTTCCTCTAGCTATAAAAGAAAAGTGTTTTATCTTTTATCTTTGCTTATATGTACTTAGTTAGATAAGTATAAACTAAAGGGAAAACATACCACCATAAACTCTCTTTTGTCCACCATTTCATTGCCATCTGCATCAAACATGTTGAAAGCTATCCTAAATCCTGCCTGAGGCTCTAGAAAATGTCAAAACAAATCTGAAGTTGATGCAAAAAGAATACCTCAATTCTGCATTTAAATGTGTAAAAGTCACTGAATACTCATTCATACTCACTTGTCAAAATGCAAAGGAGAAACAGATATTCTGTATATGAGATGACGCCTGAAAAACAGTTCATAATACATCATTCTGAACAGTTGAGAAATGATGATTTTATGCCTTTTGATCTCTAAACCGCCTTTTAAAATCAAGCTATCATATATCATTTCAAACACAACATTGATAACATCTAAGGGGATTCCCTTCTTAACTCCTAATTGGTGTTTTTTTTCCACACAAATAGACAGTTAAACTCAAGTAATCAGGCTGGTCACAAACCCAAACAAAAAGCAGCCTGAGTGCCTGGCTCCTGGGCCATCCTCTGTTTGTTTTCCTAGGTGTAAAACATTCTCAAGTGATCTGTTGCTGATTGGGGATGCTTGATGTGGGGCCTGCGAGTCCTTTTGTTGTGCAAAAAGCGAGAAAAGGAAGAGCAACTGTCAAGATTCAGTCAGGGAGAGACTTAAGGAAAAATTTGTTGTGACCGTTGAAAGCATTCCCAAGCTTTTGTTTGCAGGCAGAGATAGTGACTCGAGCACAGATAGCTCAGGGTGACTGCTTTGAGTGTTGTGGGAAAGGATGTCAGTATGCCTAGCAAAGCAGGTAAAAGACAGCTCGACCTAAATCTCGACCTAATACTCAATGCAGAGCTGTTAAACTTTATATCAGTTTCAGGGTTTTAGATGCATATATAGTTCTGCATTGATCTGATCGATCAAACTGGTCAAAGTGCAAAAGCTGTGCTAGGATTGAACATGAACCAAGTAAGTGTTATTATATCATAAAAACTGACACATCTACCAGAAGCTGTCATTAGACCATCGTCATGTCAGTCTTTCGACTCAAGCAGATGTGGCTTCATGCACTTTTGCTATTAGACTATTTTACTCAGAAAAGTGGATGTGATGGAATGAGGTTCTTTTTCAATGGACTATACATTATTATTTTCCCCAAAGAACTGTTCAATTCAATGCGTTTTCCTTATTTTCATGACTATGACTATGACTGAAGGCATCAAAACTAGTTCATTCATAATATCATTCATATTATAAAATAATCATAATATGAATTTTAACAGTTGTCCAATAGGGCTGTCGGCTGTGTAGTAACCTGACT
>JAOVYV010000035.1:18142914-18159317 GCA_025674545.1 Hassar affinis | reverse complement strand
TAGAATATAAAACATGTTTTCAGTTATTTCACCTTTTTTTGTTAAGTACATAACTCCATGTGTTCATTCATAGTTTTTATGCCTTCAGTGAGAATCTACAATGTAAATAGTCCATGAAAATAAAGAAAACGCATTGAATGAGAAGGTGTGTCCAAACTGTTTTTTTAATGTCTTGACTAGAATAAAACTTTACACCTGTCTAATGTTATCTGAGGAACTAATTTATTATTTAGTACACAAAAAAGTCTAGTCTTCAAAAGATGTTTGGGTTGACTTTAGGAATCACTGGGAGCCAACCACAGTAAGGCAGATGAAGAGCCATCAAAGTAACAACATAGGTTTGGGCCTGTTCTGTGCATGAAGGTTAAACGGTTTTGCAGACATCCAGACAAGAGTCAGCTTCAGTCTTGCAGAAAGAAACCGAGCCCATATGCTCGAGCAGATGCTGTCAGAAATACAAACATTCTCAGAAATGATTCATACAAAGTGTCAGAGTGAGCAGTGTAATCCAATGCCATTCTTAGAATTCATACGATCTTCAGTGATGGGGAGCTGTCACAGGGACAAGTCTCAACACTGCAGAGTTCAAACAGCTCTCCTCCTCTTCTGACACAAGCTTTCTTTACAGATCAAGTCATTGTCTTTTTAAAGATATTTTAAAATGTAAACGTGTACATGTGTGTGTGAAAAAATGTTCAATTACCACCTTGAGATGCCTTTCTTATATTATATAAGAATATTACATCCATCACTAGATGTCCACATTATTATAAAAAGCATTTCACCAGATCTGCATCCTCTATAGTCTGTCACGTGACTCAATTACTAAGATCACTGGCTTGCCGTAGATGAAATTCAAAACGCTTGTCTTTGCTTTTCAAATCTCGCAAAGCATAAATTATACATGTTTAAATTTGTCCAGAAGGCATACATTATAAATGTTTCTGTACTTTGCTAAAGTGTATTGTATCTGGATGACCAAGTAAACATCTCTGAATGTTACAACAGCACCAGACCCCATATATTCCTCCACCATATTACAATCCTTCTTGACAACAGAGGCTCATCTTCACTTTGTTTATTCTAGACAGGACTGCAGCTTGCTAATGGGTTGCCTTTGTTCATATGCTTTCATTTCTCTTGGGGAAAAAAAGACAGCAGAATAAATAATCTATTCAATTTGTTTTATAAAACTGCCTTAGTGAGATGAATTTATTTTTTTGCTTTCCACCACAGCGTGACAACTCAGACCCTTCAGTAAAAAGGCTTACTAATCAATTCACTTAAGTTTAAAAAAGCTTTCAGAATCTCTGTGTACTTTCACTCCATGCCTTCTAAATGTAAATATCCTCAGGAGAGATACAAATATATACAAGCATTTACTTGCAGTGAATTCTCACCTTTTTCATTTAAGTTCCTGAAAAGCCTGGATGAGCCTTTCCAAACAGGAGGTGTATCTGACAGAATCTTATCTAAATCCTTCAAAAAAAAAAAAAAAACACTGAATGTTTAAATAATCTGTCAATGAAATACAAAAAAATACAACATCAGCAGCAACTTTATTTTATCATACCTGTTTTGTCAGGGCTCGCCAAAACCTTTTTTCTAGGATGTAACAAAAAACAATTTTAGAAACTTTCTGCACAAGCAGACATCATTGGATCTTAACACAGTATGCTGGTTTGTATGCTAACACTAATGCAGTAAATTAATATTAGTCTAGTCAACATTATCACAAGAGCTTCATGTAATCCAGTGTAGCCAGCTTGCTGTAAACACAAGGCGCTGTTGTAGAGATTCAGCCAAGTGGTCATAAAACACATGACTGAGTTTAACCATTTGTCCTCTCTCAGAACGGCCACTACAATCACGAAGCTGTTCTCCGTGCAATTGCAAAAAATCATTACCAGAATGCAGGTACACCTAAAAATGCTTTCTGCTTCTCACAGCGATCTGGTCCTGAACCTATTAAAAGAACATGGCAGTAGGCCAAATACAAACCAATATCATAAAAATTACCTTAAAAAAGAAAAATGTAAGAGTACCGTATGAGCACATGCAAACCAAAACAATATAGTGTTCTTTTCTTATGTTTGCATAATTGAATTATTTTTAATTATGTTTAGTACTTCGTTGCCCAGGCTTTCACAAACATGCAAAGTTATAGCACACACAAACAGCTTTTATAGACATGGCATAAAACCATAAATACCACAATGCCTTTTCGCTGAGCATGCACCATTAAAAATAATGTTGCTGACATAGTGAAGCAGTGTGCATCCTTTATATTAGAGTTCAGATTGTATTCCTGGCTGGACATACCAGGCACTCTCAGTCCGCAGATACCAGGAACATATAAAGGGTAGAATCATGCACCCAGTTTCAAACTATCAGTGGCCTTTTTTTTTTTTTTAGCTAAGCCTGAGGAAAGCTCCAAGCAAGCTTACAGCAGCCTAGCCAACAACTCACCAGAAGCAATATTGATACCACACACAGTCCTTGATTCAGCCCCAGGCCAGGGCCAAAGAGTGTGGTTTTCTCTCAACTACAGAAATAGGACTTGAGAAAGCCAGTGGCTTTCTAATATTACAATGGTGTTTAAACCAACAGTGTGAAAGAGCCAATCAGGGTGGGGCCTTGGTGGAGTGAAAATATCCTAGGTATAACCTTTCTTTCAATAATAATAAAAAAACGGTGCTGTATAAACCTCAAATAATAGTGTATAATAACATTTGTACAATAGGGTTCCTAAATAAATGTAATCAAGCTCTACCAAGCACAGGTAAGTGCCATCAGAAAGAGCACAAACACATATGGGAAAGTTTTTTCCTCTCAGGATTTCCTCTCAGTCCTTAAATAAAATGCAGGTGGAGACAGCTATCTCTATACTTCAATGATAATGGCCAGTCCTAGCTACCTTTAAAGCATCAACTGGGTAGTTTGGGTCTATGAAAAACATCCAATTGAGGCCATTTCCGTTTCTTTCATTCATTAAGACAAATAAATGTGTGACAGTGAATTTTTGATTTGTGCTTACTCTTCGGCTCACTCATGGTAACTGACTCGATGAAGTCCAGTGGTGTCATGTAAAGCTGCCCTTCATATTCCACTGAACTAAAGAGACGGAACCTGTGCTCATGAGCTGACATTGCTGTGTCTTCTTCATCAGCAGATATCTTGGTCTAAAATGAAAAAGCACATCATCAAAAAACAAAGGAACCACCAAACATGGGGCTACATCACGTGTTAATGAGCATGTTGTCATAATTGCACATTTGTAGGAATTCACGACAGTCAGGATTTTTATGAAAAGGATTATTCTTATAATTCATTATTCATAATTATGCCAAATTTGGGTGACATTAGGTTGTACATAAGTGCACCAAAGACTTTCTATACACTAAATTCATATATCTGAATGTTTTAAATGTTTACTAATGGAGAGGAAACATATTATGGCTCCTCTACACTGAGTCTGAGCTCACAAGGACAGAGTTGATGCCTTTCCCAGGTGGCAGGCAGCCAGGCCCACTGGGCACTAGGCAAACACCATGGGAAGGTGTGCCTGTGCTACTTATTACCCACATCAAATGTCAGCTTTGCTGCCAAGGCTCAGTGTCCTGTTACCTCAGCCCTGGATTCCTGCATCTCAGTCCACAAGTTAAGGTTATGTCCAGTGCCCTTCTCCCCACCCATTTCAAGATAAGTGACCAAAGAAAAGAACAAGCACAGACTAAGGGCAATTGTAAAGAAGCCTGAGCCAATCATGCATGGTTTAATGTTTCAACAAATCAGTGATGGTTCCTTTGACAGCAGTCCGCCACGAATTAATGCTGCACCAACTTGTCAGAGAGAGTCGTGCCAAGAATATGACTAGGGCACAGCCTTGTCTTTTCACTCTTCTCTAAGCACAGGAAGGACTAAACCAGCAGTTCTTAATAGAGCTTTCTGAATTAAGACTCTACCCAAAATAAGCATGCTTTGATTTCTTTAGTTTTAATAATTACTATGATTCAACAGCACTGCTTCTGTACCAAAGCTGCCAGTGCTACCTCACCATTTAACCCTAAACTGATTTACACTTCAGAAACTGTTACATGCACAGCAAATCTATGTCAATGAATTAATAGCATCGGTCATTACTTAACCGTTTTCCATGTGTATCCATCTGAACGGTCTTCTGTTCAGATTCTTCAAAACCTATATACTTCTTAGCCCCTAATAGGCTCCTTAGCATCTTTTAGAGTTCTAATTTGGCACATTGTGTAAAACATAAATAAAAACAGAATACAACGATTTGCAAATCATTTTCAACCCATATTCAATTGAATACACTACAAAAACAAGATATTTAATGTTCAAACGGATAAACTTTATTGTTTTTTGCAAATATTCACTCATTTTGAATTTGATGCCTGCAACACATTCCAAAACAGTTGGGACAGGGGCATGTTTACCACCTTTCCTTTTAACAACACTCAATAAGTGTTTGGGAACTGAGCACACTAATTGTTGAAGCTTTGTAGGTGGATTTGTTGTTGATATTTGGCTTTCGTTTTGCATGGTAGAGTTTTAACTTGCACTTGCAGATGGAGCGACAAACTGCATTCACGGACAAAGGTTTTCTGAAGTGTTCCTGAGCCCATGAGGTAATATATCTGTTAGAGAATAATGTTGGTTTTAAAATGCAGTGCCGCCTGAGGGATTGAAGGTCACGGGCATTCAATGTTGGTTTTCGGCCTTGCCGCTTACTTCTGGAGAATTCTCCAGATTCTCAGAAAGTTTTGATGATATTATGGACTGTAGATAATGAAATCCCTACATTCCTTGCAATTGCATGTTGGGAAACTGTTGGATTACTTGCTCACGCAGTTGTTCACAAAGTGGTGAACCTCGCCCCATCCTTGCTTGTGAATGACTGAGCCTTTCTGGGATGCTCCCTTTATACCCAATCATGACACTCAACTGTTTCCAATTAACCTGTTCACCTGTGGAATGTTCCAAACAGGTGTTTTTTGAGCATTCCTCAACTTTCCCAGTCTTTTGTTGCACCTGTCCCAACTGTTTTGGAAAGTGATGCAGGCATCAAATATTTGCAATTTGAGTGAATATTTGCAAAAAAACAATAAGGTTTATCCATTTGAACATTAAATATTTTGTCTTTGTCGTGTATTCAATTGAATATGGGTTGAAATGGATTTGCAAATCACTATACTCTGTTTTTATTTATCTTTTACACAATGTGCCAACTTTACTGGAATTGGGGTTGTAGAAGATTTAGAACTCTAAAAGATGCTAAGAAGCCAATGTGGGCTAAGAAGCCTATAAGTGTTGAAGAATAAATTCCTGGAAAGATTCTTTTTTGGAATTGGGGTTGTTAGAGTGGAGTATTTCTCCAAGGGGATGACCAAAGAACCCTTCAGGCTTTTCTATGTTAACCTTACATTCAAAGAGTGTATAATCCCTGATGGTGTGTATTCACCACTGACCTTTTTGTTGCATATATTATCTGCAAAACATTTCGAATGAACATACTTGAAAGCGGCATTTAATACACGGGTAAGTGTGTGCCTGGTTCTGTAGGCTACACTGTATCGGAGGGCGGAGATTTCCATTTCAAAAATTGGATTTCCTTGTTTTCAGCACCCTGTATAGTGGAGAGCGTCACTGGCATAACCCCGAGGGAACGGCTTGTTTACTTGATCACACTGTAATGAGTGTGTGAAGAGCTTCGTGTAATAGCATACCTAAAAAAATCTGCCCCTTCGCCCATCTTGTAAACCGTACCTTTTCTCTAGCAAACACAACCGGGACTGCGTGCATCATCCTCGTCGTGTCGAGTCCTTTCACCGAGCAGCGCTGACACACAGCTATTCCTCCTATAGCGATGCACAGCCCTGTCACAACCCGTCGCATGGGGATTTTCCATTTGGACGTTTGGCTTGTGTTCAAATAAACGCCTGTACCGTTCTTACAAGCAGTAACAGTGTTTATTAGTACGCTGCACCGGCGTGCGGCTGCCGCCATCATTACAGTGACACGCTGGGCAGGGGGAAGCGATTCCTCGCGAGATGTGCTCGCAGCTTGAGCCCAGTCCGGTCCAGCACGCACAGGGGCGACTAGGTTAACTAAAGCTTCATTTTTGCAACATTTCTCATTCGTGCTGCAGAGTTAAGTGATGGGTGCAATGCATTTCCACTTTTCAGGCTTACATTTAAATATATGTTTTATTTATGGATTTGTGGTATTTGGAAATGCTGTGATTTTGTATCTTCCTTTTTTACAAACGCAAACTCACCTTGTGGGCGTACACCACACACACACACACACACAGAGAGAGAGAGAGAGAGAGAGAGAGAGAGAGAGAGAGAGAGATGCACATACACACAGACAGTAAGTGCGAAGAGGAAACGCTGTTGTAAGGCAGGTCACCAATCCCAGCACCGCCCACCAAAGCCCTGCTGTGCACCTGCCCTGTGCTCTCACAGCATAAACCACTTCCCGTGATCACACACCCACAGCACCACACACAAACACACACACACACACCCACACACACACACACACACCTTAAACCAGAAGTCAGACTGCTGTGAGTTGTGCCCTAGAGGTGCGCCGGATTTATCAGTCGCACGCTTCAAGAGGCACTGGCTACTTCCTGCGCGGTGGATCTAATTCATCTTAAGCAAGAGGTGTCATGTCAAGTGCATGGAATTAATTTGTGTAAAGTGCACTAAATTCGTGTGCAATTGACAGTTCAACCGCAGTTTAATTAAGTTTCCTAATCGGTGGATATATTATATCTTGGGAAGTCTGCCGCGGAGTATTATAAATTGCATCTCCATTTCTTGCCCTGCACTAGGAAACTCTTGACTCTTTCACTTTGTGCGCTATTCTGGGGCTGCGGGCTGCATGGATCGTGTGAGCGCGGGGCGTTAGTGGCTTTGCGCTCGGCTCGTGTGACCGTCGATCGCCTCCCCGGTGATGGCGGAGATGGGCGCGCTGCTGCAGGGCGCAGAGGGCGCCGGAGCCACCAACTCGCTGCTGTTCCTGCCGCCGCTCGCTCAGACTCTGGCGCTGCTCGGAGACCAGCGATTTCCGGCCGAGCGGCTGTCAAGCAGCACACCGGCCGACCTGGTGCACTTAAAGGGCATCCTGAGGAGGAGACAGCTCTACTGCAGAACCGGATTCCACCTGGAAATCCTGCCAGACGGCACGGTGCAGGGCACGAGGAAAGATCACAGCCGCTTCGGTATGGGGGAGTTGTTTTGTTCTGGTTTTAATGCAGTGCATTAACTCAGACTGAAACTGGTTTTCACACATATATATACATATATTATAATATGCATTATTCATGTTACATAATGTTACAGTCTACACATTCGCATGCATGTATTCAAAATTGTTCATACAGCACATAAATTGCGTGTGCTTTTATTATACGTTTATTATGATTTACTAGTAGGCTAGGTGCACTGCAGTAATGCAAAAGTATCCTATAACACCTGTTTATTACTGAAAATGTGACCAACTTTATCATTTACATAGAGGCAGTCTATAGTAATCATGCCTGGCTAGTATTTCAGAACAGCTTACTCACAATGTGTGACTACACAGTGGGCTTACATAGTTAGAACAATTGATTTATTCTTCTCCAGGGATTTTGGAATTCATAAGCCTTGCCGTTGGATTAATCAGCATCCGAGGAGTGGACAGTGGCCTCTACCTTGGAATGAACGACAAGGGGGAACTCTATGGCTCTGTAAGTATTCCTGAGTCAGCGTAGATATATAGTTCTAAGTGTAATGTGTGTATGTGTGTGTGTGTGTGTGTGTGTGCGAGAGAGAGAGTATGTGTTTCTATGTCAAGAAGAAAATGTAAACGTCATTCTCTATGTATTGCCTTGTAGGAGAAACTGACAGCTGAGTGTGTCTTCCGAGAACAGTTTGAAGAGAACTGGTACAACACATATTCCTCAAACCTCTACACACATGGAGAGAGGGGGGGACGCTACTATGTGGCACTCAACAAGGATGGATCACCACGAGATGGGACAAAATCAAGGCGACATCAGAAGGTCACGCATTTTCTCCCCAGGCCAGTCGACCCTGATAAAGTACCTGAACTTTACAAAGAAGTTTTGGGGCACAGCTGAGACCAGCAGTTCAGTGTCTGAAGTGGAATAGGCCTGTTCAGCCCTGTTCTAATCATAAAGGAACAGGGGAAATAGATGGGTGACTAGTAGCCAGTGCCACAAAGATGACATGGGTTCTTGCTTCAGGATGCAGAGACCAGAAATGACGGTGAAGTGCTCAGTCCTGGTCATTTTCCTAAGTGCTGCACGCTACAAGAGTGGTCCCAGAGTCCATGGGTCTATAACAGAACCCGTTTAGCATTAGGCCAGCTGCTGAAGAGAAAGAAGAGAAAATGTCCTGTCTGGTGCTGGAAAGGACATTTATATGACAGGTTGTTTAGTTTCAGGCTCGGTTTATTATTGGCTGGCTTTGGAGAAAACTGAAGGAACACGACTTATGTGATGTGCTGAAATGTCAAGACTGAAAGCTGTAGAGAACAGAGCACATAAGCAGGATATTATTTATACAGTTCACACTACATATATTTATTGTATGTATTTATTTATTTGATAATATATATTTTTGCATTTAAATGTAGACTTATCTAGATACACTGTAGAAGGTGCCTTAAGCTAGCATGAAATCTGATGTGTTCATATGACGGATGTGCAAATTATCACTTTATATTGTCACTATAATATAATAAGTACTCTTGTGCTTTTTATTTTGAGACACGGTTGTAGTAAAAGGGTTGTTATTCCTATAAATATTTCAAGACGGTCCAAAACCAATTCTGTGTCAATTCAGCTAATAACAGCAAACCAAAATTACTTTTAAAATGCATCCACCACATCTTATATTTCACTGAAAGCTTTGAAAAGTTAAAGTTTTGAAAAGAGAGCTATCCCCTTAAAGCCCTGTTTGTTTTCTGTGGCCCTAGTTATGCAAGCACCAAAAGGCTTGTCCAGCACTCATCAACTTCAAAGCTCCTTTTAGAGACCTTCTCATGTAACAACCTTGCAATGACAAGATCAGGGTGAAATAAAAACTCAACCTTAGCTGCAATCTAGTGGTTTGGCAGTCTTGCACAAAAGGGGTCAAACTGATAAGTATTAAGCCCTGTCTGCTGACTATTTCAGAACAAAAAAAAAAGTTTAAAAGAACCACTTAAGCACATATCAGTAATAACTGGTGTTATACAGAATCATTAATCATGGAAGGTAGTCATTTGTTTGGTCAATCTTGTTCATTATATTTGTGATATATGGTTTTGTATTATTGTCTGAGAGTGAGAATAATTGTCTGTACTGGCATTTGCAATTAAACCAACTGTCATTTTGGACAATATGAGATTCAGATACCTCAGGCTCACTTTCTTTTTCTGACTGTGTTTGAATGGCTCAATGAACAATTTCCACAACAATGAGCGAAAAAGCATATCAAGCTACAGTTTCCGTAATGCTTGGATGAATATTTGTGTCGAAGCATGAAAGCTGTGTAGTGTGATCTCAGCATCTCTGTGATGGTGAGCCAGACGCTGTCATGACAGGGGAGTCATAGACATAGTGCCAACCTTTATGTGATACTGTGGGATTTTCCCCTCTAAAAAAACTTATAACAAGGAGCAGTGTATGGGGGGTGAGAAAGAGACAGAGAGGAGTTCACACTCCTATAGGGCCCTAAATAGGCAAACATTTCTGCCGTTATAGTTCTACAGCTATTTAGAAAGATTTTACTGTACCTACTGTAAGGGTTTAGAACTATTTTTCATAGCATCTTGAATTATGATCTACAGTCTATACATCCATTTTCCCCTTTTTCACTAAGCATGTTAATGTTTATATCAAGTAAGGGAAAAAAATCCTTTATTTTTCATCCATCGTGTATATATCATATGGCATTTTAGTTTGTGTGTACGAGTGTGTATGTGTGTAACAGCAAATATCACATTAAAAATTCAAATACGCCGTTATTCGATTCCATTAAGCGTGTCAGATCGGCAACGTTGCTCTAAACGTCCAGTACAAGGTCCAGCTGGGCAAGAGCTCAGCTGAAGCAGGAAGTAAATTTATCATGTTTGATACCTGATGCTATGAAATACTTTTTGGCACTTGTTAATCTGGTGTTTTGGAGTCTGTCTGGGATGAAAATGATGCCTTTGTCCTTGTAGCAGGTGGTCCAAGGCACTTTACAGCCAACACTTAAATCCTTCATCCATGCCCTCTCTTAGGCCTACCTCATGCACTTAATGGATGCGCCCTTATTTTCATCACTTCAGATGTGGCCCAAAAGAGGTCTGAAGGAAATCCAATAAGAGGTGTGTGTGTTTGTGTGTGTGTGTGTGTGTGTGTGTGTGCGTGTGTATTAGTTACATATGTGTGAGTGAGAGAAAGACTGAGTGATTGCTAACTTCCACACCTGCCTGTGGGCTGATGTCGCATATCTCTCTCTCTCTCTCTCTCTCTCTCTCTCTGTTTTCTCTATCTCAGCAGTTCAGTCACAGTGCAGGTGTTCCCTTAGCAGTTGTCAACGTCTCCTGTGTTGTCAGTTGTGAATATGAGGAGGGTGTGCACATGGAAATAACATAGCCTACATGGCTTTTTTGTCTGTCCGGATTATGATAAAGTATAATTCATATTTTTGCAGACTGACCAGGGAAGAGCCCTGGGGTTGGGACTAAGGCTCACCTGCTGATTTAAGCAGTAGATTCTTCTAAGGATAGGTATCTGTTTGCATAAGGGTGGTGTCTAACAATACACACAGCAACTATTTATTTAGAGCCCTTTAAGAGTAAATTACCTCCTTAAAACCAAAGTACAATGCAATCCTGTTGACATGGCTTAGCACTGAACAGTGCTGGTCTGCTGGACTGGGTAGGAAATTCATAACATATACTCAAGACAATGAAGGGATTACTTAAATACAAAAAAAGAGAGATTCTTCAGTATGCCTAGCCTAACATATATGTCATATGTTTTTGGCATGTCATCCTTGTGGTCTCTAGCTCTATATTGTGTGTATGTATTTAAGCTCAGTATTTTTTTTCTTGACTTTAAAGATTTCAACTGCAGTGGGAATGGTTCATCTGTTATTTTCATTGCTATGGAGACCTTAGAACGATGTATAACATCCAGCCAATGGTTGCATGTTTTGGATAAATCTCTGGGGCTTTCCTATGGTTAGAAACCATTGATAAACACGTATGGAGACAGAACTGTCTTGAAATGATGGAGCATTTATCTCATACATTTACAATCATGAAATTGTGAAAGTATCAGTTCAGAATCAGGTATTGGACCTTTTTAACTCTATGAAAAAATACAAAACAAAACACACAGAGAGAGAGGGAGAGAGAGAGAGATCATATGTACATACATACATTTATGCACACAAAGAAACGACAAAAGAAAGAAAAGAACAAATCATTAGAGGAAGCTTCTCCCTGAAATACACTAAACCTCAGGAAATGTGCCTTATTTCTTGAAATGGATAATCCTTCACCACATCACCCAATCCACCCCACATCTGCTGAGCAAAACACCCTGTATCTCCCATCGGAGTCCACCTCAGAGCCTTTGGCCCATGCATCCAAGGTGTAAAGCCACAAATTAAGTCTTGACATCTGGGCCAATATAATTGTGCCTGAACGCATGAGGCATCAATTAGATTCTCAGCACTGTGACAGATCACCCCTACAGGACACACTGATTAGAGCTACAAATACATAAATGTGCCAAACATTTGTTAGTCTTGTGAGAGAGTTTATTATTTTTCAAGACCTTTTGCACGAAAGTGTTTCGTGTTGATCATTTCAGGTCTCTTTTGGTCAGTGCTATAACCTCTGTTGTGCCTTTTTTAAAATTTATTCATGGCTTTTGTATGGCGTGGTATAATTTTTCACATGTGGGAATTTTAGATGAGATTGCCTGCAGGTCTGTGGGCTCAAAGTTCCCTTTGATTTTCTTGTGTTCGAGTGAATTTTCCCACAGGGTTCTCCTATTGAAGGGGTCAGAAAAAAGGTCAATTGGTTAATTTCCATAGTTTTCACCTAAAACATTCTTCAGGCACTTGGGAGTAATTCAATCAGCAGCCACAACATGGAATAACATCCATGAATGACAAAAGAAATCATTAAGAATTGATTGGATAGCACAGCAGATAAATGAACTGCCCCTTCGAATGAATCCATCTATGTCCGAAACATTAGCCTAAGGCATTAATTATTCATTTCTCAACACAGCATATTTCTGCCACATTTATGCCCTTATTATTTATGGCCTTGATGCTGAATTATAAAATTCACAGGTGACAAGATTCGGATTAAATGCCATAAACTGTATGTGTATGCACAATTGATTTAAAGTTGTCCTGTTTGTTAGCATGGACTCTGAGAAAGCCGAGCCTGAGAAAGGTATGCACACGATACACTCTCTGCTTCCAAGTGAAAGTGGAAATGTGCATTGTTGCCCATAAGTGAGGCGGAAAATCGCTAACCCATTTGTCATTGTGCATGCAGAGGTCAATCAATGGATTCTTTCATGACAAGCTTACAGAATTGAATGTTTTTCCACGGCCTCACCCCTTTCACACCTGAACTGCCAGGTAAAATAACAAAACAAGAGGTGAGCAAAAGAAAAGGGGGTTTAGTTGAGTCTGGCTTTACACACAGGGAAAACCGATAGTCTAGAAGAATGTACTGGGTAACTTAGCACTTTAAGTGACTACCTCGGTTCAGTTCAGAATACAAATTGTGCCGGCTGACAAAAATAATAATCAGGGTATAAAAATAATAATCAGGGTATACTTTTTAATGCAACTCAGTAACCCCCTACTTATAAACTGTGTGAGAGGTAAACTCTGGAGCAGCATGGTCTGTGGTGTGCTGTGGTGTACCCAGAACCCTCCGTGCCTCAAGTACGGCTCGACTCGACCCACCGTCATCCAGGACACATGGGAGGCAAGCATCCAGACTTTTCTCTGTCCTGGCACCAAGGTGGTGAAATGAACTCCCCCTGAGTGTCTGAACAGCAGAGTCACTCGCTGTCTTCAAACACCAACTTCTTTGAGATCACGTGAATGAGCACTAACTCAAAGCTGTTACCACACTTACAGCAGTTATTGTGTTCCCTATGTCTTGTTCTTCACTGGTTTTGTATAGATTAGGAATACTTGGGTTCTGGGGCTTGTAATGATTAATAGGTAGTATATGGCTAAAGTTCTAGCAGTATCACAGCTCAAAGTAGCTTGAATTCAGGTCTACCAGCCTTAGCTTTGGATATTCCAAAGTTAATGACTAAGCACTCTTGTAAGTCGCTCTGGATAAGAGCGTCTGTTAAATGCCATAAATGTCAATGTAAATCTGTGCTTATAGAGTAGACAGCTGATTCAAGCATGAGCAAACATTATCATGAATTGTGATGCTATACATGCACTACTTGCATGTACTAGAAAAAAAAGTCTTACACCTGAAATATTATTTTATTTTATCTGCCTTAATATTACCCAAAAACCTAATATATATGATTTAGCTGATTTTGCTTTAATTGATCATCAAAAGATTTTGGCCCTATTATTGATCTAATTGGGATGAGATCTCTTTATAGATTCTATTTTCGTTCATGACTGATCGCTTGCTGTCTAAATGCAAATATTTTCAATTGTTTGAAAATAACCTTGTGGACCTATTGATGCCTTATTGATAAGGAACAATTGTTCTCATTTGTAAGTAAGTTATTTGATTTCCTTGTGCCACACTACATCCACCACCTGGTCCTGACAGTTCACTGTTCATGAACAGAAAATTATTTTGAAAATAAATATATAACTTGAGCATACTATATCCACTGACCCACAGCAAACATTTATGACATTTGGCAGACTTACATTTGATTTACACAAATGAGTAGTTGAGGCTTAAGGGCCTTGCTCAGGGGCCCAACAGTGGCAGCTTGGTGGGGCTTGAACCTCCAACCTTCTAGTCAGTAACCCAACACCTTAACCACAGAGCCACCCCTGCCCCTGCCCCTGCCCTTGCCTCTACTCCTTTCAGCACCGGACATGCATCCACATTTATTGCAATGCTGTTTATGTTAAACATAAACATATTTATGGTTTGCTGATGTTCACACCAACATTGTTATAACCCATAATAATGTACATCTACAGTATGTTTATTTTTAAAAATATAGCGTGCAAATACAGTGATTCCATGCAATGTTTTTTTTTAACAGGATCACAGTGTGAATGTCAAACAGAGCGGCCACCTGTCAATGTATACATCTGCAATTAAGATGCTCTCATGATGTCCCTCAGTAAGTAAGAGCACCGAACTTGGCAAGTCCAACCAAGCCCTCAGAAGTGTTTGCAAGTACCAAGGAGATCAAACAATGAACAAATTACAAAATATTTTCTAGAAAACAGAATGCCCTGATGGGTTACAAGTTATAAATGATAGTGTTATTATTATTAACATTTTAGGGAGACTAATATAAAGGTTGTTTTGGAAATAAAGGCATCAGGTCAGTAGATGTGGTACTGTAGATTAGATACACATACACAATATGGCCACAAGTTTGTGGTGTGTGATTCTTACCTAAACTTTGCCACAGTTGGAAGCACACAGCTTGTGTACAGGATGTATTTGTACGCTGTAGCATTAAACCTTTCCTTCCTTGGAACTAAGAGATCCAAACATGTTCCATCATGACAATGCTCCTTTGCACACAACAAGGTCTATGACATGATTTACCAACGCTGGAATGGAAGAACCCCACTGAACACCACTGGGTTGAACTGGAACACCGACTCACCCAACAACCTTACTAATGCTCTTATGGCTGAATGAGCACAAATCCCCATAACCATGATTCAAAATCTGGTGGAAAGCCTTCCCAGAAGAGTGGAGGTTATTATAATAGCTAAAAGATAGAGCATCAGCAGTTTGGAAAAGAGATGTATGAAAAGCATACGAGTGTGATAATGGGGTGTCACAAACTTTTGGGTATATAGTGTATATTTCATGCACTAATATCACATTGTCTTCCTGTAGTTTCTGAATTTCTGCAGGGCCGCCTTTAGTACATTTTATATTATACACTGCAAGTACTTGGCATCTGTTCAAAATGAAAAGAAAAACGTTGCAATCGTATGTCAGCTGCCAAACCACTTTGGCAGAGGTTTTAGCCAGGCAAAAAAAAATTATGAATGAAAGTGAGAAGACAACACTCCAAACTGTTTTTAAATGTAAGTTATCATGCCGTGTCATCTTGTTTTCTATGCAGACGCAAGCAAGACAATGTGCTAGACAGGATAGGCCATGAAATTTTATTGCACATCTTATTTGTGGCAGATTTGTCCACCTGGAGTGAAAACCAGAATTAAAGAGACAAACTTCAAACAGGCCCATCGGCACAACACTAAACCACCTCCATAGTAATTTGGAAAGCTTCTGAGGAAAGGAAATCCCCTGGCAGAGAGCTGATCAAGTCAGCTAGAAAAAAAAAGTTTGAGGACATTGCAAGAAAAAAAAGCATCTAACAGAGATCTAAGTTATTAAATTAAGATCAAAAGTACTTTATTACACTCTCAGGTAAAAGTATCCTTATGCACACTGAACCCCAAGTGGCATAATATTCAACTGATGTTATTTAATTAAATGGAAGTAACTGCCTGTGCACGGTGTATATACTGTACACACACTATAAACCACAGATGTCTGGAAATCACTGTATAAAGAATCAAGTAGTTTTTTTATAAAACTTAAAAATTAAACTTGATGTGATTTCACTTCTACTTCTATAAATGCAGCCTCAGGTCAATATATTACTATGAAAGTTTATGTCTGACAAATAGCTGATGTGTACCAACAGTTCACCAAAGGACTACTTTTCTTAATTTCTTAAATACTATGTATGTTTTGCATGTATGTTCAAAACTCCTGCCACAGTAACAACTAAAGCACTGATTTTATATACATCTAAATACGGAGCAGTTTGTAAATAACTGGACAGGCGTTTAGTCCTGTACTCAAGCAAATTGAGGATAATTTACACTTTTAATTCAAGTGCATGTAAATATTTTACTATAAGGGATCAGCCTTTTGGGAATCCTTCATTCATTCATTCATTCATTCATTTTCTTGGCCGGTTATTCCTTTTCAGGGTCACGCCTAGCCGGCAGCATAGGGCACAAGGCAGGAACAACCCTAGATCGGCGCCAATCCATCGTAGGGCACACACACATGCACACTCGTGCACACACTCACACACTAGGGCCACCTTAGAGACACCAATCAACCTAACGTGCATGTCTTTGGACTGTGGGAGGAAA
>JAOVYV010000035.1:18085839-18096147 GCA_025674545.1 Hassar affinis | reverse complement strand
TTCCCAGGTCGCCCCACCCGGGGATCGAACCCGGGTCCTTCTTGCTGTGAAGCGACAGCGCTATCCACTGCGCCACCATTGGTAAAATCAGATTTATTTATATTGAATTATTAGCAGAGACTCAGTGCCTCCACTATACATTAGAAAATTGACCAATAAATTGCAACCATTAATTTTATATTTAGATTGATTCCTATTCTCTCAAGCGCACTCTCATTTCGACTGCTGTCAGTGGCCAATTCCTGTCAAGTCTCCCAACCATGGTTCGGAGGCATGTCCTGTAACATACTGAATTGCATGGCAACCTATTTTTTTGCATTGCATCATATTGCTTGAACTGCATTGTGTTAAATCAAATGGTGTCAGATCGGACTGAATCGCAATACTGTATTAAGTCGCATTAGTAGTAGCTTGATATGTATCGGGTCTTTAGCAGTACATCAGGATGTGTATGGCTTTGCCCTCCGTGATGGTGATACACATCTGTATGATGAATAAATTAGGAGATCCAGTAAGTCACATTACCCTAACTATTTATAGTTCGTTGTGCAGTGGCCCTTTGAGTAATGTTCAAAGAAAAAAAATCTAGCAGTTCACCAGCCAGTATCTTGTGACATCAAGGCTCAAATGTCATGACATTTCCCAGCCTGTAGCACTACCACATTCTTTAGAGGCATGCCAAGTTTGATACAATTTCATCCACAGGGGCACTGAAAGTGACCCACTGGTCATATTCCACACCACTGTGGGCTACCTCTAGTTACCATGGCTTCCACTCCTTTCATTTGGCAGCTTACAAAATAGCACTTGATGCAACACAACCTATTATTTTTGCATTTTTATTTTTTTATCTTGCACAGTTACTCATGCACAATAGATAAGCCATGAAATCGCAATGTGGGTGCAGGATTTAGGCTGTTTCCTTACATTTTAAATGGTGTTTAATTAATAAAATAACGCCCAGGGGTTTTGTGCATTCGATTTGTTTTCCTATAAAGAAATCATGCCCATGGTTTGAAGCATAAACTGACCAAACACTCAACTGCTCCATTTACAGTACCTTTTAATTTCATTCATAACTTTATCCAATAAAAATCAGTCCAGATAAGCAATCTCTCTTAATTAAATGCTCTTTCCTCCAGTGGAAAAAAAAATAGTTGACTTGAAACTGTAAAAATCTAGTAATTAAAAACTAGTTCCATAGTTATGTATTTAGTAATGGTCCCAAACTGTTTTGTGTATTTACACTGAATGGCTGAATACCAGTTTGTGCAATTTCACTATTAAACTCTTGGTATCCAACTTGTTTTATAGGAAACTGTAACTGGTTTGCTATATTTATTGAATTCCATCCTGTCGCGGACAACTGAATAACCTTCTGTAGACGTGAAAATTATGTGATTACATCAGGTACTTAAATTTTACAACGTATTAAGTCCATTTGGCTGTGAGGGTCATGTTTGTTTTATGGGTTTTAAAGCAGTCATTAAGTTGTGAGCGGTACATTTCCATGCATTTTTATCAATTACATAATCAATGTCTTTAAAAAAAATGACTTCCTAATAACAGGCTTAAAAAGTTTTTTTTTTTTAACAACGTTTATAAACTCGACATACTGTATATTAGCTCAAAACATGAACATTGTTGTCGTTGTTGTTTATGTAATCTTTATTTAATAAAAAGTGTATGAATGTATAAATGTATATGAAAATTTATTTATTATTACATCTTATGTGTATATTTCCTTCTGTTAGGAAGCACAGACCTAACAGGAAGGAGATATGAAGTCCAGACTGGATAATGGTATACTTAACATTAGTCACTGTGGTACGATAATGGTTCCTATTCTAAAGAGTTGTATCCCAGATAGTTACAGATGATGAAATCATGATTCGGTGTAATTTGGCCTAACAGGATAGAACATGTATGATGGGAACTTGTAGACTGTTGTGATAAAGGTGTGTTAGTACCTAACCAGCATAGAATTCAAACTCCCACCAAATGTAATGATTCTCTGATGATAAAGGTAAGCATTATATACTAACATAGTGGAAATGAATGCTGGGAACCTATAAATACCGTTTGCATAATAGATCATGAAAGGGATAAAAGTTGTATGCTGAAAAAGTAAAAGAAAAAAAGATATATGGTGTGTTTTTTTGTTTTTTTTTTAAGATATAAACACAGAAAGCAGTCTAAATGATTCTTAGCGGTTAAATGAAATTTTCAGGAATAGAAAAGGCACTGGATAGCAGAAATGACTTCATATGATGGTGAATTAAACAGGATCAGAATGCAAGCCTCAACTGTAGAACGTGTGCTCACAAGATGAATTATTACTTGTTTTTGGCCAAATCCCAGACTGAAGAGTGACCAAAAAGTAATTATGTCATTGTTGCTTATCCACAGTGGCTGATCTGTCCATCTAGAGCTCCTGTGAAATGTAGGCAGAGCCCAGGGAGCTGTCAGCATGATCCAGCCTTACATTACTTTGGCTATGAGTGTGCAAGAGTGTGTGGTCCTGAGCAGATGCAGTTGTGCCACCCTCCCCTTGCTCCACTTGCTCTGCATCCATCCCCAAGCCCCGGTTTCTCCCTCTCCCCTCGCCCCCTTCTCCCTGTTCCCTACCGCTTCCGTTCCTGTGCATATCCCAAGCTGATCTAAGCTTGACAGCCAATGCCAGCACATTCTTCCCCACGAACACTGTGGATATCCTTGGGTCCCGGTACCAGAGTACACCCACAGCCCTGAGCCCCAGCGTCATCACATTGATGGCAAACAGACTGAGCCATGGGTACACGGCTTCCCTGCGTGCTCGCCTCAGACCAGGAAGGGCCAGCTCGGTGAGTGAAACACAGGGCAAGAGAAGCAGTAGCACGTAACAGTAGAAGAAGACAACACCGTCAACCCATAATGGGACCACTGCACCACTCTGAGCCTCCTCCCACAGGCCAGCCTGCAGGTCCAGCACATCTAGGAGGTCTAGGGCCACCCAAAGGAGCCTGGCACGCACTTCCTGCTTCCTGTGTGCCGGTGTTACATGCTCAGCTCCCGTCAGTACTAAAAAGAGTGAAGGCAGCCCCACGGAGAGCAAGAGAGTGAGGGTCTTGCGCGCTAATGGGTCGGCCGGTCGTCGTTCATGCCTGTAGTTCTGGCACACAAAGAAAAGCTTGAGCTCCAGCAAGGACAGGAACAGAAACCAGAGCGCGCTGGCAAAGGCACGCCGTGGCGAACGTGCCTCTGAAGCAACGCCAGCGGACACGAAGCGAAGCGCCAGCAGGAAGCCAAGGTCACCAAGCGCCACAGCTGTGCACGCCCATGTAGCCGGCCAAGCCCTGCTCCCACGCCCCAGCATGCTCTGCTCCAGGAGATAGAGGTCAAGCACAGCCATCGTGCTCACCGTCACCAGGGTGGACAAACACACCTGGGGTGAAGGTAACATGCCTGAAATAGAAGGAGAAACAAGGACACTGTTAGAATGCGGTGTTGCGTCAAATATCGGGGGATATTCTTAGAGGTTAGAAGGTTTATACTTTTTAGTATGGCTTGGCATACTAATAAGAATAAAATTAGAATATGCTGAGGAAAGAGAATATTTACATATTGGGCTTGCCATGTTTCTGCTATAAAATGATTCACTTACATCCTGGTTCTAAGATAGAATAAATAAGCTGGAACTAACATGTATTTAATATTTGGGCACAGTGAATGTTTTTCTGTTTTAATTTCAGTAATCGATTTGTGTAATAGGCAGTAGACTCATTCTCCCTTTGGCTGTGTTTTATCATTTCAACTGTATTTGAATAGGAGGGAAGTAGGGTTGTCCGCTGATGTGCAGACTGAAGGAACAAACTAGACATACATGTGATTTGGGGTGGAGGGGGGGGTCAGCGTCAGCACTAAGAGCTGAGATAACCCACTGGATGCTTACTTTTATTTTTTTCTCCTTGCTTAAAAAATGGCAGTACATGATAGGCGCCTTCTCCATAGCATTACAATCGTTCGTTTTCCACAAGGTCGCCCACCGTATTACAAATTTGTCCTGTTCTGAAGCCATGAACGTTTATACTACTTTTTTCCTTTCCGTCTTTGCAAATTCTCAACATTTCTGCCTAGGGTGTACGCTAATCACTGTGTCACTGCCTTATTTATCTTATAAATATATAAATATATTTAATTAATTGTGTTAAAATTGAGGTCACGCATGCCCATAAATCCTTATTTTCTCTCTGGCTGGACTGCCAGGATGTTATGATGGATAGCACTACTAAAATGCCTTTTATTTGCAGGATCATTTTTTAAAGAATCACATTTATACTTATAATGCATGCAGTCCAAAGCTCTACCAAACTATAAGACAGGGTCTTGCTACGTGTTTGTATATACGGTCTACGTTCTTCTTTAAAGCGATATTTCTGACAAGGACACTTTTACTCTTCTTATTGACTTGTGTGGAGAAATGATTGCAATCTTTATGGTCAAATCGAATGTCTGCATCCCTAGCCAGTTGTGCTCCATTGCCAGTTGTCTTTGAGAGGTCCGCTGGGCAGCTGTGGTTGTGAGGAGCAGTCATGATCAATGACATCCTAATATGAAAATCATTAGCCTTTAAGAAATGTGGTAATGCCATCATTGTGAATACATGATCCATAGCAAAGATGAATTATAACTGTCCTAATGAGGAGACTTGCACTGGATTACAATAGTACATTCAATTAGACATTTTATTTTAGAATATTCAGGTTGGGGGGGGTGAAATCATCTGTGTACAGAGATTTACACTAATCTGTGTGTCTTCTAAAGGAAAAACAGGGAGAAGTAAGAGATTCCTGTTGGGGAGGGAAGGAGAGACAGACAATGATTCATTCCCTTGGCTTTTACAGACCTAATAAAATGTTAGTGCATGATGGTGATAGTTCATAAATAAGTCTGGGGAAATGAGTGAGCTGGTTAGTGACATGGTAAGGGGTGAGGGACAAAAGCCACAGAAGACTGCTGAGGGTAAAAACATGGACTATAACTGTACAGGAATGGATAAATGTATTCAATCCTGGGGAGCTGTAGAAATGAAATGCATTAATCCATGGCATGGAGGAGCTGAAGGAAATGTGTTTGGTAAATGACCTAGGATTATGAGCCATCTCTGTCCTCTGTGTAAAGATACAAGCGTCTGCATTGCTGATATCTGATTAGAACTAGAAACTTCCAGCCCTGAAATGAAACGGGGAATCAGAACAGCTCTGAAGATGACAGTTGATATTAATATTGTCTGATAATCAGCGTCTGAGCCTTGCCTTTCATTTTGATGGAGTTTTTTTTTTTTAAATGCAACTTTCAACCTGTAATTTGCTTTGATAGAAATATACATTTGGACAAAAATCATCCAGGCATATCAGTTGTGACTAGGCTTCCAGTCTGCTAACAGACAACGTGTCCTGTTTTACCGTGATTATGAGTAATGGATCGGAAAGCACACAGGTGAATGCGGGTCCGCAAGTGTGAGCTTGCATGCATTATTCAAGCACGCATTCCCTGTTGGCTTTCCCTTCAATACAAAAGACTTTTTCTCAAATGGACTGCTTAATCACGAGAGCCTGGGATGCTTTCACATCAGTTGTTGGATAGAGCCAGGGATCCATTTCAGTCACATGAACATGTCCAGTGCTGTCAAAGTGTTGGCCGGGTGTGTATGCCATCCCCGTTGAATCAAAGCAAATGCATCAGGTATTATGGTACCATGCACTTAATAACATTTGATCTGTTGAGCTTTAGAAATGT
Organism: Hassar affinis; assembly: GCA_025674545.1. Taxonomy (NCBI): domain Eukaryota; kingdom Metazoa; phylum Chordata; class Actinopteri; order Siluriformes; family Doradidae; genus Hassar; species Hassar affinis. The sequence continues at coordinate 18,090,369 of JAOVYV010000035.1, read as the reverse complement.
AATCAGACTTGGTTTATGGGATAGCAGTATCACGGTCTGGGTGAAGGTCTACCACAGAGATCAGTGATGCTCAGGATGTTTTATTTAGTTTTTTACAGGTAAAATAAACACATATATTCCAGTTAACAGGTTCAGTGTAAACTTTAATTACAAAGTTAGTGCTGCTGATGAAGCAGAGCCATGCTCAGTCCCATGAGCTGAAGTTTGTTGCATTATTGTGGATGCAGATTATTGAGGAAACTAAGCAGTCTCGGGTTCTGTAGATCAATAGATTTGTATTTACCTTGAACCGGTGGAAGGAGAAGTCTTGTTTTCAGTCGAATGCGTCCAGAAGAGTTGAGTCGTTTGGGCCAAATGTTGCGGCGGCTGCGCCTCAATCTCACCACATACCGGGAAACCCAAAGAAGCCATTTAGGCTGTGCGAAAGCGCTCAATAGCTACATTGTCAAACCTCAAATCCTTTGCGATTTCCGTAATGTTAGTGGAAATTCGGACCATTTTCTGTTGTACCAGCTTCGCCTTGCCAGCCTACACGCTCCGCGAAAGCGTTGTTGTTGCCCAAACCTCCTGCGAGCGCCAGCCGATTCGGTGGAAGGTAGTCGCGCTCTTCCGCTGCTCTGTGCGGGGCTCGGCGTGCACACCGGGTCGACTGGAGAATCCAAATCTGTCCCGGCTCGGATGTTAAAAGTTTAATTCCCACGATAAGCCGATGAGATGAGCTTACCCGCGTGTGGAAAATAATATAACGACGCGAGCGCATGGCTCGAGTTTATGATTGCAGCGTGTGATTTGTAGGCAGCCTACGTGCGCTCGCTCCCCTCTCCTCTCCTCCTCTCCTCTCCTCCCTCCACCCTCCTCACCCATTCCGCCGTTTAGTTCCGTCTCTCTTCTTCTCGTTCTCACTTCTGGCCAAGCCACTCGAAATAGCAGGCGGGCATGTTTGAACTGTCCATGCATTAGAGCAGAGCAGTCAGCTTTGTGTAATTACACTCACCCAGTCCCAGCCACAGCAACTGCATAAGACAAAAGATCCCACATTCCTCTGTGGCCAGTCATAAATTATTGAATGTCCTAATTATTTTAGTCCCCGAGATGTTGCCAAGCTCCATTTTTTTTTTTACTACTGTAGCTTACTCCTTGACTCTTCACTCCCCTGGCAATTTTCGACTTGTTTCTTTCTTCATAGGCATATCCCTATATGACCTTTTTGTTCCTTTCATTTTTGCAACCGCCAGGAAATGAAGGGATGCTCCGACATATTGCCTTTTCACAATCTTGGAGTGATGCTGAATTTCTGTGAGGCGGTGATTTATTTTGTAATTTGCACAGCATCATGGAAGGAAATTGAGCATGATCTTGTTATCTGTTCCTTGCCCTCTTTAAGTGCTCTGGCATGCCGGTTTTTGGCATCTTAACATATAAATTCAAAAGGATCCCTTGAATCTCCCTGTCTCACTCCCTTTCTTTATTTCTTTCATACGTCCTTTCTTTTGGTCTCCGTGTGCACACTATCTTTTTTTTTTTTTACAACCTTCCACCTCATCTTCCTGTGGTTGCAGGGGTCATTTGAGTGTGTGGTTTAATCAGACCCATGGAGAGAAAAGGGGGGAGGCCAAGTCATCTTTCTTGTCACAATCATCTGTGTGCTTCACTGATTTTCGCAGAGATTTTCTATTACCCAACTTCAATTTTTTGGCCCGCCCCCCTCTGTTGCACTCTCGAGCCTTCTGTCTTCAGTCCCAATGGGTGTCTTTGAAGGTCAACGAGCTCTGTCTCTCACTCTCCCTCTCTCTTTCTCTCTCTTACTCTCTCTCAGCATAGTAGGAGAGAGAAAGAGAAAGAAAATGAGGGCATAGAGAAGTGTGAAGGAGGGTGTCCCAAATGTCCAGCATCGCACAGTCATCACTTTCCCCCATGACAGGACCAGCAAAGTTTGGCAGGATGTGAAGGATGGCTCTGGAGTGCTGAGGACCTGATTGCTGCCCAAATGTCCTCCAGCGCGAACAAGACTCAATCCAACAGTGTACTCGCGTACCCCATGGCCATCTTTCACACACAGGAGCAGTGAGCCGTCACCACGCACATCTCATTTACACACAGATGGCCTACCTATGAAAATATGTGAAGCCCACCAAGAGTGTTGAGCCATTTGTTCAAGAGTTCAAGCCTATGCCTTGTCCAAATGGTTTTGTTTCAGCAGTCAAATGCAAAAGGTTTTGCTTTATGACTCGGTCAGCCAAGTGTTGGTCAGAGAACACTTTTAATGTCTGGTACATAAATATTTTCTTCAGGAACATCAATCATCCTGAGGTTTTTAATTCAGTCTTATGTCATGCCTTGGCTCACGTCCTATACCTTTGAGGTTTAGTGTGTGGACCTTTTTTTTGCTGGGTGCCCACCCCAAGTTTGAAATTGTGTATTAGAATCAGAGAATTTAATAGTCGTCTGGAGTTCATCAACTGCATGCCACCGTGGTAGGGAGCAGTGTGATAACACAAGGGATACTGCAGCAAATGAAATTAGGAAAACAGGAATCAGGGTAATTAATGAGAGTGCCTCACACTGCACAGATTAATTAACCCTGTCCCTGATATTACCTTGCCACTTTCTGCCAAGGCAATGAATTACCCATATTCACATACATGGTACAATTAATCCTCTTTCCTGCCCCAAGTCCTCCATCATGCTCATGTACATGTCCTATTCAACACGTGGTTCCTCACTCATTTTAAATTTTGCCTATAATAAATCTTCCTGTGCCTTAAAATGGCAATTTCTCTGCTTCCCTCTTGCAGTTTCACACATTAGTCAACTGGTCATTGTACCAAAAATCCATCCTTTCCACTGTTCATTTTTAGCCTCTAAATACTGCTCTGTGCTGCAGACAGTTTCACGTTTCACCTAAGGTTCCAGGTGACTTTGACAAGGGCCAGATTGTGATGGCTTGACAACTGTGTCGGAGCATTTCCAAAACAGCAGGTTTTGTAGGGTTTTCCTGTGGGCAGTGGTTAGTACCTACTAAAAGAGGTTCAAGGAAGGACAACCAGTGAACCAGCGACAGTGTCATGGGCACCCAGGGCTCTCTGATGATGCACCATGGGAAGAAGGCAAGTTGGCTGAAACAGTGTGATGCCCTGGTCAATGTTCTTCTGGGAAACCTTGGGTCCTGATATTCATGTGGATGTTACTTTGACATGGAAAACTTTACCTAAACACTGTTGCAGACCAAGTACACCCCTTAATGACAATGATATTCCCTAGTGGCAGGATGATGAACCCTGCCACACTGCAAAGATTGTTCAGGAATGGTCTGAGGAACATGAGAAACCATGCATGGTGTTATTGTGGCCTCCAAATTCCCCAGATCTTAATCCAATTGAGCATCAGAGAAATGTGCAAAAACGTCTGGTCCATGGAAGCCCCAGCTCACAAAGTAAAGGATCTGCTGCTAAAGACTTGGTGCCAGATACCACAGTACAACTTCAGGTCTTTTGGAGTCAGATTGATGACTTGATGGGTCAGAGCTGTTTTGGTAGCACAAGGGGGACCTACACAATATTAGGCACGTGGTTTTAATGTTATGGCTGATTGATGCGTTTATACATACAGTCACTCACAAAAGAGAGTACACCCCTCACGTTTCTGCAAATATTTTATTATATCTTTTCATAGGACAATACTATAGAAATGAAACTTGGATATAACTTGGAGTAGTCAGTATACAGCTTGTTTTGTAGTATAGATTTGCTGTCTTTTGAAAATAACTCAACACACAGCCATTAATGTCCAAAGAGCTGGCAACAAAAGTGAGTAAACCTCGCAGTGAATGTCCAAATTGTGCCCATAGTGTCAATATTTTGTGTGACCACCATTATTATCTAGCACTGCCTTAACGCTCTTGGGCATGGAATTCACCAGAGCTGTACAGGTTGCTATTGGAATCCTCTTCCACTCCTCCATGATGACATCATGGAGTTGGTGGGTGATAGACACCTTGCGCTCCTCCACCTTCTGCTTGAGGATGCCCCACAGGTGCTCAATTGAGTTTAGGTCTGGAGACATACTTGACCATCACCTTCAGCTTCCTCAGCAAAACAGTTGTCATCTTGGAGGAGTATTTGTGGTCGTTATCATGTTGGAAAACAGCCAATCTTCTTATAGCCTAGGCCATATGTTGTGGAGAGCAACAATACTATTTCTCACATCCTCAGAGAGTTCTTTGCCATGAGGTGCCATGTTGAATGTCCAGTGGCCAGTATGAAAGACTCGTACCCAAAGCACCAACTTTAAAAGCTCTGCTCCCCATTCACACCTGGAACCTTGTAACTGTAATGAGGCACATGACACCATGACGGGACAATGACACAATTGGGTGCAATTTGGGCATGTTCACTGTGAGGTGTACTCACTTGTGTTGCCAGCTCTTTGGAAATTAATGGCTGTGTGTTGAGTTTTTTCAGAAGACAGTAAATCTATACTGCTATACAAGCTGTACACTGACTACTCTAAGTTATATCCAAGTTTCATTTC
>JAOVYV010000035.1:18057802-18065781 GCA_025674545.1 Hassar affinis | reverse complement strand
CAGGCTGGTCCAATTTAGCCATGAAACCTCCCACACAAAAATGACAGGTGTTTCAGTTTCATTGTCTAACCCCTGTATTTTGCTTGTTTATTTCATAGTCTTAGAGGTTGCATGTTTCCAAGGGTGGGCTGACCAAATGAGCAGGTGTCACCTAGCCTTGACTCATGGCAACAGAAACATAGCGCTGGACCGACAATGACTAAATTGGTATGAACATTTTAATCACCTCACAAAGTAAATCATCCATGGAGTGTTCTTGGCAATGAAGTTTATTTGAAACTGTCATTAAGATCCAGGTAAAATTGTAAATAGAAATGTACAAGCGAGTGGTAAATGTTAAGATATTTACTGCCTCACAGCAAAAAGGGCCTGGGTTCAATTCCCTGGTAAGGATCCTTCCTGTGTAGCGTTTTTATGTTCTCCCTGTGTCTGTGTGGGTTTCCTCTGGGAGCTCCAGTTTCCTCCCACAGTCCAAATACATGCTGTCAGACAAATTGGAGATCCTAATTTGACTCTAGGTGTGAGTGTGTGTCTGTTTGTGTGTGAAAATGTGAGTCTGCCCTGCAATGGACTGGTGGCCTGTCCAGGGTGTTTCCCTGCTATCCGTCCAATTAACCCTGGGATAGGCTCCACTAACCCCCATGACCCACTAGTAGGATAAGCAGCTTAGATAATGAACGAATAAATGAAAACATTTCTCCTGAAATCCTGATATCATCTTAAGTTCCAGAGACATAACTATAACTATAAGGACACCAACTGTTCTGGGATTTTTGTCTGCACAGTGGAGATGTGGTACAAAGTGCAGAGCCATGCTGTAATCTGTGATTGCTTTAAGGTGAAATGAATATGTGACAATCCAATAAAGCAAATGCTTTTACTGAGGGCATTTTTAGATTTCCATTGTATTAGATTTCCAATGGTGCTTCTCACTAACAGAGTGACTAAAGTATTAACACATTGTTTTATCTGATGGTTTCTAAATCTGTAACAGCATTTTTTTTCTTTTTGTGATACAAAGAGAGTGTACTATTTCTGCCACAGTGTGGCATAGGAGAGCCAGTATAGGTTTGTGTGGCATTGTGCTTGCTCTTTCATCAGCATATGTCTGCATGTATGACTCGTGCTGGATCAAGATGTTCAATTTCCTTTGTCTCAACTGCAAAAAAATAAATGTCAAATATGACTCGAGTTCATTCACAATGCAAATATATACATATGAGAGAAAAAGACAGAAAGAAAGAAAGAAAAATGAGACAAATAGAAGACAGATAGGAATTAATATGATATGTTTCTTTGTTTTGGTCTTAATGAATAATAAATGCCTAAATTCACTTACTGATACCTATGTGTGTATGCAATGTGGTGAGCATACCGATGCATTCTCCTCTGTTTCTCTCCCTCATGCGCTCTCTCTCTCTCTCCATTTTGGGAAGGATGCTGTGAGAAAGGGGAGGAGCGAGCTAAAATTGGTACCTCTAAGCAGGAAAGCCCATATATGGTCTCTAACAGTGTTGTTGTCTGACGTATGCATAGCAGGTACATTGTACACTGCCAGGGAAGAAGGAGAGGGGAGGGATTTTAAGCAACATTCGGCGCACGTGTGCGTCAAAGTGGGAAGTGGCTCTCTATGTGCGAGAGTCTCTGTGTCAAGCGTGTGCGTCACATTGAGTCAGAGAGTGTCTCATCATGAGTGTGCGTCAGTGCTGTTGCTGAGCAGTCCATGCTCCCGGGTAAGAAAGTGAGAGAGCATACAGAAAGGAGGGGATGCTATGGAACACCAGAGAGAATGGGAGTGATGGACAGATGATAGTGAACGAGCACAGAGAAGATGCAATGGCTAAAGACAAAGATGCAGAAGACACGGGCATGTTTAAGTGCACTTTAATATAAATGCATTTGATTTTGACAGCCAAATACACTTATCAGCGACACAAAAAGAACACTGATCCACAATGTCCATTCTTCATATATAGCATATGTCAAGTATCTTTTCATCATATACAATACAAAGGTCTCTGATATGTACAGATCTGTAGTTTATACAAATGTACAAATGTATACATCTTATTACCTTACTGAAACCTCAGCACATGCCTGTCTAGAGGCATGTACACCAAACATTCATTCTGTATAACAGCACGCATACAGTATAATACTTTTTGAACTTAGCATGTAAATAGGTAGAACGTAGGAATCAATCCTTTACTTGACCGTAGACAACTCTACGTTAGCATGTCGACATCATGGGAATTGAACCATTCTCAACCCATGTCGACTAGAACTGAATAGAAATAGTACCCCATCCCTATTGTCCTCTCCATTTTTAAAACAAAAATTCACATTGTTCTTGTTTCGTTTTTTTTTTTTTTTTAAACGCCTCTCAAAAAAGAAGAATTGGTCATTCACACGGTCATGTTCACCACTCTACACCGCACACAGTAAAGTTACGATGTTACTGTGGTATTCACTGTATAAATATGCTGCCTGGCTGGGTTCAGCAAGCCTTGGTTGTGCGAAGCATACAAGAATCATACAAGAACAGATTGCAAGCATTACAAATATTGATGCTGCAAAAGTCCAGTGCATTTGCATCTAGCCTTGCCCATGAGCATGGTTGACCAAGGGACTGGTTAACACTAGCCAAAGTATCAGTCCAGTGGAGTGCAGTCATCTTTTGTTCTTCTCAATGTCAGCTGGTGGCTGGTGTCTTCTCCAGGCGGTGTCCACTGGACAGTTTAAAGAGTGCTGGAAACTTGACCTCTCTTTGCACACTGGCTTATATATGTTCACAGAATAAAGAAACATTTGTACACCACACTGATACACAGATTTGTAAAAATAGCATAGCAGCCACAAACCCAAAGCTCAATGTTGCCTAGATTTCTTGTTTAGTTGTGCAGTCGGCATTGTTGTCTTCAAATGAGTGAAAACAACACAAAAATCTAAATGTTGACGATTTCTATAGAAATTGCTAGTTATGGTATTAAATGACTGGGTGCATTTTCTATACATTGGGCTTTGTGTGTGTGATGCTGCCATTATAACTGTTAAGCTGTAACTGGTTGTTTTTTATCTGAGATATGAAGGTAAGATTTTATGTCCACATCGTCAGAGTTCACAACTTCAGAGTATTTTCACTACGAGTGAATACAAATGCAAGTCTGTAAGTTGAGCTGCGCTTGCAAAGTAAGAGATCTTAATCTCTGATAAAAGCTCATGTTACAGTAAAGCAGAGACAAAAAAAACTGACATCCAAGTGCTTTCACAACTTGGTCAACGCAGCTAGTGTATTGCATCATTGTTGAGATGGTGCACCATTCCTGACATATAAATTCATGGAGAAATACATGAACAAAATATGACTGACTCTTTTCTTTTCTCATATGAGCAATATGAGGAAGTCTTTTATCCTTATATACATTATGTATATAATTATACAGTTAAATAATCTTCACTTTTTAGTAAAAGTAGCTCCATGAAATATGACAATATGCCATACTTAATGAAGTAAGTCACAGACTTATTTTAGAACGGAGGATCACTTCCACTCCCATCTGCAAGACAAAAAGAAAGAAGAACAAAAGGTTAGCTTATTAGGTTATTCAATATTTCAATATTTAGTATCATTCTATTAGTTCAAGTATAGGTTTGCAGAAAGTTAACTATTCTTACCTTTGTGGAAGCACTGTTGTGGCAGGTGACTTTGGAGTTGATACAACTCAGGTTGTTGCCCCAGGCCAGGGGCGATCGAGGCACCTGCCCCAAACATGGGTTCCAAGGCGGCCAGCTCCTCGAGGAGGGACTGGGCGCAGGGCAGACCAGGCGATGCGGGGCTGACAGGTGAGGAGACAGGCACCGTTGTGACAGGTGAGGCTGTCAGCTGTAGCGGTGGAGATGCCGGGATACTGGTTGACAGTGGTGATGACACAACCTCTGTCTCCATGGCAACTTCGCCTGCCGCCTTCCCATCCACTATGTCACCCTTGCTGACTGACGACAGTGTGGCCCCGCACCCGGCCGCATGGTTAGAGTGCGCCGATTGGACGCTACAGAAGTGGCCGGCACTCATAGCAGAGACCCTGTCAAAGTGCAGGGGTGGATGCCAGCACTCAGGAGTTGGTGGGGAAGAGGGAGAACTGGAGGGAGAGGAAGGGGTGGAAGAGAGTGATGGTGAGGAGAGATCTTGGAAGATGGTCTCTAAGACACTCTCTTCAAACAGAGAGTCATCGTCTGGGAAGATGGGCAGATCCAGACCTCTCCAGGATTTGACAGGATAGAATTCACCCAGAAGCGAGATGGTCTCAGGTCCTTCTGAGTCAGGTGAGGGAGATAAAGGTTGAGGAGAGATAGGAGAGGGTAACAGCTTAGAGAGGAGAGGATCTAGGTAGAAGCCCTCAGCTAGTGTGCTTATGTGATGGGCTAAAAGGGAGATCTCAGTTCTTTCTTTTTCTCTCTCTTGCTCAAGTGCGAAGAAAGACAGGCTTGGTTGTTTTCCAGGTGAGGTTTCAGGTGTGAGCAGGCCTTCAGGAGGGTAGGGGAGTGGCCCATATGGGACATCGACATACAGTGGACCTCGAACCTCAGGCAGGCTCATAACAGTGCAATCCCCATCACCTGGACTATCTGGGGTTGGAGGAAGCTTCTCATAGAGTGATCCACTGCAAGGCTCTGATGGAAAGAGAATTTCAGTTGACAAAGCTGGCAAGGTGAGTGGCACCAGGGTGGAAAGTGTGGTAGTTGGAGGAGCAGGGCTGCCCTGAGGGTTTGAGGGAGCAGATGGAGAAAGAGAGGGAGCTACTGTAGTTGTGACTGTTGCAGTTGGCGGAAGGGGTGGAGGTGTGGTGGCACCAGTGGGATCAAAACTGAAGAGGGGTTCCCCAAAGGGAAAGCTGCTGCTCCCTAGCTGAGGCGTATATGGAGGGGTACACACAAACTCCTTAGTCTGCTGGGCCTGGGAGGTAGGCACAGGGGGTAAAGGAAGGGGCAATGAAGGTAATGGAGGATCTACCTGAAAAGCAGGTGGCAGGAGAATGTTCTGAGTGAGGAAGTCTAAATCTGACACAGTGGCGACCGTGTCTGGGGATGAAGAAGCTGAAGGCCTGTCCAATGATTCACTGGGTGGCTGCTGGAACAAGGTGTCTTCCTCTAGAGAGGAAAGACTGGAGCGTGGACCACTTTCCATTGGCATTGGTTCAATAGAAGAGCTTGTTCCTTGTTCCTCTGTAGACCCGGTGCTGCACACTGCCATGCTGAAGTCAAATGATTGGCCTGAGAGTCCACTGCTCCCAGGTGTGAACACTTGGTCTGGACTGGAGAGTGTATCAGGACTCTGCAAGCTGATTGTGTCTTGTTGGGAGGTGCTCGTGCTCAGCACCATAGAGAGCTGGGTCTCTTCAGAGCTCAGTTGTTGCCTCACTGCCCAGGCTTCTGACTCACTAGAACATGGAAAATAATGTAACATGTTAATGATATTCATTCTCAATTGAGTATCAATAGACCTGGTCACTTTATCTACACATAAATGTATCAGACTTGAGCTTTACCTTATGACATAATTGTTGCTGCTGATTGGGTTTTCTCCAGTCTCCAGCTGCAGAACCATGTAAAGCCAAACCCACGAATGATCCCCAGCCTCCACACGAACCACCATTTCAGCTCTGCCTTCTCCTCCTTCTCTCACTTTGTGGAAAGAGAAGATGAAATAGATGAGTCAAGATATTCCACGCAGCATGAGATTTTGAGTCATGCTTCCTCTCTGTGAGTGTTCGGAAGTGCTTTGCTACTAGGCTGAGGCACTGTGATAGTTACTCATAGTCTAAAGGCAGTGATAGCTGGTGGTATGGTGAGCATAGCTTATACTGTCTTGAACACGAGATTACTCAATAGACACTCACAAAGGCTGCGATGCTGAGCTGAAGCGTGTGTAAGATCCTGTGGATGGAGTAGGCTGTACCAGGAATGAGAGCGAAGAGTTTCCACATCCATACCCAGATAAACACTGACACTGTGGAGAACAAAGACAATACTGATGAGAAGTTATAATATATCTATCATATTCTAATTTTAACAATAGTGATGAGATTAGATAATAGCCCATTAAGAGGACACCGGTCCTCACCTGTCCTGTGCATCATGCAGTCTCATATCACGACTGTGTTGTGAGTGAAAAGACATTAGGAGAAAACTGCTCTCCAATGATGAGGTCAAAGTTTGTTCAGTGGAGGTGCTGGGTCGGGGTGGGTAGGGTTCCAGAGGTGCACAAAAGCACACCCACACTGGATTGGAGGTCCAGTAAGATCCTGGGGGAGAAGGACCAGGAACTGGTGACAAGCAATGAGCTCGAATCAAAACAAGCTTGTTGCCAGCACTCTGCCTTCGCACTGACTTGGAGGTGTTGAAACGGCAGCGGAATAGTCGATCTAAATGATAAAGGAGGGAAGAAAAAGAAAATTATCTTTCCCTGCATACATGAACGGCTCAACCACACTTGGACAGTAAAGAATATGCCAACATTTACACCTTACCAGTATCAGGGGAAGTTGGAGGCACCAGGTTACTCCTCATAATAGCATGGTCTGTAGGGTCTATTATGTCATACACACTGTCCCCTTGGGCAACCAAATCTACCTGAAAATTCATTCAGAATGTTTCATGAGGAAAATGGAACATACAATTCATGCTTTCATTGATAAATTGTATAATAAAAACGTAGGGCTATGGTAATAATAAAAATATCTATATTCAATCTTACCATTGAGTGTCCAAGGTGCTCAGAGACACTGTCTGATAAGTAAAGTAGCTTTCCTTCTGCAGTCAGTAACAGCAGAAAACCTGGCATTGATTGCACCAGCTCAGAAAGCTCGTGAAACGAGAGAAATCCTGCACTTTCCTCAGCACTGCCAGCTGCAGCTGCCTCTGAAAGAAATGATGCACAGTGAAACAGTGAATCATTCACGTATTCTCCAGACATAAGTGCAACCATCATTTCAGTACCATGGTCAGCAACCGTGAGTTAGCACCACGGACAGCGGCGGGCAACCTCTATCAGTCTACAGGATATGGTTCTGTCAGCTCTCTAATCTAATTCACCAGTGAAAAATCTGTTCAGCAAGATCCACTTGTTGCCATAACTCACATAGTGCGCATAGGCAAAAAGACTACAGATCAAAATCGGCTTCTAATCGATTGCTTTTTACAGACGCATCCATCAACAGGCCACTTTAAGAATACCAAGATGATGTACGATATATGCAAAATAAAACACTATTTACCTTGGCAGAAGAAGACCGATTTTCTCGTATATATGCACGCCAGGGACATGATGTGTAGATAGGAGAGGCGTGTCTTGTCCGCATCGGAGATAGGCAACAAGTCTCTCAGGTTCCGTATCTCTGTGTTTATCTGGTCTCTCCGAGCTTTCGAGGCTCCTTTAGTTGAACGGTACATCGTGGTCGATGTTCGAAGGGAAGCTAAACGGTTATTTGACGATGTATTTTTGACTGTAGAGTAACTGAACGAAAGCCCTTTCCTTGAATGCGGTCAGAGACGAACTCTGTCACGGTATGTTCACATGTCCGGCTTTTCCTCTTCGGTTCCGCCAAAGCGCCTGCGGACCGGAGGCTGGCTGGATATTTCCTCCGGTTTGGAGTGTTGGTCGGTTCGGCTGGTGAGAAAGCCTCTCGCCCAGATATCGGGAGCCCGTAAATCTGGTGGAGTTACTATGATTGCCGGTTACTTATATAGGCTGGTGTAGGGGGGCTCCCAACGCGCCAACATCGACGTAAGAAGGAGAGAGGGGAAGGGGGGTTGCTTTAGCTGATTTGATGTGCCTCATATCAATGCTCACAAGGCTGAAACTCTCTTCTTTCACCCCTCCCAACTCTTTCACTCTTGACTCTGACTCCGCTCCGACGTCAGCACCCTCTCTCTCGGTTGATGACGTAGGCTTGAAATCGGGAGCCCCGGCGACGCAAAAA
>JAOVYV010000035.1:18031987-18045334 GCA_025674545.1 Hassar affinis | reverse complement strand
AAGACGATCATCAACACCCTCCACAAGGCCACAGAAGGTCGTTGCTGAAAAGGCTGGCTGTTCACAAAAGAAATATTGTAATCATCTGAGATACTGAGATACTGGATTTCTGCTTTTCATGAGCTACAAGACATAATGATCCAAATAAATAAAAAAATGCTTGAAATATGTCGTGCAATGAATATAAAATCTATGTCAGTTTACCTTTTTCAAATGAAATTATGAAAAAAATTAACTTTTTCTACTATATTCTAATTTTTTAAGACACACAAGTATACTCAATTGTGATGGCCTCACCTGTTACCAGTTAAAATTATCATTGTGGAACCTTCCAGAACAGAGTTACTTGTATTTCTTGTCTTATTTTGCTTCTGTAGCAATTTTTTAAAGTGTTTCAAGTATCAGTTTCTAAAGTTGTTTAGGTTTAACAAATAGGGAGAAATTAAGTTTGTCATTCAAAACACTGAAAATCTTTTTTTTTCTTTTATCTGTTAAATGAATGTTCAAATGAATTAACAAATGATAGAGTTCAGTTTTTATTGCATTTTTAAGTGTATAAAGTGTATAAAGAATTGGAAAACTTTCAATGAAAACTTTCATCCCTGTCTGCTGAGGTACCATGAATTTGTTTTGTCTACTTAAAATGTTTTGTCTATATGGTGTTGCTATTGAAGAGACTTCACGGAGTAAGAAAGGACACCCCAATGGCACAGAGTTAGTAAGCAAGTAAAAAAGAATGAAGGTCAAATATAGACCATAATACAAATCAATGCGACATAGGAGTCTGTAGCCAGAAGGACACTGTATTATCATATTTATTACAGTAATAAGTCCAACAAAAGTACAACTCTGACAACATGGTATGGCAACCACACAGATAATGTGAATATTAGTGATCATTTTGGGGGCGGAAGAAGATACAGACATGTAGATGTAAGACTGAGTGGTTACTGGAGAATAGTAATGGTACACAAGGCACAGAAAGAAGTTTGCAGAGCTGCATATATTATTTGTACACTAAAACTGCTACATGTATCTGCAAAACAAAAAGGGGGAGAATGCATGGGCCGTCAGCAAGAGCTGTGGCAAAAACTAATCAGTGGAATGAATTTGTGCTAAGAAAGAAAAAAAAATAGAAAGAAAACACATCTCAAGTATAAAGAAGCAATTTTGAAAATGAGCAGGGATGGCAAAAGAGGTATGAGAAAGGCCAGAAGTAAAGGTTATATGGATTGTACAGCAGATTTTGAAATGGTAGTGCAGCTCCTTTTTTATTGGTATTGTATATTCATACACAGTGTAGTAAAACCATGTATGGTATAAGTGTGTCTGCAATTATATTACCTGCTTGGAAGACCAGCATCACTTGTGAAGTAGTAGTTGTATAGTTTGTTTTGATTTCTTATGAGATAGCTTGGCATTGCTCTTCCAGCGACCTTGGGGAGATGTTCTGATAATTATACCAGTATCTCCAACTCAATCCCTCCTCATCCTCAATGGATACATCATCCATACTTCACACCTCTGCCACTTTTTTTTTTATTTGATAGCCATTCTCCCCCTCCCTGCTCTAAATGTAATTTAGAAAGAATGAGGCCCCACATAGACTGACAAGCGAAGAGCTGAACTAGTCTGGTAGCTCATGAGGGGGTTGGCTGAAAGCATTTCCAAGTCCAGAACATACTCTTTGGGTCCAGTCACGGCACGGGCTAGCACGAGCATGGCACTGATATTGTTGATTTGCTAAAGGAGAAGACAACAAATTTGGCTTAGAAGTCTGCATTATTAAGGAAATTAGCATGTGTAACAAGATATTACTGTAACCACACACCACTGCATATACCTGAGTTAGATGGAAACATGTATGGACAGAGATAATGTAACTATATGAGACATGATCTACTTTTCTTCACTGCACATTTATGGCTGTAGAAATCTAAATAAAGCCTAAGCAACAGTACTGAGCAGTGTCCCGCCTATTTGTTAGGGTATTAAAACCTATAAACAGAAAATCTGGCACCAAAATAGAACTACATTGTCCTCAAACTTTGGCAATTTTCCACTGTTTAAATCAATGCCCACTCCCCCTCCTTTCCTGCCTCCCAGGGCCATGTTCTCACATATTAACTGCTCACATTTTGGCTTCACTAGTTTAAATGCCAAAAATAGACAGATTGCAGGATATAATCCAGTTCAAAATGCAAGATCTCTTAGAACAACCTTCAGAAAAGGAACCCCAGGAGGTTTTAAATCACTAAACGTGAATAAATTGCGTCTCACCCTGATGTAGAAGTCTCCATTGTCATCTCCAGAGCGGATACGGAAGGTGTTGTAGGCTCCAGGGTAGACGCTCGTGGCCTGGATCTGGAAGATGTCAGAGGGTACGGACCGGTCTGAGGTGATGCTCATATAACGGTGCACAATGGAGAAGGGCAAGTCTCGACAGCCAGGTTTAGAGACAGGACACACACAGCGACTAGACAGACAGGGTAGTAAGGGTTTAACAATATTGGACATAGCAGATACATGATTTGAAAGGAGCACCATTTTTTAAACAAAGAGGTCAGAACGAAATGTGGAGCTGAAGCGATTCAGGGATAGCTACAACCCTGTCTTTCTCACATTTTCATTTGTCTGGACGGTGATGTTGTATTATTCTTTTTATCTACTGGTTCAGTAGAAAAATGTAGGCCTTAAGAGTATTAAATTGCACTACAGTATTCTTCACAAGTCAGAAAAATTCATAATCTTGGATGGTCTCATTTAACCTCCAGATATTTCTTTAGAACATAAACCTTCTACACCATTTATTATCAATGTCAGGGTTTGGAAAGTTATAGAGTGTATTATTGAATTATGCTTTTAAGCAATCCAGAGATTATGGAAAATCTCACAGTCCTATTTTAACGATGGAGGATATAAATGAGATTATGGGCTACAGACGCTAAAACCACTTCACTCACTTGTTTGATACTTGAACATAGGGCTCCTGACAACGGTTTGTGTCAAAGCACTGATGACCGCCATGAAGGTTCACACACGTCTGGCTATCAGTGCACTGGTGCGCTCCTGTCTCACACTCATTTATATCTACATTAAGACACACATACAAATCAGAAATGGAATGAAATGACGCAAATCTAGTAGTCAAAATGAGAAAATAATGCAAGGCTGAATGAGGTCAGGGAATGAAACAGAGACAGAGGTTGACCTTGGCAGAGACGAGTCCCAAGGAGCTGGTAACCTTCTGGGCAGACACATGAGAATTTGCCAGGCTCATTTACACACTGGTGCTGACAAAGGTAACTAGAGAAACTGCACTCATCTATGTCTGTGTCAAGAATAAAAAAAAATATATATCAGGAGGTGGGTTAAAGTAACAAAATGAAAAGTAGTCAGTCATATGCTGTTTACATTACATTTCGTTGCGTATGTTTGCGATTCTGTCACTCACCTTTGCAGGTGAACCCGTCTGGCCCCAGCTCGTAACCCTGCTCACAACGGCAGAGGAAAGTGCCATAGGTGTTATAACACCTCTGACTACAGGGGGCGCCCATGTTGCACTCATCCACGTCTGAAACCACAAATCATGACACAGCAGACACAAATTATAAGTGTGCTTTATAGGGCACGTTTCATGGAAAAAGTGCAGTCATGATGTATTCAAAACGTGCCAATGTGGAACTTTATTTATTCTTTTTATTTTTACATCAGTGACAAAAAAAATAATTATACAGGTGCCTTGGGTAGACTAAACACCACATAATGATGAATGCCAAATTATTTAATAGTGTTTGTATTTAAATTCATAAGCATTGGTGTGAGGTTATACAAGGTAACAGACACAGGAATGGCAGGTTTGTTTTTTCAATACACCAAATCTAATGTAGGATTTGCCCCAGTACTTTGGAATACCACAGTAATTGTTCCCTTATGTCACCACAGTGTCACTTATTCACTGAATTTGAGGTGTTGTGGAAGTTTGTTTTGACTTTGGCCCCTGTTCAGAGGAGCTGAGGTGTAGGATGGTATTGTACAACAGCATGTGGGCCTGGTTTTCCAAATTACTGTATGTGCACAGTTTGAGTGTGTGTGGAGGATGGCCTATGACTCAGGGCACAGCATTGTTGGCTATGCGTGGGGGTGGCAGTGTGTGGGCACACTCACCAATGCAGGAGCGATTGTTGCCTGCCAGCTGGAAGCCAGGCTCGCACTGGCACGAGAATGAGCCGGGCACGTTAACGCAGCGGTGCTGGCAGTACCGGTACCGACACTCATCAATGTCTGACAAAAGTGAAAGGGGAAAAAATTCAGGTGAACTCCACATTCAGGTCAATCTGCTTATTCTTCATGAGCACCTTCATCAACACAATCACACTCAGCTAAAGGGCAAACGCTCCATATCCTAATGACACTGGTTCTCCAAATTAGAGAGGAGTGGAAAACATTTTAAACTGCCCTGGCTGATAATCACAAATGAGCTTCTCAGCTTTTTACTCCTTAAGCATTGCTGGCTCATATTTTTTTGCACGTATAAATGTCAGGAAGGTGGACACTAATATAATAAATGCTCTCATGGAAATCTGACCCTCTATGGCAGGAGTATGTACGGTAAGTACATGCAGTATGAACTGGCTATATGCAGATTCTGTTTATGCTTCTTTAAAAGTGTGGCTCCTTTTTTACCGATGCACTCCGGCCCCACTTTGCGGTATCCATTAGGGCACTGGCAAGTGAATGAGCCTTCTGTATTGATGCAATCCTGACTGGGCTGGCAGTCATGTTCATCCCTTTCACACTCATCCACATCTGTGAAAACATCAAAACAATTCAGTCTGCAGGTAATGTGAGCCACGTTTGAGTTCACCATTGTGCCTTACATATCTGCTGCTGCACTGGTATTTTGTTACTGCAGCAGAGAGGCCACTGATTTATGACCAACAGCTTGAAGGAATAAAGAAAATGCTGTGTGACTTTATGCTGAGTGCTGAGTAATACAACTGCGGGAGGCATTAATGAGGGTTTGAGTGCTGCTAGCAGCTGGGAAATAGTTTAACCCTCCAAATCCTTTCTACCTCCTACAGACTACCCCCTGCCAAGTCATGCAAAACTCCCAGACAACCTCTTTGTCTTCCATACCACCCGTTTCCAAATAGCTGAATTGTCCCGGGACCCGTAACCTACAATAAACACTTCTGCATACAGCGTATAACCCGAACGTCTTTCCTTTTATCAATTCCATGCAAAGAGCAGAAACTAATTATGACAAATGGTGCCTTTACAATACACATATTCACACTGTCAGTCATTCCTGCCACCTGTTCACTAACACCCACACTGCACACCCCTCCCCAAACATGCACATTTCCAAACACACTCACCCACACAGCTGTCTCCATGAGCCTCGTAGCCACTGGGGCAGGGGTTGTAGGGCTCGCTTGAGGTGTTGCTCACACCAGCAGGGATTTGGTTGGGTGGCTCATGGGCAGGGATTACTGAGGCAGAGCGCGGGAGACACAAGTAGCCGCCATAATGGTTGAAGCATTTCATCTCACCCTTACACGCCTCTGGGATAGTTTCACATTCGTTTATGTCTGATTGGGAAAAGGGAACATGCCCAGAGAGTTTGCTTCACTTTGTAATAACAGGAGCCTTTTTTCATGTTAATATATTTAAAACAAAGACATAATGTATGCACTATGATCAAGAAGCATGGAGATGTTTAACCTTTGCAGTGTTGAGTTTGTGGATCCCAGTGATATCCATCTGTGCATTCCTGAATTTTCAGCATAGAATAAAGGAGCATGAATGTAAAAGCTTGCATACTACGCATTTGTAGACATATGTTTATCAAATAAACAGAGAGGAGTGAAAGAAAAAGAGTGGGAAACAGTTCCCTCCCTCCTTACCGTGTAGGTGTCACTTTCTGTGGGTGGCTGTGAAATAGCTTGGTGGAAGAGCACAGAAACGCACACACACACAAATGAAAGACACACGGACCACATCTTCACAGAGTTCGACACGTTCACCTGCCTCTTTGGAGCTCAGAGAAAACGTACAAATAGCGTGTCAAATGCAGACGCACACTGGGACACGCTGCAGGGTCTCGGGTAAGGAGAAGAATGACGGCTGTAAGTCAAGGTTCTGGATCACACTGAGGAATCTGGAGGACACAGGGAAAATGAGAGGGAAAGAAAACCAAATAAGTTCCTTAAAGTTTAAGAATTCTCATGCATTCTGATCTCTCCGATTTGCCTGACTGCTGAATTGGAGATGCTAATTTTCCAGTTGCCAAAATGTCTTTGGATTGTGGGAGAAAACCAGGGATCATCCAAACTGCACACCAAAAGCACACTGGTAACTTGGCCAGGGAATCAAACCCATGTCCTTCCTGTTGTGAAGCAACAGCATTCTACACTGTGCCCCCCCCCCTGAAACTTCTGACATTCAAAATGTCTATGATGTCTTCGTTTGTCAGAGATTTAATTGCACCATGTGACTTTATTGTAATCTGTATTGTAATCCATTATTTGTAAAGCTTGAATAGTTTAATTGTTGCCACAGATGTCACGTGTAAAGATCTAAACTGACCTTCATCACAAGGTCAGCATGTATGTGGCAACCTGATGGCTCCCTCTGGTGGCTGAACTGGATTTGCACACAATTACTCACCTCTTTATTACAATTGCATGGCATCGCAGCCTTTTACATGCAGTACATAACCACACTTAGGAACATTTGAACAGACTGTAAGTCTAACAACTCACCATTCATCCTATCAGGCATTTTGAGTTAGAACATGTTCTGAAATCCAAAGAGAGAGAGAAAAACAGCCTGAAAGAGCTCATTTAGAGTTTTAAACTTCAGCTGCTGTTCTTGGTAAGAGAGGGGGCTGAGATTTCTAAGTAAATCTGTCAGCTTGAATAAGTCCTGTCTTACGAGTCTCTTGCTTGGAGAATAAATAGAAAAGCAGCCAAATGCAGGACTTATAAAACATTTCTGTTTCTGGACTGTGTAGTGCAGTGCAGTAAGCTGGTTTGTGCCAGAGAGAAAATAGCATGGGGGAAGATCATAACCACTGTCTTCCTGATGCATGAACACACTCACGCACACAAACATTCAGATGCATGCTGTAAAGAAAACAGAAGCTGTCTTGACGCCAAAACATGAATGTCTTCGTCAGACCTTGTGGTCACGGTGTGGAAGGCTTTGGCATGTGCACTGGTATATTCAAATTGCCTTAAAGTGATAAACATCTAGCCACAGGGCAACATGCACACGCAAACACACGTTGTGATTTTGTTACATCAGCTTCCAAATGAGATTGCATTGCTTTGGCCAAAACCACACGATGTTGTTCGTCATGACTTGCAGTACACAGTACAGGGAAACCTCAAACATGAAATAATCCCATTAAAGACTCAATGCACCAGCAAATGTGATTTGTGATAGAATTACCTTTTACTATGTCCCTCTGACATGTCCATCTTTAAGCACAGTGCGTGTTAATACATGTTTAAAAGGCCAAACACGCACACCTATGTGTAGAAGATCGGCCAGATTATGAGCTATATGGTGCACCTTGTGACACAAATTCCTTTGGAAAGTCAAAGAAGACTATTTAAAATAACCCATTATTATTTTTTATCATTTCCACTCTCCATATAATATGTGGCCAGTTGCCAGTCGTCAGCCTTATTTATCCAAGGGCTATAGGTATTTCTTTGCATTCACTCTATCACTCTATCTATCACTCTATCTATCTATCTATCTATCTATCTATCTATCTATCTATCTATCTATCCACCTATCTATCCATCTATCTATCCATCTATCCATCTATCTATCCATCTATCTATCACTCTATCTATCACTCTATCTATCTATCACTCTATCTATCTATCTATCTATCTATCTATCCACCTAGCTATCAGCTATCCACCTATACATCTATCTATCTATCTATCTATCTATCTATCTCAGCAAGCATATAATATATAGTTTGAGAAATCCAAGGGCAGGGCAGGACTGTGTCAGACACTGGTCAGTATAAGTTTGGTGGTAAGGGCAATTTAGACTGCAGTGGTGTGCCAAGTGTCCGTCGGTTTTCTGGAACGCCACTGCTGAGGATGTGGGCAGGGCTCTCCACTCGGGTCAACCGGCCTGTGGCAGAGTTTTCCCAGAGTATTGCATCCTCAGGAAAGCCCCTTCAAGTTCACTGGAAGGAGCAAGTAGGTCTACATAAAATGGGCCTTTTCAAGACCTATTTTATACCTTATGCTCTGAGTGTGGAGATATTAATGTTATTTTACTTCATTAATGCTTATTAATTATAAACCTTATATGGTGTATTTGGTGCATAAAAGCAAATAAGTACATTTGTGCATGTGGAGTCAGTCTCTAGGACTAGGCATTATGTTCATCTTCAATAATCTTTAACAGTCAGATGGATCTTAAAACCCTGCTTTCATTGGTACACATTTGAGGACTATTCATGCAGCAAGACATATGATTTTTTCCATGCAGTCACATCATCCTGTCCTGTGACGTGTCTGTGCTTTGTTCTGTTCTGCTCAGCTGCCCAGGAAGCTGGCCTTCTGTCATTTTGCTTGAAACACTCTCATTGTGGACATGGCTTCCTCAAACCAAATAATGCAATGACTGCCTGGATCACCACTGACCAGTGTAAACCACAGTAGTGTGTTTCTTGTTTTTCAGTACTTCATATGCATGTCATAAATTTATATTGAAAGCCATGGCAGACCGTTCAATATATGTACAATCTACCATGACTTTTAATATAAATGCCACTCTGGCCCAGCAGACTTGGTTCTCAGGCAATATTGTAAAATTGCTTGCATTACATTGTAATGCACAAACATATTAGATTAGGTTATAAGTGAAGCACAAGGGCATTTCTTATATAAATAAAGACAATGCAGAGATTTACAGTACCTGCAGTGGTGCTGAGCCCCAGGGAACAAAATGCTTCTCTTCCTTTGAATAAATGCTCAAGTCAGCACCAAGCCATATAAAATAATGCAGGCAAATGTTAGTAATTACCAAAAATACATAAATAAAGGTCAAGAAGCTCTTTGCAGTATAGAAGTAGCTTGTGTTAGTATAGTAGGCTACTGTTCTCAGCTGTGACGTCATGTGGGCATTTAATTGTGTGTGTGTTTTCTCTTCTTGTTATGGCACCTGTGTTTCTTCAGGGGGCCAAAATGTTTTTGTAGGCACAACTGTTCACACCACTAAGTACCTCGGGGATTTTCTGCATGCCCAAACCTTCAGAGATCCCAAGAGTTGTCTATTTAATACAATGAAACTAAGAGTGCACTGAAACAAGAAGCACACAGACACAAGCAGCTCACATATATTAAATCCACTGTTAAAAGCCAAAGCCAGTGTACCCCACTCATCTGAAACGGGTATCAGACAAAAGTAGCATTTAAACTAGTTGTGAAATAGTAGCTGGAAATTGGTTTGGAAAGTTTTGCAATACTACATATGTGACGCATGATGTGCAACAACGTGCTGATGATTGGGTAAGAGACACTAAACGAATAGTCACTGCTGTCCGGTGTACCTCTGAGGACTAGCTGAATATACGTAGAAATGACAAGAAGGCTGCATGGTGGTTATATTATGTACTGCTTCATTTACTTATTTATTTTTTGTGGCTGAACAAAAGTAGCCTGATAATCAGACAAGCATGTATGAAGTACAAAGATTTTAAAGAGCCTGGGAATGATTAAAAACCGTCTCCCTCTTTTTTGTCTTACACACATACACTCATACATTCTCTTCCTGTCTCACTGTCTGCCTGCTCTCTCCTCCTCATGGCCTTCAATTTGATGCCCACATTCAGCATTTTTGCATCCGCACTGATATCAGTTTATCACATAATCATATATTCAGAATGGATCAGCATCATTTTATTCTTCAGATACATACTTCATTTCAAATATAACATGCATACTTACAGAACACTTTTTTTTGCGAGAACTTTCTTCTGGATGTGGCCTTGGATTCCGCTTTTAGAATGTGTCTCTGGCTCTTCCTCTACAACTCCTCTTCTCTTCCGGTCTCTTTTGCTCTCGGTTGCTCCTCTCTGGCCCTTCGTCTTCTTCTACTGCCTTGTTCTGCCTCTTCAGTGGGAGAGTGAGGGAGTGTGGATACAGACAGCTGGAGTGTGAGCGTGTTCACAAGAAAAGGAGGGACAGCCCATTCTGACCCCCCCTCTAGGCCCCCTGTGCAGCTATCCTCCGCCCCCCAGACACTCCCGCCTCACCCCCCAGGATGAAAATTCCTGGTCTGTGGCCCAAATGACAAAATTCCAAATCTGTCCGATTTGCCAGGAGAACAACAGTGCATAGATTCACAGTTGCACACATACACTTTAGGGCTGTAACGCACCTGGTTTCATTTAAACTCACCCCCCACAGCTTGCAACTTTCTCTCCATTTTTCCCCCCTCCCACCTCAATTCAACCTTCATCTCACTCATCTTTTTCACTCCACTCCACTGCTCACTCGCTCCCTTTCATACTCCAGATATTTATAGCATGGGAGAGAGGCTGGTGGAATGTGGTCAAAAATTAGCAAGAGAAGAAAAAGAAGGGGAGCGAGAGAGACTGAGAGAGAGTGAAAGAGACAGAGTGAGAGAGAGACAAAGAGGCGGAGGAATAGACTTTTGCACGTCTACACACGTCTGCTTGGAAACATCGATTTTTTTTTCATTCTGTCCAAATATTTAAACTGGAGGTCCTTACTGATGATATAAAGAAAGAAGTGTTTAAATGTCATGCGGTTTATAGTGACACCGATTACACCTATACTTCATTAATACTAGTAGAGCCTGCTTTCTCACTCACTCAGCCTCCTCTTTTAAAGTACATATTTTGGTCTACAGCATTTCAATACAGCCTCAACATGGACTTCATGGATGTATTTCAGATTTATATTATTTAAAAGTTAGTTTTATGGATATGCACATTTTAAAGAACATTTTATTTTTCATAATATAGGTATTAAAAGAGCAGTTTTTTATCGATTTGGAAGGCAGAAATATTCACTTATTGTACTGAGTTCTGTGACAATGTTGAACACCCAAACAGCATGTGCATTCCCCTAAAAGCTGACAAATTGTGCCCCCCTACTGCTAGTCCACCCTCTCAAAAGGCCACATGCACCCATCTCGCACACCAGGTATCGACATTTAATAGTTATTGGTTCAACTGTTCAAATGACAGACCACATGGTTTAGAGATAAAATTTTTATGGCACCTGATTTATTCTAAAGGTACAATTTTAGAACAATCAGACAGCATTGTATTTAAAAAGCATTGTTTAGACACAGTAAAGTAAGTTAAGACAGCATAGAGAGGATTTATCGAATACTCTGTTTATTTACAATTCATTCTAGGATCGCCAGTAACCAGTAGGTGAAGAAATGAACAGAGGATAAAGGGAAGGGGGACGTGGGAGGAGGGAGTCCAGGAGATGGCCAGCTGTTGGAGATATTTGGGTAAGGATTAGAGGAGGAAAATGATGAACACTGGGATTTAAAGAAAGACAGGGTCAGACTGCGAGTGGGATTGGGATGAGTCCAAAGCAGTTTTGATTAAGGGTGAAGAGGAGAGAAAGAAACAACAAAGAATTGTTATTCTTCATTCATGATACATTCGGAGGATGCAGCTTTTAATAACTCCCATATACCTAGTCCAGACAGTTTGGTGCCTAAGAACGAGAAAAAAAAAGAGAACGAGTCAGACAGAGGGGTATAAAAATGCTATGGAGAAGCTATGTTATAGCAAACCAAACAGTATTTGATTTATTTATGTATTTGTAACTGTACAAGCACACAAGAACTCTTGTATGAGAAGGTCCTCATTCACATGGTTTGGGGTGAATGTGTCATTGCTTAGTATATTGGTAGGTGTTGTGTAAACACAAATACACATTCCACAGTGGACCAAGTGTATAAATGACTAGGCTGGAAAAAAGGTAACACTTCAAAATCATATGAGACACAGTGACCTCCACTGGTAGAACACCATACAGTTCTGTGCAATACTGTGCAAATGTGCCAGACACCATGTTTTCGCCTTAGATGTCTATTTTATGTCTTCTGCCTTTGTCAGCATGAAAAGCATTTAGATTTTCAACCATTCATCAAAAAAAAAAACGAATATTACAGAGATTGTGTTAATGTTGAAGGAAGATGAAAGCAATATCATGAAGTCTTACTGGGATCTATACAGAGAGAAGCAAGTGAGAACCACTTCATAGTTTTTAATGTTTACTCAGCTTTTAGTCATTCCTAAAATTTCACAATTTGATATATTTTCATCACGTTACAGAATTACTTTTGATGTACCCAAGACCTTTGCACAGTACTGTATTTCACCAGAATTAAGAGCTTTAGACCTGTACACTGACGTACCAGAAAAACTGGGATAATACTGGGATCTCGGGAACTTGTGGGGAATGTTGCACAGAATTGAAAAACCCATGTTACTTGAGGCAGTGTTGCACGTCTTTCACGTGAAACGATTTTTGCCAGCCGACGCTGCTCACGTTCACTCAGTCTGTTTACGGCCACGCTGCTGTCGTAAGTTTGAGGTTTTGCCAGAATTCATGTATTCATGCTACACCCTTGAAATGCTCATACGTGAAAATCTGAACCCATCTTACGAGCTCCAACTATTAACCCGCATTGAAAATCGCAAAAAAACGTGATAACTTGCCATTCGCACAACAGAAACATCTCTAGAAGCTTCCACAGATCTAAAGTTTATTGCTTTATATACGCACTGCCTGATGCAACCAATGACATGCATAGTTGCTGTGTATGTTGCACAGGCTCCAGCTTCAGTTTTTCTCGTACTTCAATGTACAGTATATCACAAAAGTGCGTACACCCCTCAAATGTCTGCAGATATTTAAGTATATCTTTTGGACAACGCTGACAAAATGACACTTTGACACAATGAAGAGTAGTCTGTGTCCAGCTTATATAACAGTGTAAATTTAGGCCCTCCTGCGCCTATCTTTCAAAGACAGCATTTGGATGTGATGCTGAGCATGTGCACTCAGCTTCTTTGGACGACCAACGTGAGGTCTGTTCTGAGTAGACCCTGTTCTTTTAAAACGCTGGATGATCTTGGCCACTGTGCTGCAGCTCAGTTTCAGGGTGTTGGCAATCTTTGTGTAGCCTTGGCCATCTTCATGTAGCGCAACAATTCATCTTTTAAGATCCTCAGAGCGTTCTTTGCCATGAGGTGCCATGTTGAAACTTTCAGTGACCAGTATGAGAGAGTGTGAGAGCTGTACTACAAATTTG
>JAOVYV010000035.1:18005970-18020647 GCA_025674545.1 Hassar affinis | reverse complement strand
CCCCACCCGGGGATCGAACCCGGGTCCTTCTTGCTGTGAGGCGACAGCGCTATCCACTGCGCCACCGTGCCGCCCGGCTGCAGACTGGGCTGCAGTTATGCTGTTGTAACTCATGCAGAATGAGGCCTGGCATTGTCCTGCTAAAATAAACATGGAGTTCCTAGAGTTACCTTCACATATGTACAGCTTTCCCATGCCATCACAGAAGTGGGTTTTTGCACTTTTCTTTAGTACTAGTCTGGAGGGTCTTTTTCATCTTTGGCACGTAGAATCTGACATCCATTTTTTTCCCAAAATCAAGCTGAAACGTGGACTTGTCTGACTACAAAACATGTTTCCACTGTCTTTCGGTCCATTTCAGGTGACTTCAGGCCCAGAGAACCCACCTGTGCAAATTTAATATATGATTTCCTCTTTGCATAACACAGTTTCAGGTTGCATTTCTTGATGCAGCAATGGACTGTGTTAAGTGACAATGATTTTCCAAATTACTCCTGAGCCCATGTGGCTATGTCCATCAGGATAACATGAAGGTTTCTCAAACAATACCGCCTGAGGGCCCAATGGTCACGACATTCAGCAGAGGTTTCCACATTTGGCCTTTACACAACAACATTTCTCCTGACTCTGAAGACATTTTCATGATATTATGACCTGGGGATGGTGAAGGACCTAAATTCTTTGCAGACTTGCACTCCGAAACATTGTATTTGAACTGGCTTGTCTTATTTCACCTCTGTATTACAGGCATCACATTCTATTGCCTTTTATATTTATAAAATACAATTAGGTTTGTCGGTGAAAACACTGAAAAGGTTTTCTTTGTACTTTTATCAGTTAAATACAAGTTCAGTTGAACAAATTACAGTTTTACATTTTATTGCATTTTTGCAAAAAAAAAAAAGTGTCCCAACTTTTCTGGAAATGGAGTTTGTATAATTTTTTTTTTTATTATTTCAATTATTTAATTATGTACTTTTTTGCAAGTATCATTATGTTTGCAACACTTGGGTAATTATAGACTATTATTAATGCTTAATAAAATGTTTTTAAACACAGATTAATTCAAACTAAATACTTCCAAAATGTCCAAATCCGTCTCAGTCAAGAAGTGAGTCAAAATGAGCAGAAGAGTGAGGATGGCCGGCTGCATGGCACCCCTCACCCCGCCGGCTACAGCCCTCGTGTCATCCCGGTTAACACCCCACATTGTTATGGATCCAAGGTAACAATGGTGCTGTGAGGAGGGCGGAAGGATATGACCACATACCATGGATTAATGCACAGCGCAGCACTGCGACGCTTTCCGGCCCTCGGTCTGTGTCTGTGTGTGCTTTGTGCTTTGTCCAGGCTCATTCCTGTAGAACATGTGGACGGGTGACAGGAGAGAAGGCCACGTGACTATCATATGGGTCGAATAGGGATTGTGAACAAAATAGCCAGTAGGTGTTTTTGAGTTCCGTTATCGGATGATCACGTGATCATATTTTCATTCATTTTTTTTTATGCAAACAATAAAGATTTCGCATTCAGGTCAGAGAGAAGAGAATGGGAATTTCGTGGAATTATGATGTCATTTGTGCCGCGGGGTTGCCTTCGATACACATTCTTACGGTAAAGGAAGAGCAAAGGGAAGGAAGGGAGAAGAGTGGGGGGAGGGAGAGAGAGAGAGAGAGAGAGGGAGAGAGAGAGAGAGAGAGTTAGTTGACATCAGCAGCCTCCAGAATCATGCTTGCCGTGTGGAGAAAGCGAAGCTCATCCCTGATCTAGATTATTTCATTTTGCAGGCCTAACTGGAGAACACAAACCCCGTGTACTGGAGATTATTAAACAGCTCTATTCCCGGAGGCTTCGGATTATCAGACATCTTTTTTTTTATAGCTGGTAAATCACAAGCTGCAGCTCGGCGAGGCTGCCCTACATTTTATACTCCGTTTTCTCTATGCGCTTTTCATGTTTACAGCGTCTCTTGGACATATCTTCGGGCGCATGTTTGCTTCATGCATAAAGGCATAACGAATTAAAAGACAAAATATTTCCCGACGGAAATATGGGAATGAAGTAGAGAGCCGAGGCGACAAGAAAAGGCAGAGTGGCGGACATTGTGAGCCCGAAAACAGCCGCACACAGAACATGCACTGTTAATCCCGACATCGGCTTTCGCATCTCGATACTCAGGACCGCATCGGCACAGTATGTAACACTGCTTCTCTGGTCTTAGCATCTTGTTGTTTACAGCTAACAGAACCACCTTAATATCGTCAACAAACCGTCGAATTGTAAAGAAATAGGGCGGGCAATTTGCCCCGATTCCATTTTTCTTCAGGTAATATTTACCAGTAGATCAGTGTAACATGTAAATATGTTCCACTGTGATTTTGTGCACTAACGTAATCAAGCGATCGCAGGAAAAACCACGACGTCGCTTTAAGGCCTGGAAACGAAGTGTGGAGAGCCTGACTGACATAGGATACACGTGCCTCTTAAATATGACCAGATCAACTCTACGGCGCTGAGTTCCCTGCTACACTCCTGTGTTTTCCCATAATATGCAACATACTGTCTGGGATCGCTGACTGCCCCCTTTTTTATATCTGGACAATCAAATCTGCAGGTCTACTTTTTTTCAGGATACCAAAGTAAAGGTTCTGCGAGATGGGAAGTGATGGTGAAATCCTAAGCCAAGACTTGGCAAAGGTGTCTGATGAGGACCTGCTGGCTTGCTCTAAAGAAGAGCTGGTGAGTCGACTGCGGCGAGAGGAGACAGAGAAGATGTCGGCGCTCATTCAGCGCGGGCGCCTAATCAAGGAGGTGAACAAGCAACTTCAGGGACATCTGCTTGAAATCAGGGAGCTCAAAGCCATCAACCAGCGGCTGCAGGAGGAGAACCAGGAGTTGCGTGACTTGTGCTGCTTCCTAGACGATGACAGGCTGAAGGTGAAGAAGCTGGCACGAGAATGGCAGCTGTTTGGCCACCATGCCGCCAAGGTGATGCGTGATGACCTGGGCGGCTACCTGAAGAAGCTGTCTGACTTGGAGCGTCTGCAGGATGGTCTGGTCAAGGAGAATCTGGACCTGAAGGAGCTGTGTCTAGTGCTCGAGGAGGAGTGCGTGAGCAGGAGTGATTCCAGCCCCGGGGGATCAACTGAGCTCAACCTGCCATGTATGGTGGCCCGGGACCTTGGGGATGGAAGCTCGAGCACTGGGAGCGTAGGCAGCCCTGACCAGCTCCACCTGGTGTGCTCACCTGATGACTGAGCAAGAGATCACAGAAAGAGAGAGGATAATAGCCATTATCCCTTTATTCCTCTCAGAGAGTGACAAAGAAGGCCCTGAATGAAGTGACATGGGGCAACCCAAAGGAGCAAAGAAGTTTACGATTTTAGTAGTCATCAAACATCTCAACTGCTTATGCTTGACAAATAGATAGTCTTTCATTTTTTTTTAGACGGTTGTCCGTTTTTCCATTTAGACCACTGTTCATTTTACACCCAAATGTAGATAGACTTTATTAATGTGAATGATATAACTTTGCTTTGGAGAACAAGCATGATTGCAATAGTTTTAAGCTTTCCTTTTGCTCTGGCACATTGTGTTTCTTACATTTTGGAAAAGAAAGTAGTACAAAGTCACTGGGATTTCCCCCACTAATCTCTTATAAAAGTGGTTTTACATAGGAACTAAGTGATCAGCTGGCAATTCACCACCTGTTTTTACTGCACTGAAATGTATTTCAAGGGGGTCTCATGTTTTAATGATGCACTAAACAGGGCTGGAACAAATCCCAAATGATTCATGTTTTTAAACTGCATAGAGCCATAAAGTGACCTCTTTCAGGTCATGCACAACAGCACTGAATCATTTTCAAGGGTCTCTCAGGACCTCTGGTTTAAAATGAACGGATTGCCAATTATTTGGCTGTATGAAATGTGCACTGAAACCGTACATTCAGAATTAGTACACTTTCTCGTGATTAGGATGTACTAAAGTTGCTCTAGTAAGATTTTATTACACTAAACCATCTTGTTAAACTACTACACTGGACACCAGATGATGTTTTTCTTTTTTGGTGTTTTTGATTGTTGATTTTATGGAATTTTTCATAGCTACATGCTATATTTTCACACTGGCGACTGCACTGGGTACAGTGATGTTTGTGAATTTGTAATATTGTATAATTAACTTTAATTATGTTCTTTTGATTTAGATGTACATCAGTATTACTTTAATGCCTTTTTTCCTTGTTTATATCATAAGAAACTGATTTTTGTGGCTTTGTTTTTGGCTGTAACCTTCGGGCAACCATGGTTGTTATCAGTGGGAGAGCTTTAAATACACTTGACTGAGCGACCCGAATGTGTAATAATCTTTCTTGTGTGCTGGGAGCAAATTGCATACAGAGTGAAAGTTTCATTGATTTGCTTATAACGATTGTTTGGTAATGTTGGAAGCCAAAAAGACAGAAGACTGAAGCATGTTATGTTTTTGGCTTACCATTTACCTTAATGCAGTATACAGAGGGCCTTTGAGAGCATGCATTCGCTGGGTCAGTCAGCACAAACCTCCTCTTCACTATCTCAGTTATATGTGCACTAAGATTTACGCAAGAGCTGCTCTTTAGATTCAAGAGCTAACAGAAGCTTCTGTGTTCAATTCACAGACATCAGGTTTATCCAGTTTGCCCTGGGTACTTTCAAATATTGCTCTTGTCACCATCATTCTTGTGCATTCGCTGTAACCCATCATTTCCATCATTTTCTGGGTTATTTCATTCTAATTGTAGGTCATTTGTCTCTAATGTAATCTGTGCAAAGAGACAAGGCTGTCCTTCGCTGAAGGGAGATTAAGGGCAGGTCTTTTCTCAGATACTTTATTAGTAGCGTCACAGATATACAGCAGAACTGTTGTGCGAACTAAGAAAAAATGCGTACAGATATATAGGGTGGGCCATCTATATGGATACACCATCGTGGGACAGTTGAATGGCTCCAAGGTCTCCCGATAAAAGTCTAAGGGGGGCAGATCGGGAGACCTTGGTGGCCATTGAACTGGCCCACGATGGTGTATCCATATAGATGTATCCATATGGATGGCCCACCCTGTAGTTTAACAGTTCTGCAATTTTAAACAATTGACTGGTAATACAGACAGGGTGAATTCTCCTGCCCTGTGATACCAGGATTGGATCCACTGGTAGAATGAATTCTTAAAAAATAATGAAATGCGCTTGTATTATTTTTAACACTGAAAACATTTAGGCAATTACTGTGATATAAAAATGCACTTTGGCACATGTTATTTGTGAGCGAGCCAGGGAATAAACTGGCTCTCAGGACATCCTAAGAGGAAACAGCATTGACTCCTCCTTTCCTCCTTCCCCTCACCTAGGCCTCTGCAGTACTCCGTTTTCAATCAACAGCCTCTTTTTTTTTATTTTTTTTTTTATTTAAATGAGTGCAACTGTACAAATCTGCATGTCAGCTAAAAAAAAAACCCTCTGGAAGAAACAGCATTGCTGAAAGTGCTTTTTTAGAGGCACACATTAAAATCAACAAACCATTGAATCACGCAAATGGCAACTCTGAGTTATTTTTTTTTTATTGTACTCTTAAATGTTGTACAGTATGAAATCTTTTCTTCACTGCTAAGGCTTACAATTCTCAGTGACAATAAAAATAAAAATATAGCCAACTCTGAACAATAAATATACAATCTGCTAAATTGTATGGACCAGCCGTAGTAGTGGATCAAATAAGCTATAATAATGCATACACTGTAGATTTCAATATATTAAGTACTTTATTTTTGTTTCATATATAACTTTGCTACTTTAGAAGAAAAAAAAAACCTCAGCTAGCATCTAATGAAAAGTTGTATTAAGTGCATATTTGTCCAAGAGTGTTCATCATCAGTAGAACAATTCAAATGAATCAGAGTAACTGAATGATTACTGAAATGTTTCAGGCTTGTCATATTTGTGATCATCACATAAAACAAAACACTTTAAGTATTTAAACATTTTAAACTGGACATGATGTAACCACATAGCTTAATACACTGTACCATGTAAAAACACATTAAAAAATGACATTAGACTTATAGCTTTGGGTCGCATAGAACAAAGTTATCAAATCTGTCAACAATAGTAAAGTAGTGTCCATCCAAACACAGTGATAGGCTTACATGCTAGTTCAATCAGTATGTAGTCAGTTAATAAAGATTTCTAATAAGAAAAGTTTTGTATAAAGTATAAAGTATATGTAAATACTTTTTTGTATACAAGACAGTTTATAGCATAGTTCATAGTTATGGATATCATTAGAAATGTTAATAGAATATATGAAATACTATATTGTGCTTTGCAGCATTTCTGATTTGTTCTTACTGAATACCCACTAAAGCTACACTGCTTCAATCCGTAACCCGTTTGAGGGTTTATCAGATTCGTCTCACTCTGGGAGCCCTGTAAGGGTGTTTCTCCATCAGAGAGGGCTCTGAGTGGAACCGCTTCAGGAACACTTATCTGTCCAAGGTTTTAAACGAACCCTATAGTACCCCTATTTAAGCGTACAAGAAGACACGGTACCAAATGTACACATGTGGTACAATTGTTAGTATACTAACAAATACACTAGTGTTTCTCTGACCTAGTTTTAAACACACCTGTGAACATTCAGAGCACTGGTTTCCCCATGAGGTAAATCAGATTAAATGGTCATGATGGTAGGCGAGTTGAGGGATTGATCCGACTGGTCCCCACTGCTGCTGCTACGCCTATGGGCAACACCACATGGCTCTGGATTTTGGGAGGGATGAAACGTACCGTGCTGAGTCGTAGAGGAGGCAGACAGGCTCAGTGCTTGTGACGAAGTAGGAGTACTGGTCTCAAGAGAGGTAGTAGGATAGGTGAAGATCAGGCTAGAAGTGAACGGAGTCAGCGAAGGCGTGGAAATGAGGATCGGAGTGTGGAGGGAATCAGACTCTGGATTAATCCCGGCAGAAGAGGTTGAAGACGGAGTTGGGATGGTGATTTTTGGCTTTGGTTTCTCCTGTTTGGTGGGAATCTGGCGTTTTGTCGATGGTCCAGGGAGTTCAGAATCTACTGGCTCAATTTTAATTCCACCCAGGGTAGGAAGAACGGTATTCGAGTCAGAGTCTGAATCAGAGTCCTGGACTTTGCAGATGGGTCGGTGGGCCTCGAGAACCAGTTCAAGCTTCTCTTTTTCCTTCTGCAGCTCAGCAATCTCTTTCTGAAGGCAGGACTTTTTGTCTTCCAGCTGGTCAGTTTCCTGCAACAAAGATTTTCATGTTACAATTTAGTCAATTTAAAAAAAAAAAAAAAAGGTGAGTAGTACAAGTAGCTTCACTTATGAATCACTGTAGATACAACACATCTGGCAAATGAATAAAAGTAAATGCAGATCAGCTTACATTCTGAAGTGAGTCAGTCAGTTCGCGGCGTCGAGTCCTACACTTGGCAGCAGCCAGTTTGTTTCGTTCCCTTCTAACTCTGCGCCTTTCGAGTTCCTCAGGTGATAACTAAGGACAAACAACATCAATGTCAGATAAAATATTTAAAGTATAAATATCTAAACCAAACACATGATTTCCCTTTGGCAGCCCATACACATACTTATCCTTGTACTTTAGAACAAAATGTAATAAACAGTAGAAATTGTTCCAAAATGGTGAAAAGGTCACCAACTTTCCAACTGCAATACTGCCATCTAGGGGACAAGGTCACTTCCATTTGATGGGTACCACTAGAAGAAGCTGTGTAAAACTTACCACTAGTTTACATCAGCATCCTTGCTGCCTTGCCTTCTCCCATTTCAGCATTCACTCTTTTTTTTTGTTTTATTTAAATGTTCACCTTGTTCGATTTCATGTTCCCTTTCTTCCTGCCCCTTATTGTGATGACTCATCTAGACCCCTCATTGACTCAGGTGTGACTCATATAATTTCACTCCAGTGAGTCACATGACTTCCTGTCTCATTATTTCACTTGTCTCACACCCCAAGACTGAGACTTGAGGGCATGAATCAGACAAAACTGGGCTTTGTTTAGCACATCAACAGGTTAATCAAGGATACATTTTATTGCTGTATATGATCAACATGGAAATGGAACAATATACATATTGCTGACAAAAACACTGGATTAAATTCAACTAAAATTAATTTAAACTAAGCTGTAAAGGACACACACACACCCAAAGAAGGCCAAATGAATACGCCATGCCTTTTCCACACCTTTTGTGGATCAGCATTGCACTTACAGGATATTACACATCGTCTGTTTCTACATCTCTCGGAATTTTGTGCCAGAAACTTCTTCAGAATGTTTGGATTGTAATGCGATTGTAATTTGATAGCAGTCATTTAAGAACCATGCGAGTGAAGTCTTTTAGAGCAGTAGCAAAAAGAGATTTATGGCCTCCGTGGTTAACCAAACTAATTACTTCAGAACTTGGAGATAAACAAAACTTACATGTTCATCATTTCTGCGTCTGGTGGAGCTTTCTGAGCCTGTTACTGCCCTGATGACTACTGGGCGGAGAAGGTGCGACTGAGTGTGCTGAGTGTTCACAGATGAAAGTCTTGGTGGCAGGGGGTAAGGGTGACGAGGAGGTGGCTTGGATGGTCCTGGCACTGGAAAAACAGAGGGCTGCACGAGCCACTGTAGGTCTTGGTTTGAAGTTATGGCATTTAGAGTAGGGACAAACTGATTGGATGCTGCCACGGAGTACTTTGGCTGTAGGTTAAAGGACAGATGAAGCATTTGTCATTAAAGCCAAAAAACCTTAATATAGAGTTTTGTCTATTACGTTTTGTATATTAAGATATGAAACAGAACTAATAAAGGCACTATAAGAATTATTATTATTATTATTGTTGTTGTTATCATTATGAAGGAGTATACAGAAAGACATACAGATTTTTAAGACCATATGGCTTCTTAAGAGTCCAGCACAAAAACACTCTTAAAGCCAAAACATTTCAATATTATATTATAAAATATTTCAATATTATGGTTATGTTCTAAATCTTGAATTATGAACTAAAATATTAATTTAGATTTATGAGCGTTCTGTCCAGTGGTATAACACCAATTTATTACTGGACGTGTAGTTACTTTATGTCCATGATTATAAAGTGACAGACTTACCTCCTGATGCTGAGTCGTGCCGGTGCCGGTAGTTTGAGTACCGCGAGCAGAACTTGACCCAGATCCAGAACTGTTATCGGGGAAGTTCTGATCCGTTCCTCGTCCAAAGTTCCCGCAGTTTCGATACATGTAGACCGTTTACTTTTCAAAAATCCCCAAGAAAACAAACCAAACAAAAATGCGTCTTAGTCCGTGACAAACTCAAAAGGTAGCGTTCGCCAGCGCTGACTAACTTATACTCTGCTGTAGTACGAGGATTCAAAAGGTAGTTACGCTGGAAAACCGTGGAATCCACCTGTGACTTCTCAGGGGTGTACTGAAGTACACGTTTATGTTCGTACTGTTCAAACAATCCACAGTAATTGATTCAAAAGGAAATAAGGCTTGGAAACGTTGTACACGACGTTTCTTTATTTACTGCTAAGCGAATCTCTCGGAATATTTTTGCTATCATGCTCACTGTACATGATATTGTGTTGTTCGCGCCCCTCCCAGTTTACGAGAAATGGTGCGGTCTACAAATAGGCTGACAAACGATCACGTGTAAGATGACGCATATGCCCATATTTAGTTTTTTTCCGGGAATCCCATTTTGGTTTTTTTCTACACTTTTTGAGGGGTTCACCCCTTGGTACAAACAGAAACATAGTTGTGTGTATTGGAGCACAGTGGAAATAAAATCATTTTACTGTTGATAATGTAATAGTTTTTCAAATCTTTTGAATATCCGTTATCCTCGCAGAGTATTGAACAGTGTATCACCTGAAGAATGAAAAGAGGGAACCTGAACCTGAGGGATGAATTAAAGGAGGAAGGGGAGGGAATGTTCAGCCCAGTGAAACAGAAAGTAGAGGGAATGGGTCAGCCCAGAGGTGATAACTTTCAGGTTATATGACAAACAGGAAGTATTATAAATTCCACAGATGCCATAGCAGGCGATTTTCATCAAAGTAATAAAAAAAAAATATTAAAATACTGTTGTACATCTTTTCTTTCATTAACGTTGTCTTCGATGCTGTTTGTCTCGGTTGATGTTAATTGTTTGACCATGTGTTCAGTATGAGATATGAAAATCGACAGCTGCATGTTTCTGCCACTCATTTCCCGGCAATCCTGTGACTCATCAGCGAGGTCCTGAAAAAAACTGGTGTCACATAACCCCAACTGGGGTCACTAACTACTAAATAGCTACTGTTTCATACATAATAAACATACAAATATTATTCTGGTATGATATTATAACTTGTTTTCTACTCATGCTATCATAATATTATTGTATATATTATTGTTGTTTTTGAGCTTCTCTTAATGTACAGTTAGCCAATACTGGACTCTGGACTCGATGTTATGAGAGAGATTCACACATTCGACAGCTTGCCTTGAATTTTGTTAACAAACTTGTTGTAAACATACCGAGAAATTACTGAGAAATTAGGTAATAGGTGCGTGTGACGTCATGCCCGTACTACTGGGACTAGACTGAGGCAGTTCAGGCCGGCCAGAGAGAAACACGGCGCTGTTGCTGAGACACGCCCAGCGCTGTGTACGTGCGGCAGGTAGGTGTGTCTCGGTGCGACGGCAGGTCCAGGCACAAGGCGCGGGCTTTATTCTAATGAACAGCGCTGACGTGTTTGGGCGGTGCGCAGTGACACTCCCCTTTATGAAACACACCCAGGTGGCAAACGTCAGATGATCGAGATTTGAAACACTGAAAAATCTGCACTATTCCGGTTTTACAGTGAATTCAGATCCAATATCAGACTGCTCCCTATTTTATTTTTTTTTGCTAAACTTTTTTGCTAAATTATTTTAATAAAATAGGTATATGGAATCTATTTATTTAAATAGCCTATACACTGACGGAGGAACGACAGATGTGCGCTGATATGCTGATATGTGTCTGTGCTTCTTTAAGAAAATTGATTTCCATTGCTTTCATGCATCAATTTGGACATTAATTACTTTATATAGTCAAATGCTATCCGTGCGCAGTTCGTCTGAGTGAGAATACACTAACATAACAACACAGAATAATGAACGACACAGATGGAGTCTTAACAACAGAATATCTCTTGAGAAACTATAATATTGGAGAACGACCTTTCACCAACCGCTACAGCCAGGCACTTTGTCCTACCTTAAAGGTTTGTGCGCATGCTCACATCAACACTAAAATATTTTAACGCATTATTATTAGACGCATATACACAAGTTTTATACATATACACTATATTGCCAAAAGTATTCGCTCGTCTGCCTTCACACGCATATGAACTTGAGTGACATCCCATTGTTAATCCATAAGGTTTAATATGATTTTGGCCCACCCTTTGTAGCTATAAGAAGTCTTTTTCTTCTGGGAAGGCTTTCCACAAGGTTTAGGAGTGTGTTTATGGGAATTTTTGACCATTCTGCCAGAAGCACATTAGTGAGGTCAGACATTGATGTTGGATGAGAAGGCCTGGCTCACAGTCTTCCACACCAAACTCACTCATCCATGTCTTTATGGGCCTTGCTTTGTGTACTGGTGTGCAGTCATGTTGGAACAGGAAGGGGCTGTCCCCAAACTGTTCCCCCAAAGTTGGGAGCATAAAATTGTCAAAAATCTCTTGGTATGCTGAAGCATTAAGAGTTCCTTTCTCTTGGACTAAGGGGGCAAGCCCAACTCTTGAAAAACAACCCCACGCCATAAAAGCCAGACTCATCCATTAGATTGCCAGATGGAGAAGCGTGATTCGTCACTCCAGAGAACATGTCTCCACTGCTCTAGAGTCCAGTGGCAGCATGCTTTACACCACTACATCCGGTGCTTTGCATTGCGCTTGGTGACCGTTACCACTGACAGTTGACTGTGGAATATTTAGTTGTGAGGAAATTTCAAGACTGGACTTGTTGCACAGGTGGCATCCTATCACAGTACAACGCTGGAATTCAGTGAGTTCCTGAGAGCGATCCATTCTTTCACAAATGTTTATAAAAGCAGTCTGCATGTCTAGGTGCTTGATTTTATACACCTGTGGCCATGGAAGTGATTGGAGCACCTGAATTAAATTATTTGGATGTGGACGTGAGTGAATACTTTTGGCAATATGGCGTAGTTTTATGGTGGTTACATTTTCTAATGTGCCTATGGTTACAGTAATAACGTGCACTGTTATTGTATGGAAACATAAATGCTCGCTGCAGTAGGACAGCTCATTAGAAAACTACAGTTTGAGATATGAATGACCTTCTGGCCAATCAGTTTCCAGAATTTCCCAACGTTGACATTTACATCTAATAATGATTATTAATTTTAAATAAAATGTGTAAATATAAAATTATTTAATTTTGAAAACTGTATCAATACTAAAAATCATCCTAAAATATCTTTTTACTAATCTGATTTAGGGTTGTCATCTTCGCCTCACCGTAGTCAACACAACGCTCAACGTTATACGCGTTGTGGCTTTTTTGACTGGCATGCACATAATCCAATCAACATTCAGAGTAGCGACACTATGTTGGCAATTTGACCAATGAAATTAAAGACCGTGCGTCGGTGCCACGCAGGCACATTTTCATCAGCCAATGACAAAAGAGGTGGGGCGGGATTACGGGCGTCTACGTAGCTTGTAAGTACAACTTGGCGCAGGAACTTAGCTGCCTATTTTAAAGTTCTGCTTTTATTGTAAGATTAAGGTAGCTGGAATTTAATACATTATTGACCTTGTCGGTCCGTTTGATTCCAAGCTTTGACAGTAGCTTATAGTCAGTGTCATCTTCTAGAGTCTGGAGTCTGTCGAGCCACCTAGCTAGCAGATAGCTCAGGTAGAAGTGGAGGAAAGCTGACTAGCTGTTTTTAATGTAACACACCGGAGTCACGCTTGATATTTGGTTAACAGGTGTATGCACCTTTGTTCATTTATTGGTAAATCGAACTTGATTATTATATTGTGTTCTTGTTTAAAGGAGGAAAAGCGATGGCCCATCAGCATCATGGTTACCGGGCTAGTAAGTATGAGAACTTTGCAATCAAGCTGCATATGGTTTCCTCAGACCACTGCAGTACCTTCTGCAAGATATAATGTCAGAACCCTTTTTAACGATGACATGCTGTTTGTAAAATCTGTAGTACACATGAAGTAGTCAAGCAGATCAAGATGTAAAGTGGAAAAGATCACATTCTCATAGCAGGACATTCCTTTATAGTTACATACTGAACAATGCCTCTGTCTAAAACCATGAACGTAATGTTTCAGTCGTGGCAGTGTGTATAACGTCTCTGTAATTGTGTATTGTCTCGTACAGCAAAACCGAGAGCTCGTGCAGCTCCTCCAGGAGATCCCCTTCTTTTTGAGGATACCAGTTCTGGGGTGCCACCCATGAACAACCAGAACTACTATGAATCCGGTTATAACATGGGCGCCGGCATATCGGGCGACCCAGGGCCCGGTGCTGTGAACAATCTGTTTGCAGATCCCATGGCCAGTGCAGCTATGATGTATGGATCCTCCCTTGCAAACCAAGGCAAAGATATAGTAAACAAAGAGGTGAGAGATGTACAGATGATGGTGACGATGTCCGTCCGTAGCTATCACATCACACAATTTGGTCTTTCTCAGACACGTGCATTTAAAAAAAAAAATTTTTTTTAGTTCAAATTGAAGACATTTCTGCTTTCTGTGTTACAGATCAGTCGATTTATGTCAGTGAACAAGCTGAAGTATTTCTTTGCTGTTGACACCAAATACGTCGTAAAGAAGTTAATGCTTCTCATGTTCCCCTATACACATCAGGTAACAAGAGGAATAGGTGCATTCAGTGGACAGGTTATCATGACAAGTATTTGCATTCTTGTAAAAGGGATGTCGTTCCAGGAACATTTGTAAAAATGTTTTATTTAGATGATGTGTTTAATGGATCTGTTTTCTACAAGAACTTTCTCTCGGTTTAGTGATTATCTCTAAATGACCGGAACTGATGTCTTAACAGGAGTACAACACTTTAACTCTGTCTATCTCTCTCTCTCTCTCTCTCTCTCTCTCTCTCTCTCTCTCTGTCTATCTGTCTATCTATCTATCTATCTACTGTAACATCATCAGGACTGGGAAGTTCGCTACCACAGAGACTCTCCGCTCACCCCTCGACATGATGTCAATGCTCCAGATCTCTACATACCAAGTAAATATTCACTGCTTCCTGTTCATCTGGGATTAAGGCTACAGGAAGTGATTTCATGTTGGAATTTCTGGAGTCACGTTTTAACACCAACCACAACAGTACATCAGATCAGTTGGATCAGTAAACAACTATTAGACCTATGAGCTTTTGCAAAAATCTTTGACATTACAACTGTAATACTTGTCAAATAATGTTTAGCTGTCTCTAAAGTGGCCCTAGTGAGTGTGTGAGTGTGTGGCTGTGTGCGCGGGTGTGCGCGCGTGCATGGGTGTGTGTGTGTGTGTGTGCCCTACGATGGATTGGTGCCCTGTCTAGGGTTGTTCCTGCCTTGCGCCCTATGCTGCC